>LPNX010141138.1:53672-98740 GCA_001517045.1 Pseudotsuga menziesii | reverse complement strand
GGGTTAAATTCAGAGAGCCCAGCGGAATTCATTTCGTACTGCTTGATCCAACGGTGGAAAGGTAAAGGCTGATCGCATCTACGGCTGTGAGAGATTCCGAAGCACGAATTTGCATGGTGGTTAAAAGCAGGAAGCCTGGCGGAATGAGTAACGTGTCACTTGATCCCACGGTTGAAAATGAAAGGTAATTAGATCAAGGGTCACAAATAAATCCGGAACAAAGAGGTGCGTGAAAGATAGTTTGAAAAGGTGGCTCCCAAATAGACCATTGTTTATAAATAAATTTTACTTGGTATTTTAAGAAATAATTTCATTTACTGCACGCGCTGAAGGGAGTGACAGTCCTCCATGCTCCCAAACTCAAAATGTTACCTGTTTTCAATCACACGGAGGAGATGAAGAGAGTCAGTTGCAAATTAATTTTTATAAAATGAGAGAAGGGAAGCCGCCATTAAATAATTCAAAAGCAAATCAGCCCAGAAGAGTTGCAGAAATATTTACAGTGAGAGCATTCATGAAGTTAAACAGTTCAAAGTTTAGAAGCAACGCAGCATATTTTTCTGAAAAATGACTGTTTCAGTCATTTTATTCAACGAATTGTTTACAGCAAAAAAAGAAGAAATTTCAGAAACTGAAAGAGGTGTTTCATCATAACATCTTAATCCACAATAACCTCTCTCAGTGTTTACTCAGGTGCTATATATTAGGAGCCGCAAGGTCATCTTCAGAGGGAAAATATTCAGATTTCAAAATGACTGTTCTAGTCATCCAAGTAAAATAATTGTTTAGAGCAAATTAAGACGTATTTTGTGAAACAGGGAGAGGCTTTTCTTCAAAACGTACCTATATACAACAACCTTTTTCAGTTTTTTCACAGGTGCTACAGTTCAGCAGAAACAAAATCAGTTGTACAGGCCATTTTTCAGGTTTTCCAAAAGACTATTTCAGCCATCAACTTCAAAGAATTGTTTTGGACAAATGGGATTTAATTTGACAAAACTGAGAGAGGTTTTTATTTTTAACAGGACTATGATAAAAAACCTCCTTCAGTTTTTACACAGTGATCACAGGTTAGGATATTTTTAAATATCTTTACAGGTCATTTTTCAAGAAATATACAATTTTATTATATGAGTCATCAGCTTCAAAGGAATATTTCAAGGATATTGAAATGATTTTGGAGAAATGAAGACGTGGGTTTTGTTGGAAACATGTCCAATTATAAAAACCTCTCCCAGATTCCATACATCTGTCACCATGTTAGATATGCAGAAGAAACTTTGTTGTAATTATTTCTATTTCTAGAATTAGGGTTAGGTTTTGAATTCTCAGTTAGGTCAAGACTTTTCTTATATAAAAAAAAATGTAATTGATAGTAGGGGGGGGATTTTCAAGAGCGAAGAGGCTCTGCATTGTAATGGATCCACATTTTCAGTAAATGGAAGAAATTTGCAGAGGAGGAATGTAAAATCCTTTTTCATGTCAGAGATTCTTGTGCCATCTTTTCTTCAGTAAGTGATTTCTTTGTGTGATTGTTTATCCTGTTTCCCACTCCATTTTGTATCTGCTTTCATGCTTGAACATTAGTTTTTATGGTCTGGAATTCATCATGCATGCTCTAGGTCCATTGTTCAAGCATTTTCAAAATATTTTCTTCTAAAGTCTTGCAGAATTCACCCTAGAGGTGCTCTATTTGATGGGATGTCTCCCTTTGTCCACTAATCAACCTGCCAATACCTCAAGACTGAGGAAATGGTGCCTACCTTGCCTCTGATCATAAACCTTCAAAACCCTACCTCCTGCAACCTATTTCAGATCTGATTGTTGACTCCATTGCCCAATGGTATCCTCCATGACTGTCCTACCAAGTCTTTAAAACAAACTTGTCCTATTTGTCCCATCAGAAATCTGACCTTCTGAGTGTCTTTGATTGAATATCTTGAGTATAAAACCTTTGTAAATAGTGAGAGATCCGTCTCTGAATGTATTAGGTCAGAAATACATTCTAAAGTGGTTTTTGTTGTTACCTCGGGATCTACCTTTTCACAACCTGGGTACATTCTGAGTGCTAACACCCCTATTGATCAAGGGTTAAATTCCCCGTAGTTCCAAGGCACTAGGGTTATTAGACTCTCCTAGAGAAGTCGACCCTAGTAGGGTTTAGTCATGTCGAGAATTAGTATAAATAGAGAGATAGCCTCTCTATTTAGTACACACTCAATTGTAGCACACAGCTGAGGAAGAAGAAGACACTGGGGCTAGGAAGAAAGAGGTTACTGCTATTAGGACATCATCTTACTGTTTTGGGGTTTTACTTTTGGTGTTGATTCTATCTCTGAGGAAGTTGCATGGTTTTTTCCATTTATGTTTTCCCTGAGGAAAAACACTATGTTCATTGTCTCTTGTGTTTGATTGTTGTACTTGTTATTCTCTCAATTAAAAATCCTAACATAATGCTAGCTTGAATGATAAAATCTAACATGGTATCAGAGTTAACGTGAGAAGAAGACACTGTACAGCTGCGGGAACTAGGGATTCCTACTTTGTGGATCTCTCTCCATAGATTTTCAGCAAAAGAAGGTTGGAATAACTCTCCTCCTTAGGTCGCATCTTTCTATCAAAGCAGAATCCAATTCTGAGGTTTTTTCAGTTTTGGACCCGACACTACTACCGAAAATTAGGGATTTCCACAGAAGAGGAATTTTTTAGTGAGCCCAAGCCTGGATTGCTCTCCTCCTCAAAATCGAAGTTAGAGATCAAGATCAAAGCATTTGGTTGGACAAAACTCCGGAAAAGCAAAACTCTGATCTACTCTTGAACCAGAACTGTAGAATTTCAGCTCCAAATCCAGATCCGACATCTTGAACTGGTAATATCTAAATCTTTTGTATTTCCATTTGAGGTTCTCAATTAATATGTCTCATCATACCAAACTTGATGAAAATCTTGAGGGAGTTGATAACTTCCGAGCATGGAAGTATAGGATCTCCCTGGTCCTAGAAGAAAATGTTTTGGACTCCTATATCAATGAGGAGGTTCCAGTTCCAAAGGGAGATGAGGCTAAGGCCTTACACAAGAAGAAGATGGTTATGGCAAAGAGGATCATTGTTGATTCAATCAAGGATCACCTCATACCACAGGTGTCCTCCCTAAAGACACCTAAAGCTATGTTTGATGCCCTAACCAAATTGTTTGAAGGGAAGAACATAAACCGGAAGATGACTCTGAGAAACCAACTGAAGAATATAAAGATCTAGAATGCTGAGACCATCCAGTATTACTTTACAAGGGTCTCTTAGATCAAGGAACAGCTGGAGGCAGTAGATGAAGAAGTAGAGAATGAAGAGATTTTGATGACCACCTTGAATGGTCTCCCTAGATCATGGGACTCCTTTACTCAAGGGATATGTGCCAGAAAGAAGTTAGTCAAGTTCAGCAGACTATGGGAAGAATGCTCTCAAGAAGAAGCTCGGATAGCAGCTCGAGAAGAAAATATGGGAAGTGATGATCAAGCCCTCACAATTCATTCTAAGAAAAGCAAAAGAAGTTCTCATCACTCCAGAGGTAAGTATTTATATAAAAATAACCCTAGAAAAAATTTCTCTAGAAACAGATGTTATACATGTGATGAAGTAGGACACTTTGCAAAAGATTGTCCTAAAATACAAAATAAGAAAAAGGGAAACAAGAGAAGACATCATGCTCATGCTGTAGACAATGATGAACCATCCAAGAAGAGAACCAGATATGAAAGTGAAGCCTCTTCAAGTGATGAAGAATATGTCTTGATTTTTGCTCTCACGGGAAACATCACACACAGAAGCAATGATTGGCTTATAGATAGTGGGGCTTCCAAACACATGATAGGATTCAAGGAGTCCTTTGTGAAACTTTCAGAACATGAATCACCTCACAAGGTGAAGCTTGGAGATGACTACCAATATCCAATAAAAGGTAGTGGGGAATCCTCCTATAATCTAGACTTTGGAAAGTCTATGAAGATGCAAGATGTATTGTTTGTACCAGGACTCAAGAAGAACCTGCATTAGATGCAAAAGGAATGAGGGTTGCATTTATAGATGGTCAATTTATCATGTGGCCAAAAGGAAAGACTATTAATGATGCAGTAGTGATTGGGGAACAAGAAGGAGGTCTATACATATTGAAGGGCCATCCAGAACAAGCCTTGGTCCATGACACAGTAGAACCAAATGAACTTTGGCACAAAAGGCTTGCACATGTGCATTACAGAGCACTACCACTTGTAAGCAAAGCTGTTGAAGGTCTTCCAAAAATTCAAGCAAAACATGATGGGGTCTAAAAAGGATGTGCGAAAGGAAAGAACACAAAGAAGACATTTCCAAGTAGTGAGAGTAAAGCAAAAGGAATCTTGGAAATCATCCACTCCAATGTATGTTGTCCAATGTCATCAAGTTCACTAAGCTGGTATGTATACTATGTTTTTTTTATTGATGACTTTTCTAGGAAGACATGGATTTAATTCATGAAGAACAAAGATGAAGTATTCAGCAAGTTCAAGGAATTCAAAGCCTTGATCGAGAATCACACAAAAAAGAAGATCAAGACCTTTCGATCAGATAATGGCAGATAATTCACATCAAATGAATTCAAAGAGTTATGAAAAGACTCAGGGATTAAGAGGGAGTTGTCCACTCCTTATAATCCAAAACAGAATGGGATTGCAAAAAGGAAGAATAGAACTATCATGGAAGCTGCAAGAGCTATGCTTCATGATCAAGATATTCCTATGCATCTTTGGGCAGAAGCTGCCAAAAAAATGGTGTATGTACAGAACCATAATCCACACAGAGTACTCAAGAACAAGACTCCTGAAGAAGTCTTCTCTGGCAAGAAACCAAAAGTCAGCCATCTCAGAATATTCGGTTGTCCTATGTACATACACATTCCAAAAGAGAAGAGAACAAAACTAGATCCTTCAAGAAATAAGGGTATATTTGTGGGATACTTTGAAAGCTCAAAAGCTTACAGAATATACTTCCCAGGATTGAAGAATATTGACATCAGTAGGGATGTGACATTTGATGAAAAAATGACTTACAACAAATCCAGCAAGAAACCTACTGAAGAATCTAAAGAAGCAAAAGCACCCAGAATTCATGATACAACCATGAATGAAGAAACTCAAGAAGAAGATCGAGAATTTGAATAACCACAAAGACCTGTAGATCCACCTCTGGAGAAGAATCCTCATAAGAGGAAACCTACTTGGGTACGAGAAGCTATCCAAGGTGCAGAAAGATATGGGGCTCCAGAAGAGAATCATAGAGAAAGAAAGAGGAACAGATCCTACTCCGAGTATGTAGCATTACTATGTGATTCCATCGATAAAAAACCTTCCAATTATGAAGAAGCGGCAGAACGAAAAGAATGGAAGGATGCTGTGATCGAAGAGTATCAATCGATCATGAAGAATGATGTTTGGGATGTTGTCCCAAGACCAGAAGGAAAGTCAGTTGTAACTTCCAAATGGATATACAAGATCAAGCATGTTGCAGATGGTAACATGGAGAAATATAAAGCAAGATTTGTTGCTTGTGGTTTCTCCCAGAAAGAAGAAATATATTATGAAGAAACATTTGCACCTGTATCCAGATACACTTCCATCAGATCAGTACTTGCTCTGGCTGCAGTAATGAAATGGAAGATACACCAAATGGATGTCAATACTGCTTTCTTGAATGGTGTAGTAGAAGAGGAAGTGTATGTGGAGCAGCCACTCGGTTTCGAGACACATGACAGGGAGTCTCATGTATGTAGATTGAAGAAATCCCTGTACAGTTTGAAACAGGCACCCAGGACATGGTACGGCAGAATTGACAACTTTCTATCCAGTTTTGGCTTTACCAAGAGTAAAGCATATTCCAACCTTTACTATAAGGTTGAAGATGGCAACCCAGTGATGCTCCTACTGTATGTAAACGATCTGTTTGTAACAGGTATGGATGGGTTGATTGCTGATACGAAGAGAAAGCTTGCTACGGAGTTCAAAATGAAGGACTTGGGTATGAAGCATTATTTTATAGGCATGGAGGTGTGGCAAAGTGCAGATGGGATTTCCCTAGGACAAGGGAAATATGTGATAGAGATCCTGAAGAGATTCAGGATGATGGATTGCAAATCCATGACCACACCCATGGCATCGAACCTGAAGCTATTGAGTGATGCTTCATCAGAAGCGATTGATGCCACGATGTATTGTCAGATGATTAGGTCCTTGATGTACCTGATGAACACTAGACCATATATTTGCTTTGTTGTGAACACCTTGAGCCAATTCTTGACATATCTAAGACATGTTCACTTGATTGCTGCAAAAAATATTTTGAGATACCTAAGAGGTATGGTTGATTATGGGCTCAAGTATGATGTGAATCAAAAGATTAACCTGGAGGGTTATGTTGATTCAGATTGGGCAAGTAGTGCCATCGATAGGAAGAGCACTTCAGGATGTTGCTTCAGTATGGGATCAGGTGTGATCTCTTGGTTCAGCAGGAAGCAATCCTATGTGGCACTAAGTACAGTTGAAGCAGAGCATGTCGCAGCCTGTTCAGCTAGTTGTGAGGTAGTATGACTCAGGAAGCTACTGTCTAATTTATTTGATCTACAGTTGGATGCTACTTGTATATATTGTGACAACCAGAGCTGTGTGAAGTTGTCGGAGAACCCAGTGTTCCATGACAAGTCGAAGCATATCGAGGTCAAGTATCACTATATCAGGGATATGGTGCAGAGGGGAGCAGTGAAGCTCCAATATGTTGTGACGGGCGATCAGATAGCTGATGTGTTGTGAAGCCATTGGCCAAAGTGAAGTTTGAGTACTTTAGGGAGAAGCTTGGTGTTCTCCAGATCGAAGTTCCCTCCAAGGGGAAGTGATGAGTCTGTAAGCCATTCTGATGAGTAGGTCAAATGTAAGGGCTGAGTCATTCTATCATGGTGAGAGGATTGGTTCCTTCCATGTCAGATATGAGTGCTGAGCCATTATGATATGACTGTAGGATTGGTTTCTACATGATCAGATATAAGGGCTATTGCCATTCTTGGAATGGAGTTTCCTGGTGAGTTACCAGGAATACTTGGTCTTGGACTGAGGGCCTTTCTAATATGATTGTAATATGTAGTCTTACATGATTAGATGTGAGCGCATGGCCATTCTTATGTGATTAAGGGATGTGTTCCCACTTGATCAGATATAAGGGTTGTTGCCATTCTGTCATGGTGAGAGGATTGATTCCTTCCATGTCAGATGTGAGTTCTGGCCATTCTGATGTGATTGTAGGATTAGTTCCTACATGATCAGATGTAAGGGCTACCACCTTTTTGATGAGTAGGTCATATGTGAGTGCTGGCCATTCTGATGTGACTATAGGATTAGTTCCTACATGATCATATGTAAGGGATACTGCCTTTCTGACGAGTAGGTCAAATGTGAGTGCTGGCCATTCTGATGTAGGATTAGTTCCTACATGATTAGATATAAGGGCTTCCGCCTTTCTAACGTGGAGGTCATATGTGAGTGCTGGCCATTCTAACAAGAAAGTCAGATGTAAGGGCTACTGTCATTCTCTGAATAGAGGCACCTGGTCAGTTACCAGGAACCCTCAGTCTAGGACTGAGTGCCTTTCTGACGAGTCAAGGTCAGATGTAAGTGTTGTGCCTTTCTGACAAGTCAAGGTCATATGTAAATGCTAGCCATTATGAATTAGGGTCAGATATAAGGTCTACCAAAGACCTACAAGGAGGTAGGCCTACAACCAGTATGAAAAAAGGCTAGCTCTGTAGAACTTCCAGTAATGAGAAGAATCATGAGATAACACATATGATGATGACCCAGTGATGATCCAATTCGAGCAATGATTCTGATCCAATTATGATGTCTCCAAGATGATCCAGATCGAGTGATTATCCATATCCAGTAGTGATGATTCAAATTGAGTGATGATCCAGATCGAGTGATGATCCATATCCAGCAGTGATGATGACCACGTGATGATCCAGATCCAGTGCTGATGATTCAAATCGATTGATGATCTAGATCCAGATGAAGATGACTTAAAGATGAAGATGACTTGAAGATGAAGATGAATTGAAGATGAAAATAATGAGAACTTGACATTGAACCAGATGATACAGAGAAGAAGACTTGTGCTGAAAATTGTATCGAGAGAATACCTTCCTAGTTAAGAGGGAGTGTTGATGTATATGTAACTTCGGAATTTATTCTCTTGTATTTATTATGTATTGTAACCTGATGTTTTTTCTAGGATATATTTGTAATGTACTTGAGTCATGTCATGCCCCGATGTTCCTATCGGGAGGATCTATAATGTAAACAAGTCATGTCAAGTTATTGTGGGTAACCCTCCTATTGATCAAGGGTTAAAGTCCTCACAGTTCCGAGGCACTAGTGTTATTAGACTCTCCTAGAGAATTCGGCCCTAGCAGGGTTTAGTCATGTTGAGAATTAGTATAAATAGAGAGCTAGCCTCTCTATTTACTACACACTCACTCACACTCAATTGTAGCGCATAGCTGAGGAAGAAGAAGACACTGGAGCTAGGAAGAAAGAGGTTACTACTGTTGGGAGATCATCTTACTGTTTTGGGGTTTAACTTTTGGTGCTGATTCTATCTTTGAGGAAGTTGCAGGGTTTTCTCCATTTATGGTTTCCTCGAGGAAAAACACTGTGTCCATTGTCTCTTGTGTTTGATTGTTGTACTTGTTATTCTCTCAGTTAAAGATCCTAACATAATGCTAGCTTGAATGATCAAATCTAACAGTTATGCCAATGGAATAGATTGTACCTAGTTTAAGGATAGTTTTGATTCTTGAAACGACTGATGTTGGTGTTGTCGAAAAAATATTGTCGCAGCTTGTGTATTTGGAGGAACAATGCTTTGACACAGGTTATCATCAAAATGTTGATAAGGAACGAAAAAAAGTATGCCATGACTGACACATTAAGAATAAGCAATTTTAGTTTGTAGGACTTGTCCTCTTGTATGACTGTAAGTTCTTAAAGCATCCTAGCAATTTGAAAACACATTGGTTGGGATTGTATATTTTCATTCAAATCACTAAAGGAGGTGCAATGCAACTACAGAAATTAGATGGAACACCTTTCAAAGGATTGGTGAATGGAAGTCGGCTAAATCCCTACAAAGATATTCGTGACTAGGTCGACTGAATATATATATATATCCAATTCAGAGGTCCTATGAAAGCAATCCTATAAGCTTGGAGCAGTTACACTTTGCACCCATCTAACTGAATTTTTCACTCTGGGAACTAGAAAGATTGTTCCGTTGGTGAAGAGATGCGTCCGTAGACATTAAGAAGCAATTGAGCACGTTAATATATCAGGTTCAATAATCAAACAAGACTCTTCATAATATGAAGAAAATAATTAAATAAATAGAGAAGAAATCCAAGACCTAGAAAGAGGACAGGAACTGACTTGACGTAGTTGTAACACATTCTTGCATCAATTTTAATGATGAGGGAATCATGCATGAAATGATTTCAGAATCCAAAGTACTTTGACTTGGATAAATAGAAGAGGACCTCTACAAAAATTTCATGGAGCTATAATCACAGGTAAAATCCATTACACCTCCAAAGGTACTGAAAGAAAGAAGAAAAGCAACAACTGAGGTTGCTACAATGATAGAAGAGGTGGAGGAACTTTGTGCCAAATAAGTCGAGCAATTTTCTCAGACATGGGAATCTTTGATTGATGATGAAGAGTTAGATAAAATCATAGAACAGATGTGCACTATCGAGACAGAGGTGAACCAGATGAAGAGTGACATGAAGAAGCTATCAGTAGTAGAGAAAATAGCTTAGGCTATTGAGATGAAGAAGCTACAGCAGCAGGTCACAACACTGCGAACACAACAACAAAAGAGGACTAGAATGGTCACAGAGTTACAAGAAAAGGTAGAGAAAGTTACAGGTATCCTTCAACATGTACACCAAAAAGTGTGACAAACAGTAGAGTCAGTTGGACTTACAACTTTGGAACACATCAGTTCCGAACTTGTGGAAAATTTGAAGAAGATGGAAGCAAAAGTATGGGAGGAGACTAAGAAGATAGTGAAAATCATTTAGTATTTTCAAAGTAAGGTCATAACAATGGATATTTCAGACTAATGTGGCTCGGGACAAGCCATAGGTGACTGTTGGGGTCCTGTTTTCCCTAGGAAACATTAGACAGAATTTTGCTAGAATTTTGTCAAGGAAGATAAAGATTTCGGTCACAAGACAGAAAGAAGAGTCACGACAGAAGATGAGCTATGGAAGAAGATGAGTTGTGATGGAAGAAGAGCTATTGTGGAAGAGAAGTTTCAACAGAAGCAACCATGATGAAAAGATCTGAAACGAGAGTAGCCACGATAGAAGGAACCACAACATAAGAAGAGTAAAGCAGTTGAAAAGGAAAATTCTCCTGATTGTGGGTAAGGATTTAGTTAGAATAAAGCACGCTTTTGGTAATAAAGCATAATTGTTATTTTGGGATGACAGTGCCTATTTTCAATTGTAAGTAAATGTACAAGAATAGAAATGATAGCTTCTCAGCTAACAGAAAAGAGTTGGTTGATTAAGACATGTAGAAGCCTGTAAAAGCAAGAACCCAACCTATGTGCAAGGTTGGTTAGCGAAGTTAAGATAGCTAAGTTGATTATTTGTCCAGTTGTTATATTAGTTAGATCTCTATGTAGGTTGAGAGAGAAGAGAGATGTTAAGCTAGAGAATTGATCCAGGTTGTGTGGAGATCGACTGTTGAGAGAAGAAGAAAAGAAGTACTTAGACCCAAAACCAAAGAACATGAGAGGAGAGAAGTCTGTATAAGTTGTAAAGAATATCTAGAGAGGAGTCTGCAAGCTGAGTGCACTGACAAAAGGTACTAACATATTTCTCATGCCAAATGAAGAGCGCCTTTGTGGTTTTTCCCAGATGGGTTTACATGTTAATTATTATCTCAATGTATCTTAATTAATATGTTTATGTTGAATGTATGCATGTTGTGAATCAATAGATCTAAATATATTGCACCGCATCTATCTATGAATAATCCCATGTGTGTGTGTGTGTGTGTGTCGCATTGTTTACAAAACTATGATAAGGATTTTATGTTGAATATCGCATTATGTATCTACTGGTAAATGGAATGTTCATGGAATCTAATGGAGAATCTGTGGTGAGAAGATTTATTGTCAACGTTTCGAACCAAGCGTGGTTCATCTTCAGGACAAATCGATCCTGAAGATGAACCACGCTTGGTTCGAAACATTGACAATAAATATTCTCACCGCAGATTCTCCATTAGATGCCATGATTCCTCACTACAGAATCTCAGCTAACCTTAAATGGAATGTTATCTTGAATGAATAGATAAAGAACAAGAAGAACAATGTAATACCCCAGTTTCAACCCAATTGCATTAAATTATAAATGATGTAAATAACGTTCATAAATCATGATGTGGTCTCAAGGAAAAGGCCCCTCCACGGATTCAGTGTTTACATTTTGGGAAATAAAATCGATGCCGATGGTTATTGTGCTAGCTGATGGCACCATATAATTTGGAAATCATGTAAATATGCAGTTAATAAAATACCCACAACTGGCTATGTCAATGCAACATTAAAGAGATGGGGGCATGATTTCACAAGGAATAGGGGGGGTATTCAAACCCTTGAGCCAATGGGGAAAAACCAAATGTCAAAGGGAAAACTCATAAAACCGTCAACTACCCATTTTGTCTTTTGTGCCCAGTCATCCAAAAGTGGTTGAGTTAGTTAATGCATGGGGATGGGAAGGGTATGGGAGTGAAATTCGAATTGGGAAACCACCCATTTTGGGAAAATGTGTTTTTGACTTCTTGGGAAAGTAAATATGCTTGGAAATGCATTCCCATCCTTTTGTTCATCCATCAGTTTTTCTCTCTCACATTTTTTGGAGCTCCAGTGCATTTTCCTTCACATCTTGGAAGTTTCTCTCCATACTCCCCATGGCTGGAAATTCATTTTGGTCTTCCTGAGTGAATGTGTAGTAAGGATTCAAAATTTGGGGGTTTCAAGGGGTGTTCAATTTCTTCCTTACGCAGGTGGATCTTGTTGTGCATTTACCTCCATGTTTTTTTGTCATTTCCTCATTTTCCCATACCCGGGATTCCGTTTTTGGTATTGTGCAAAGAATGGGCAAAGGAGACCCATGATTTCGGTGTGTATGGGGGACATTTTAGCCCCTATGGTGCCTAGAAATATTTTGTGAAATTTTATTTCTCTCACAGGGTGTTTTTCCCCATTTTACTAGTCCATTTGGGTTTCAAACCCATTTCTTTTGGTTATGTTCTGTGGCTGGGAAGGTAGACCCACAATTTGGGTGTGAATAGAGATCATTTTTGCCTTCAGAAGGCCATCAAATGTTTTCTGAAACGATTTGGTCACTTGGGTCATTTTTCCCATTTTCCATTTTTGGTTTTGGTTCCCAGGACGTTTTGTCCATACCCAGAACTAGTATTTTGTTGTGTAGTACATCCCTGTGTTAGCTTGGTGGAGTAAGTCCAAGAAATGATCTGTTAGTGGGCTGACTGTGTTTGGATGTGATTATTGGCTTGACTATGGGTGTAGGGTCTTGTTGTGTGTGATTTTGTGTTCCCTAGTTCCTTGTGGAAATCATTCCCAACTCAGGGGTGGTAGTGGTGCTGAGAGATTGAGGAGCACACTGGCCTATGGTTGGGTGGAACGTTGCAGCGACATAGCTAGTTTCGTGGAAGCTTCTTCTCAAGATAAGTATTTTCTTATGTATTTACCTCCCCAACTGTATTTATTTTAATGAATTACGATGAACATGATTAATTTGTTGAATGAAATGTTTTTGCTTCCATTGTAGATTGCATTATGCATCTGTAAATGTTTTATGTTCAATGCAATTTCTATTGTTTATGTTCATGGGGATCATATTGCCGGATTAAATGATAGCAGTGTTGTTAGTCGCATCCTCTCGGAGGGGAGGGGATGTGACAGTGTGGTATCAGAGTAGCGTTACAGAATTGGGCCTCGATGGGCCAAGATAAACAGCTAATAGAGGAAGAATAAACCTCTGTGGTCAGCAGAAGAAAAGAAGAAGACATAAAAAGTTTAGAAATTTTTCTAAGTGTTGAATGTTGGATATGTCGGCTGAGTTAGTCATCTTCAATCGACACATGTTGGCTAAGTTAGCTAAATCAAGCCGATGAAGGTCGTAGCGACCGTTTCGGCTGCGTTGGTCAAGTGGAGCCGACAAGGAGAAAGACGAAAAAATTCCAAAAATTTTTCTAAGTCTGGAAATTTCTTGTCGGTTCCGTTAACCGAAGTTGAGCCGATGCATGTCAGCGTGAAAGGGATATTTGAGCCGAAGTATGTCGGTGTGAAAGTGTTGAGTCAAGCTGATGAGAAGAGGAAGGAAAAGAAAATTTTTCCAAAATTGTTCTAATAGTTTGAAATCGGAAAAAATCAGTGAATTTTGTCGATACGTCGGCTGAGTTTCGCCGACGCACATCGAAAAACTTGGGAAGTTTCAGCTGAAACATGTCGAATGGAAAAGTAAAAAAATTTCTGACATAGTGAAAAGTTCGACAGGTTTTTGCTGATCGGAAGAAAAGTCAAATTTTTTCGACACGACAGAAGGTTTGGCAGGTTTTTACCAATCGGAAGAAAAATCAAAAATTTTCTAACACGGCGGAAGGTTCGGCAAGTTTTTTCCGATCGGAAGAAAGATTGGAATTTTTTCAATACATCGGAAAAGTTGGTGAGTTTTACCAATTAGATGGAAATGTTGAATATTGCTGAGACCTATCGGAAAAAATTGGCAAATTTTGCCAAAACGTTGAAAGGAAACCTGAGTTTCGTCGATTGGGTGGAAAATCCAAGTTCGTTCGAAATAGGGAAATTCAACCGGTTTTTCAGAAAAATTGCAAGTGCCAAAAAGTGAAAAATGGCAGTGGGTTTGTGCTTCGGATTGCACGAAAATGGAATCTTTATAAAAAAAAATGAGGGTGCTGCCCTCGACCCACCCCCTTGACCCCCATCATCCCCTTGAGAGAGTGCTTATTGCAGAAAGGAAACTACAACAAGAAGGAGTGCTAATTAGCAGAATTGATAAACTTAGCCAACCCGACAAAAGGCATATTGACCGTTCATGCCTACAAGAAGCAATTGGTATGTAATTTTTGAATTTCTAAGATTGTCTAAAAAATGATCTTGTTAACACATTTGTAGATTCATAGTGCAGATTGAAAACATGGTCTTGGTCCAACCAAGAAGGTCAAAGAGGATCAGTGCCAAGAATATTAACAACATGGATCATGCACAGGATCCCTGTGGACACGGGAAAGATGCTATGGAGAAAAAGCCAAGAAATCCACAAGAGAATAGAAAGCCACTCCAATGCTAGAGATGTGGAGGACCCCATTTCTATAGGAGTTGTTTACATGGGGAATGGTATGTAATCCCAACTTACAATACCCAATAAAATGAAATTGAAGCTGTTGGGAAGAGGGAATAAGAGAGTTCCCCAGATGTTACAACTACCACAAGAATCCTGAGGGTAGAGTTCCAGGATTGCAAAGAAATAAAAGGTCAGTCAAGGCTCTGGTGGAGCAAAACCATTTGAATACAGCCATGCTACAGAGTTTGGCAAATCTCCAAAGGCAGTTAAACTCTAGGAATCAGTTAACAAGATAGAAGGGAGTAGGAGAAATTGCCATGAGAATAATGAGAAGTTTAACCCAAGGAAGAAAGGTTTTAAACCTTCTCACCTTGTGAAGTAGCAAAGGAAGCCATCACAAGCTATGATTGAGCCAGCTAGAGTGATGAATAAAAATACAAAGGAACCACTCAAATGTTGGGGATGTGAAGGACCCCATCTACATAGAAATTGTCCACTTGAGAATAGGAATGAGGTTCAAGTCCTTAGCACCCAAGAATATGAGACTATGGGTCAAGAAGTAGGGACCATTCCAAAATTTCTGCAATGTTAGAATACGACCAGGCAGGTCATAACTCAATAGTGGTGGAAGTTGAGGGTGAGAATGCTAAAAAGACTATTTCTGTTTTGATTGACCTTGGATCGACTCACAGATATATCACCCCTAGACTTGTTGAGATGTGCACTTTGAAGAATTCAAAGCATAGAAGATCATGGTTAGTCCAACTAGCCACTGAGACCAAGAAGAAGATCAGTGAGGTGGTAAGGAATTACCCATTGGTCATGGATGGGCTAGTCACCTGTGTAGGTCTGAATGTTTTGCCACTTGGATCCTATGATGTCCTCATTGGAATGGATTGGTTGGGAGCACATAGAGAAAATATTGATTGTTACAACAAGAATTTTGAGTGCCTAGATGAAGAAGGGAAACTAAAGGTGGTGAAAGGCATTCCAAAAGTGATCTTGGGAAGGAAGTCTTCAGCAATGTAGTTGAAGAAGTTCCATGGGAAAGGTTGCAAAGTGTATGCATCTCATGTTTTGAAGGAAGAAGAGAATGATACTCCTAGGTTGGAGGGATTTCATATGTTACAATAATTCATGAATGTTCTTTCTGATGAAATTCCAGGGCTTCCTCCAAAGAGGGACATTAATTTTACCTTTGAGCTTGTGTCTGGATCAGCACCAATGTCCCAAACACCCTGTAGGATGAGCATACCAGAACTGCTAGAGCTGAATATGAAGCTGCAAGAGTTGTGGGAAAAGAGGTATATCAGACAAAGTGTGTCTCCTTGGTGAGCACCATCCCTATTTTTCAAAAAGAAATATGGTACACTCTAGTTGTGTATTGATCACAGACAGCTGAGCAAAGTCGCTAAGAAGAACAAGTATCATTTTCCTAGAGTTGATGACCTCTTTGATCAAATGAGAGGAGAAAAGGTATTTTCCAAGACTAACTTGGGGTCTGATTGCCATCAGGTAAGGATCAGTGATGAATACATTCATAAGACAACCTTCAGAGAAAGGTATGGATCTTATGAGTTTGTAGTGATACCATTTGGTTTCACAAATGCACCAGCTACATTCATGTGCCTCATGAATAATGTTTTCAGTAAGAACTTGGGCAAGTTTGTTCTTGTTTTCCTTCATGACATTATTACTTATTCAAAGGATGAGGAAGAACCTATGGAACAGTTGAGGCTAATTTTGAAATTACTTAGGAAGCATCAGTTGTATGCAAAGTTGAGAAACTATGAATTCTATGAAAATGGAATTCATTATTTGGGTCACAATATCTCAAATAAAGGAATATCTGGAGACCCTAAAATGATTGAGGCCATGAGGAGTTGGCCTACTCCAAGAAAGTTAAAATATGTAAGATATTTTGTGGGACTTGCATGGTATTCCAGGAGGTTCACTAAAGGATGCTTTGTAGGTAAAATTGAATCTATGTATAGGTTGAGGAAGCCTACATGTGAACTTTTAGTTCCATGAGGAAATGGCCCTTCCTGAAGACTGCAGGTAGAATGACCTGAGCAAAGTAGTTTGGTTCTACCCACTAAAACCAAGGCAAGAAACTACCATGTGTTATGAGAAGGATCTCATTAATGAAATCTAACTTCTAAACAAAATAGATTTTGAACTTCAAATTTTAAATTTTGATGTTGATTGCTAATTGAATATTATTAACTATTTGGCTGATCTAAAATGGTGTCAAGATGACATGTTGTATGTGAACGTCCGGGTTTTGCGCAGAATGTGCAAGTTAGGGATCAATACTCCCCACTTGCAAAAGCTAAACAATATGAGGATGAGCTCATGGTTGCAAAAATCTGATTTTCTGTGGGAAGAATAATTGTGAATTCAAATTTTGATTTGACTATAAGTGTCATTGATCAGTTAACAATTGGAGATTTATCTATGCATGAAATAGATTTGAAAATCTATGATTGAAATTTTTATGATGACATCTCATATGAACTGCATGCTTGTATGTAAAATAGGTGAGATGATGAAAATATGTACTAGACGTACATGGCTCCTCAGAAGAATGTACTTGGATACATAGCTTCTCGAATGGATGTGTTTGGAATAGGTTTGAAAACCTATTATTGAAATTTTTATGATGACATCTCATATGAACTACATGCTTTTATGTAACATAGGTGAGAAGATGAAAATATATACTGGACGTACATGGCTCCTCGGAAGAATGTACTTAGATACATAGCTTCTCGAAGGGATGTGTTTGGAATAGGTTTGAAAACCTATGATTGAAATTTTTCTGATGACTTCTCATATGAATTGTGTGCTTGTATGTAATGCAGGTGAGACAATGAAAACATGTACATGGAGTACATGGATCCTCTAGAAGGATGTACTTTAGTACATAGCTTCTCCCCCTTGCCATCTAGGCGCCGGCATGCATCACTTGGTGCGCCCAGGGTGTAATACATTCGATTAGACTTCTTTTCGTGCACATTCAAGCCATAAGGGGACTGTCACGAGAATGGGGGATCCATGAAGAGAATAACCCCTAGGTATTATGATGTTTGAAAAGTAAGCGCCTGAGCATTGGTAATAAATTGGAGGAGGTGCTAGGCCCTTAAGCCAGACTTATCCTTAAGCACCCAAGGAGGTGTTAGGCTCTGAAGCAGGGTTGACCAAATCTCAGTTGAGAGATTATACACAGATAAGTATTTGATTACTTGGCAAATCCTTGATTCTTTTCTGTAATTACACATATGTAAATGGTGCAGCTAGGATTTTGGAAAATCTTGTTAAAGGTTGCATCTTATAGAAATGAATCTGCTAAGTGAGTCGATTCATTTTGTTGTCTGGAAAGGAAATTCCTAAGCTTGGTGAGCACTGGAGGAGGTGTTGGGCTCTTAAGATGGAGATTCCATTAAGCACCCAAAGAGGTGTTAGGATCTGGAGCAAAGCTATCCGATCTCAGTTGAGAGATGCTACATAGATAATGCCTAAGAATTGGCAAGCACTGGGAGGAAGTGTTGAGCCTTAAGCAGAGCTGCCATTAAGCACCCAGAGAGGTGTTGGGCTCTAGAGCAGGGCTACCAGATCTTAATTGAGAGATTCTATACAGATAATTATTTGGTTTACTTATCAAAATTTTGTTTTTGTTTATTTTCTGTAAATATACATGAGCATATGATGCAACCATGGTTTTGAAAATATTTTTATAGATTGCACCTTATAGGAATGAATCTGACATGTGAATTAATTTTTTGTTGTGTCCAGAAAGGAAGCACTGAGCTTGGTGGGAACCTAGAGGTAGTGTTAGGCTCTAAAGCAGAGCTGTCAAATCTCAGTTGAAAGATATTTTCAGGTGATCTATGGCTTGTAGAAACTTGGCTACCTTTTTAATGCACACCCTTGCATGGGATGGGGTAGGTTTTGTGGGTGCCATGGTTGTATAGAGCCAAGTCAGATACCTGTGAAACCAAAAGAAGATACTTATCCAAATAAGTATTTGGATTACTTGGAAACTTATCGTTGATTTTATGTCAATATAAATATGCACGTGATTCATCCATGATTTTTGAAAACCTTGTGAATCTGACATGGGAATTGACTCATTGCTTGGGGCTTGAGCATAGGTATTGTTGGATGCCAAAGACATTGAATATGTTCCAATCTGGGAAGAAGGATTCTCCAAGACCGAAACAATATTCGGTGGTGTGTACTGATGCATACAATCAAGGACTTGGACGAGTCTGTACGCAAGACAACCGCATAGTGGGACCAAGGAGGAGTCCCAGATCATACCATTGGACAAGTGAAAATTTAGAAGGAGCACCATGCTCCCGATGAGGCTACATGGGAGCTAGAGGGTGCCATGCGATTGGAACATCCATTTTTGTTTAATTTTGCAAAACACTGAGGGTGGTGTCGGTGTAGCATTTTTGTTTAATTTTGTTAAGCACCGAGGGCAGTGTTGTTGTAGGGGAAGGGGATTGTAATACCTCAGTTTCAACCCCAATTGCATTAGATTATAAATGATATAAATAACGTTCATAAATCATGACATGGGATCAAGGAAAAGGCCCTGCCATGGATTTAGTGTTTTACATTTTGGCAATTAAAATCAATGCCGATGGTTATCATGCTAGCCGATGGAACCATATAATTTGGACATCATGTAAATATGCAATTAATAAAATACCCACAACTGGATATCTCAATGCAACATTAAAGAGATGGGGGCATGGTTTCACAAGGAATAGGGGGAGATATTCAAACCCTTGAGCCACCCATTTTTGAGAAAATGTGTTTTTGACTTCTTGGGCAAGTAAATGCTTGTAAATGCATGCCCATCCTATTGTTCATCCATCATTTTTTCTCTCTCGAGTTTTTTGGAGCTCCTGTGCGTTTTCCTTCACATCTTGGTAGTTTTTCTCCACTTTCTCCATGGTTGGAAATTAATTTTGGTGTTGTTGAGTGAATGTGTAGCAAGGATTCATGATTTGGGGGTTTCAAGGGGCAATTTTGTCTTCCTCACATAGTTGGAGCTTGTTGTGCATTTACCTCCACGTTTTTCTGTCATTTCCTCATTTTCCCATACCTAGGATTCTGTTTTTGGTATTGTGCAAAGAATGGGAAAAGGAGACCCACGATTTGGGTGTGTATGGGGGGCATTTTAGCCCCTACGGTTCCCAAAAACGTTTTGTGAAATTGTATTTCTCTCATAGGGTGTTTTTCTCCATTTTACCAGTCAATTTGGTTTGCAAACCCATCCCTTTTGCTTATGTTCTATGGTTGGGAAGGTAGACCCACGATTTGGGTGTGAATAGAGATCATTTTTTCCTTTGGAAGGCCATCAAACATTTTCTAAAATGATTTGGTCACTTCGGTCATCTTCCCCATTTTCCATTTTTCGGTTTTGGTTCCCATGACATTTTGTCCATACCCAGAACTAGTATTTAGTTGTGTAGTGCATCCCTGTGTTGGCTTGGCGAAGTAAGTCCAAGAACCCATCTGTTAATGGGTTGACTATGTTTGGAAGTGATTATTGGCTTATTAGCTTGATTGTGGGTGTAGGGTCTTGTTGTGTGTGAATCTGTGTTCCCTAGTTCCTTGTGGAAATCATGCCCAGCTCGGGGGGTGGTAGTGGTGATGAGATATTGAGGAGCACATTGGCCTATGGTTCGGTGGAACATTGTAGCGACATAGAAGCTTCTTCCAAAGATAAGTATTTTCTTGTGTATTTACCTCTGCAATTGTTTTTATTTTAATGAATTACAATGAATATGATTAATGTGTTGAATGAAATGTATTTTCTTCCGCTGTAGATTGCATTATGAATCTGTAAATGTTTTATGTTCAATGAAATTTATATTGTTTATGTTCATGGGGATTATATTTCCCAATTAAATGATAGCATAGACATTAGTCGCGTCCTCTCAAAGGGTAGGGGACGTGACAAACAATTCCCTGCTTCGGTCGAGTGTTGTGATAAAGTACCGCAAGAGTCAAAATCCCCACCTAATTGCAGAAATATGGTTTTGTCAATTCCCCATAAGATATCTTAGGTAAGACTTCATCTGTGTCGTAGGTGCTTTCAGCTAAGCCCTACTCTGTTGAACCAATATCTAGGTCTTTCTTGACGACCAAGGATCTAAACCTAGGTCGAACGAAGGTGAAATCCAGCAAGGAATTGTAGTAAACAAAAAACCAATGGGGTCTAATAGTGAAAAAAAAGGAAGATTTCCAAGCACTTCAAAAACTTATGCTTCAATGTTATTTCAAATAAAAGGAAAAATTAGAGAGAAATACAATACTTCTTATATTACTCCTGTCGAATGCAATGAATATATTAGATTCGATTTTTCTAATGAGATAGTGATTCCAAATTCAAATATAGATGGAAGGTTAGACTTTTGGAATACGAAAGAATATGAAATAAGCAATCTACAATTGAACGTTGGAGATTATAATGTTATCTCACAATTCATAGTTAAATCCTTGTGGAGCAATGAAGGTGACCTAATTTTGGGATTCCCATAGATAGAAACATTGGGGACTTTTATCTTAAATGTTGAAAATAAGTTCCTGACATTTCCATACAAAAAGACGAAAATCACATTGCAGGAGATTAACATGAAGTCATAATCATAATTCATGTCATTTGAATAATTCAAAGAAATATCAAAGGTGATTTCACAGAGAAATGAGAAATCAATACATATGATATAGAAAGAATTCGACAAGGTTATTGTAGATAAAGAAGAAGATATCTATCATCTAAGATATTATAATCATAAAATACTTTTGCAAATCAAGAAGGAAAAGGATAAATCTCAACGAAATTAAAAGTTAGAAGAGGAGAATCGAGATCTTCAAAAAGAATTATTAGGCAAGGATGAATAAATCTCTTCTTAAAAATGGTTAATCGGGAATTCTAGAGCATATAAAAAATTTAAAAGAAAGAGAGCATAAACATCAAGATAATCAAAATGAAGTCGACATGTCAAACTATAATAAAGAACTCTTACACATAAAGAAAATTAATTAGGACATGCTTGTACAAGTTAGGAAACTAAAGCATGAGAATAAATATTTATAAGAAAATCTAGATTGAAAATGATCAATTATCAACAAGGAAATGATGATTGACGCAATAGAGAAGTCATCTAAGGATCAAATACAAACATCAATAAAAAGAATCAATACAAATCTCATCAATTCTCAAATTCATAAGAACGATCATATTGTCACATCACTATAAACATCAAGATAAGATGGTTCCTAAAAATAATCACAAAAATCATTAAAAACACCAAAAGTTGAAGTTTATGTGAACACTACACCAACGTCTTGAGTATTAATTTGTCACAGTGGTCTAGGAACTGAAAACACAGTCTCACAAAGAATACAGACAAATAATCATAAAATTGGCAAAATGGTGTTGCAATGGAAGTAGCAGCTCTGTATAATCAAATGAATAATGAATAATACAATATAATGATCATGCTGGAAGCATGAATGCCAAAGAAATTTGAATTCCCAAGGAGGTCATTCGAATTGAATGAGTGAGTCTAGCTTAAATGAATGTAAGCCACAGTCAACACTCAAGTTAACCACTGATCAAAACCCTAATTGACTCAACTGAGCCCTAACTGAAGCCAGAGTGCAATAAATGACTAAGTCTAACTGAAAGTAGCTCAGACACATCTCACTGCAAGCCAACCAACAAGTGGTAACACATCAATGACTCCAATGAACCCCAATGAGGTTAATTGAAGTGTAATTGACTATCAGAAGTGGTTGGAGGCGCCCCTGTTGACTCCAGTTCATTGAATAATCACTAAATAATCAATTTAATGAAGGAAGGCACCTTCATTCTTCTATTTAACTGATTGTAACCATCAGTTAGCAATATGGGGCATTAATGACACTCAAATCACCCCCGGAGTGCTCCAATTAGCCTCCCTGAACGTAGGAGAAGGATAAGTTAGCCTCCTTGACTAAAGGTAGGTGTGGGTGTGCTCATGTTGATGTCATCTAGTGCTCCTCTGATGTTAATCATTTCAATAAAACTTAGGATAGTGGTTTAACCAGGCCAAATTACCCAAAATGAGTGTGTATGGTGGTAAATGTCTCCAACACCCCCTTTAAGCTATACTCAAGAGGAGTAGAAAACATAAAGTGCATAAGAATGCTAGGGCCCCAAAAAATAAGGCCATAGGTCACCCTGTACAATACTAAAACTCAAAAAATGCTCAAAAAACAAACTAAGTGAGGAAAAGAGGGAAAACCCAATGGGAAAAACCCCCCCTCAAGCTAAACACTGATAGTTGGATTAGCCTAAAGAACTCACCCCCAACAGTGAATGGAGGTAAGTGAACTTCTTTTCTGAAAATATCTAAGTGAAGATGTTTTCAATCTGCTCATCAGTCGGGTAGTATTGCAGAATGATGGTCCTGTCATGCACTAGCTCCCTGATATAGTGCATGTGTATCTCTACATGCTTGGTCCTCTTCCTGGTAACTAGATTTGTGGATATCTTAATAGCACTTTTATTGTCACAAAATAGGATAGTGGAAAAATTACTACCAAGATCAAACTCTGAAAGAATGCTTTGCAACCAAATAGCTTGGATGCAAGCATTCATCGCTCCTCGATACTCGTCCTCTGCTGAAGACAATGCTATGGCGGCCTGATTTGTGCTAGACCATCAAATGGGGCCATCACCAAACATGAATGCATATCCATAATTTGACTTCCAATTAATAGAATCACCCGCCCAATCGAAATCTGTGTATCCAACCAGCTCTAGCTCGGAGTCTACAGCATAGTGAATGTCGTAGGTTCTAGTTCCCTGAATGTACTGGAGGATCCTCTTGGCTGCCTTCCAATGAATATCATGGGGCTGCTGCATGTATCTTGATACATCATTCATGGCATAACAGATATCAGGCCAAGAATGAGTCAAGTACAACAAGCTACCAACCAGCTGTCGATAAATAGTGCAGTCCATGGGAGGTGTGATTTTTCCTTCTTCGAGGTTGACCCCTGAAAGGAAAGGGAATGGTTAAGGCCTACATTCAGCCATGTTAAACTTGAATAACAGGTATGATATGTATTTGGACTGAGTGACCGTTATCCCATCATCATTTTGCTCGATTTCGAGGCCCAAAAATTGTTTTAAGAGTCCCAAATCGCTTATTTCAAATGCATTGTGGAGAGCAGCTTTGATGATTGAAATAGAAGCAACTGTGCTACCTGTGATCAGTAAGTAATCAAAATATAAAACAATAATAATCAAATTACCATCATACTTCTGTATATACACATTTGGATCTGATCTACACCTTTGGAATTTTTGCGAGAGAAGGAAGGCATCCATCTTGGAATACCACTCTCTTGGGGCCTGTTTTAACCCGTATAGTGACTTCTTTAGCTTGCAAACCAAAGATAGATCAGAGATGTAGCCCTCAGTTTGCATCATGTATATCTCCTCATGAATATCTCCATGCAGAAAGGCTAACTTAACATCCATATGATGCACTTCCCAGTCCTTAGATGATGAAATTGCCAAAACTAGGTGGATGGAGTCCATTTTTGCAACTGGTGCAAAAGTTCCATGGTAGTCCACACCTTGGACCTGGGAGAAACAATTTTCCACCAGCCTTGCCTTAAATTTGCAGGTCCTACCATCTGAAGCAATCTTATTCCGAAACACCCACTTGCATTGAAGCAATTTCCTTCTCGGAGGAAGAGAAACTAGCTCCCAAGTAGTGTTTTTCTAAAGAGAATTCATCTCTTCATCCATGGAAAATTGCCATCTCGGATCCTTCCGAGCATGGTAGTATGAATTTGGGTCCGAAATTATCATCAAATAACAATTTTCAGACAGCAAATAATCATGACAAGAGAGCGCAATACCTGCTCTTTGGAAATCAGACCGGGTTCTCCTTGGATCATCCAAATTTCCAATGTTATCTCCTACAAAGGATAGTGTCTGTCGGGCCCATGTTGGGAGATGATTTTGTACTTCAGATTCTGATTCAAAATATGATGTTTGCTGTACACTGATATCATAAATCAAAGGATCCAAATTAGGGTCATCACCCCCAATTTCATCATCCAAATATTCAGTAGAATAGGAAGGAAATTCAGCAGTTTTCTCCTTCACTAGTTCCACCTCCTGAAGAGGCTCATCGAACTTTACACTCCTTTCGATGATGATCTGTTTTGTTTTGATATCCAATAGCTTGAAACATTTTGATTCATCAATATACCCAATAAACATACATTCGATGCTTTGCGGTTGCAAATCCCTCCTTTTATCAAGTGTGATTCGGGCCCATGTAGTGGACCCAAACACCCGCAGGTTTGACACATCCGGCTTGTGTCCGAAGTATGCTTCGAAAGGGGTCTTCCCTTTCATGGATGAGTGTAGCACTCTGTTTTGAATGTATGCTGCAGAATGCATGACTTCAGCCCAAAAATTTGCATCCAACTTCTTTGATTCCAACATACAGGTGGTCATCTCCTTGAGAGACCGATTCTTTCTTTCTGTTACACCGTTCTGCTGGGGAGTGTAGGGAATTGAATGTTGGAACTGAATACCACTTTGGGAGCATATGTGCAGCAACTCATTAATGACATACTACCTACCATTATCATATCTCAAGGTCTTGAACTTTTGGCCAGATGCATTCTCAAGTTGGGCCTTCAATTCAGTGAATTTTTCAAAAACTTCATACTTCTTTTTGATAAAGAAGACCCATGTGTACCTGGAAAAATCATCAATAAAAGTTAGAACATACCTAGATCCATTCATGTATGTGATAGGCATGGGACCGCTGATATCATAATGTATCAGCCCCAAGATGCATGTAGCTCGGCTTGCCTTCCCCCAATCGAACTTGTGCTCAGGGTGCTTTCCAACAACACAACCCTTGCAAATTCCAGTAGTTACCTTGATGACCGGGAGGCCTTCAACCATGGATATTTTCTGTAATTGCTGCAATTATTTGAATTTGAGATGACCGAACCTCTCATGCCACAGTCTACTAACTTCATTTCCATGATTCAGCAGTGCGGTGGGCTTTGCATCCGCCACAAAGTGGGAAAACTCATAGGCTTTTGCATGATGGTTTGCAAGGCCTTTTTCAACAAGTTTCCCGGATGCAAGTTCCATGATCTCTACATCATTCAGAATGAAGGATACTATCTTGGGCACTCCCATATGTGTCATTTGATAGACACTCAAGAGATTTGATGCCAGAGATAGTACATACAAAACATTTGAAAAATAGCCATTCTCAAGATCAACCATACCTTGTCCTTCTAAAATGATGGTGGAGTCATCTCCCATGTGGATGGGGATGGATTTTCCAGTCTTCAAATATGAGAAGGAGTCTCTTTCAGCCATCATGTGGTTCAAAGCTCCAGAATCCATCAAGAGTTCTTTGGACTTTGAAGTGCTTGTCATGAGAGCATGACCTCTTTCATGCTGTGGTTCCCGATCTTGCTGATCTCTCCTTTGAAAGATTTCCTAAAGATTGATGTGATTTCTCTCAAGGAGAGAGGTAGCTTCATCAATTTTCTTCTTCATGTAGGAATATTTAGGGTGGAAGCCCTTCCTGCAATATAAACACTTGACTTTTTCCTTTCCATGATGCCCTTTTCCTTTGTTCTTCTTTGAGTCGGAAGACTCATCATGCTATTGGTTTTCAACTTTAGGCTTAGGAGCTTCAAATTTAGTTTTTGGGTTCTTCTACTGCTTTCTTTTACCCTTCAGATATTTGGGTCTTGAGACATGGAGGGCTTGATCACGGGAGGATCTGATGATCCCCATCTGGACAAGCTTATCATGTTCACTTGTTAGGGACTCAATGAAGGCATTGAGTGTAGGCATATTCCATACAGGGGTTGTGAGCTTCCCGCACGGAATGTAGAGACAAAAACTAAATAATCAACTCCAAGTTTGGAGAGTATGGTGAGTATGAGCTGATCATCCTCCTTCTCCACTTTGCATTGCTTCAATAGTAAGACAATGTGCTTGAACTTTGTGAAAACGTCATTCAAGGTCTCGAAATTGGAAGGCTGGAGAGACATCAACTCATTCTCAAGATGGTATACTCTCAAATTATCCTACTTTCCATACAGGGTTTCCAATTTGTCCCAGATTTACTTTGGAGTCTTCAATCCTGAAATATGGAAAAGAAGATCCTGGGAAATAGAGAGGCACAAGAATCTGAATGCTTCGTCCTTCTTGTTCAAGAATCTAGCTTTTTCTATCATAGAAGCAGGCTCTTCTTCAGTGTCCATAGTGACCCTATAGAGTCCTCTGGTACGTATCTATATCTCCATGTCTCATTTCCATGAGTGGAAATTAAACGGAGTCAAGAGTTCTACGGAAGAAGCCATCTGAATCTGCTGGAGCGAGTGCTTTCACCTATTAAAAACCTCAAAATCACAACAAAAGGGGCACCGTAAGGTCGGACAGCCTGCACATTTTAGGCTTTCATGACACCCATCATAGTCAATTAAGCAAGCTTGATCAACAATTTCCTTACTTGGGGTATTAAGTGGTCAGCCTTGGCTTCTGGTGCAATGCTGGATTTTTGAGCTATTGCTCAATTTTCATGCAAGATCTGCCAAAAACCTTGTTTTTGAGAGATATGAGCTTCGTCCCGCTGTGAGATATGATACCATATTAATTTGTCACAGTGGTCTAGGAACTGAAAACATAGTATCACAAAGAATACAGACAGATAATCATAAAATTAGAAAAATGGTGCTGCAATGGAAGTAACAACTTTGTATAATCAAATGAATAATGAATAATACAATACATTGATCATGCTGGAAGCATGAATGCCAAAGCAATTTGAATTCCCAAGGAGGTCATTTGAATTGAATGAGTGAGTCTAGCTTAACTAAATGTAAGCCACAGTCAACACTCAAGTTAACCACTGATCAAAACCCTAATTGACTCAACTGAGCCCTAACTGAAGTCGAAGTGCAATAAATGACTGAGTCTAACTGAAAGTAGCTTAGACACATGTCACTGCAAGCTAACCAATAAGTAGTAGCGCATCAATGACTCCAATGAACCCCGATGAGGTTAACTGAAGTGTAACAGACCATCAGAAGTGGTTGGAGGCGCCCCTATTGACTCCAGTTCATTAAATAATCATTAAATAATCAATTTAATGAAGGGAGGCACCTTCACTGCTCTGTTTAACTGATTGTAACCATCAGTTAGCAATATGGGGCATTAATGACACTCAGATCACCCCCAGAGTGCTCCAGTTAGGCTCCCTGAATGTAGGAGAACGCTAAGTTAGCCTCCTTGACTGAAGGTAGGCGTGGGTGTGCTCATGTTGATGTCATCCAATGCTCCTCTGATGTCAATTAAGTCAATAAAACTTGGGATAGTGGTTTAACTAAGCCAAATTGACCAAAATGAGTGTGTATGGTGGTAAATGTCTCCAACATTGAGGACCGTATCTCCATCCAAATATCAAGAGTCATTATGATCAACGACAAGGACAAGAGGAAAATTACCAATATTATTCCTACAAAGAGAAAAGACAAAATTGACAACTCCAAACAATAGACCAGTAAACAATTCCAATGAAACTAGATCTCGGGCGGACCACATCACTAATAACGCAATATTTTTAATTAATGTTTAAAAGAATGCATCGTCTCGTCTCACCATGTATTGTAGCTACCAAAACAGAAGATCACAAAAAAATGTTACGAGCAAGAACATGGGATAGAACTTGTCCATAATTATGGTTTGAGGACAAAGCATCTCTAAGGGAGAGGAAATGTAATGAACAAAATATATAAAAATAAAAAAATAATAATAATAAATTAATTAAAAGATACCTTGTGAAAGGTGGTGTTTCATCACCAAAGAAACCCTTACATGAGTATTTATACAAGCATCGTTCCCATTTTAATATCATCACTTATAAGTATTTGCAGTGGATTTTCGTATAGAAACAAATTTTATTTATTACAATGCAGGCTATCATTTGTAAAGGATCATCTTATGAACTATTCAATCATTATTTATAAATATATTTTATTTCAGAAATATTGAACAAGGTATGTTCACTTTAGTATCATTGTATTGTTATCACCCTTGATGTTTTGAGATTTGGATTTTCGGATAATTGTATAGAGTAAATTGTATCTGAAAGAGTGTATTGAAAAACTCTAACTTATATTGCAATACAATGTATTGCAGTAGTATGTATTGGATAGCTTGTAGTGTAAAGCTATTACAAAAATTGTATTATAAGTTTGTTGCAGAGCTTGTTGTGTAACTTATTTTATCTTTGAATATGAATCCACTCATCTCTACTGTTGGAGTGGTGTTAAGTGGCAAGGATAAATATCCAAAATGATCAAGGAATATCAACAATACCCTAATCTTCAATGATCGGTGGGATGATATTTGCAAATCGGAGGGTAGTTTTGCACCTGAAGAATCTACAACAAACAAAGAGCCTACAATATGGAAGAACGGAGATAAGAAGGCATATGCATTGGTCATTGTTGAAGTAAGTGAAGAGGTGTGTCAAAAAATAGTAACTGCCAAGAATTCTTATGATTCTTTGAAGAAGTTGAAATATTTGTGTGACTCAAACTCGAAATTGGATTTAATCCAATTGTTGTTGAAGCTCTTCAACCAAGATTTTAAGGATAACAATCACATGGCCCTAGCATATAATATAAAATATCTCATGCAAGAAATTGGTGCCACTGGTGTGATAGGAACCATAAGTTTGACAAGGAAAGAAGATGTAAGTTATGGAGATGATTCAAATTCAAGTTATGGAAATGATATGGTTATTTCATGTTATTGTGAATTCAATTTATTCGCTAACCATGAACCAACTTCATTTAAAGAACTTTATTCTCATTATTAGTTCAAAGAAGCTATGCAAAACAAATATATTCTCTCATCAAGAATGGGATCTAAAATTATGATTCACAGCAAGATGTAGGAGCTAAAAGAATCCTCACAACTTAATATATTCACAAATTATGCATAAAAACAATGAAAAGAGCAAAATTAACACATAGGAATGGTGCCAATAACTGAGATTATTATCAATTTCCATCATGTAAATATGTTTTGGAAATCTTATACAATAGGAGAAACTCATTAGCCTTTGGAGGAAAATTGGATGCATACATGTAGAAGGATTAGATTGGACCTCAAAACCCCCCTAGGTGGACCAATGAGCTCCCAAACCACCTCAAACAACCACGAATTCCTATGTGAACATGGATGAAGCATGACAGGACATAAATGAGGGTAGTATAGGCATGGTGGAGTGTATGGGTGAGTGGTACAAGCTCTAGGAAGCAATAAATGATTCAAAAGAGTCAAAAACATTGTTGGGCCAGGAAAGGGCAATAATAATAAAGCGCAAATGAAGATCTACACAAGAATAAAAGAGAAGCACAAGCAAAATAAAGGAAAAACAAGAACCTGACTCAAGCGAAGGTAAAGGAAGGAAAGGAAGCACAGGATAGAGAAAGTTGCGACAGGGAATAATGCGATGGAAGAAAAGTGAATGTACAGGCGTGCAGAAGGATAACGGCTAAAAAGTGACAGGTCAGAAAGAACGTAGGTGTTGAAGATAGCGTAAGCTAGCAGACTTTGCATGTATGAAGGAATATTGTAAGTCAGGCCGATAGCGCTTTGTGTGAGTCATGCCTATGACAGCCTATAACCATTTTTTGACGGTCGATTATGACATGTAACAGGATAAATGCATGTAGTCGACCCGACATGGTCTTGTAGAAGCTATAAATAGGAGGAGCTCATTTTGTATAAGGGTTGGAAAAATTTGAAAGAATTGGTATTAGTGTTGTAGAATGTTGTTGAGTCGCGGAACCCATTTTGAAGAAAGGTTTCCGAATAGTAGATTTTGTAAGGAATAAGTTTGCAATTGTGTGCGTAGATAGTAGTTAGAAGAGTCAATCCAGGCTGTGTGCAGATTAGTAGTAGATTTAGAAGAGTAAATAGAAGAACACAATAAAACTAGAGATCATGATATAGAGAAAGATTCTATGAGCCAAAAATACATATCTTAAGCAGTCTGCAATCAACCGCAGACTGAAAGGTGCCATATATTTCTCATGCCAGATGAAGAGCACCTTTGTGGTTTTTCCCGATTGGGTTTCCATGTTATATCTTGTGTCGCTTGATTATGCATGTTGAATAGTTGTTGAATGGTTAGTGATTGTATTGCACTGTTTACATTTATTTGCTTAAGTGAATGTCGCACTGTTAATGAAAGGAGTTGAATGAACAGTATCAGTGAAAGCATTGTGTATTATTTCAAGTTCATTTGTTGTTAGGAGGGACTATTGCCTCAACTTACAATAACTCACCTAGGGTCAACTTCTCTAGGATAGTCTAATAACCCTAGGGCCCCAAAACTACGGGGACTTTAACCCTTGAACAATAGGAGGGTTACCCACAATGACTTGACATGACTTGTTTACATTATAAAACCTCTCAATAGGAACATCGTGGCATGACATGACTTAATTACATTACAGATACTTCCTGGAATAAACATCGGGGTATAATACATGAAACATACAAGTGAATACATTTTGAAGTTACATATACATCAACACTCCCTCTTAACTAGGAAGGTATTCTCTCAACACAATTTGTCAACACTGGTCTTCTTCTCTGGATTATCTCTTCATCTGCATCTTCAATTCATTTTCATCTTCAATTTATCTTCATATTGGATATGGATCATCATCACTGGATCTGGATCATCACTCAATCTGGATCAACACGGGGATATCATCACTAAATCCAGATCGTCACTTGATCTGGATCATCACGGGGACATCATCACTGGATCTGAATCATCACTGTTGGATCTGGATCATCACTCAATCTGGATCATCTCGAAGACATCATTACTAGATCTAAATCATCACTCGATCTAGATCATCACTGGGTCATCATCATAGGTGTTATCTCATGATTCTTCTCATCACAGGAAGTTCTACAGAGCCAACCCTTTTCCATGTTGGTTGTAGGCCTAGCCTCCTTGTAGGTCTTCTTTGGCGCTTATATCTGACCCTGAGTCAAAATGGATAGCACTCACATCTGATCATGAGAGTAACACATCCAACACCATGTCAGAAAGGCACAGCACTTACATTCACTGGCATGATAGTACACAACTACTATCATTTGTGAAAAGGCATATCACTCACATCCACTAGCATGATAGGACACAACTACTATCATCTATGGAAAGGCACTGCACTTACATCTGACCTTGACTCATCAGAAAGGCATAGCACTTACATTCACCAGCATGATAGGACACAACTACTATCATCTATGAAAAGGCATAGCACTCACATCTAACCTTGACTTATCAGAAAGGCACAGTACTTACATTCACCAGCGTGATAGGACACAACTACTATCATCTGTGAAAAGGCACAGCACTCACATCTGACCTTGACTCGTTAGAAAGACACAGCACTTACATTTGACCTTGACTCGTCAGAAAGGCACTCAGTCCCAGATTGAGGGTTCCTGGTAACTGACCAAGTGCCTCCATTCAAAGAATGGCAATAGCCCTTATATCTGATCATGTAGGAACCAATCCTATAGTCACATCAGAATAGCTCACCACTCACATATGACATGGAAGGAACCAATCCTCTCACCATGACAAAATGGCAACAGCCCTTATATCTAATCAAGTGGGAACATATCCCTCAATCACATTAGAATTTTCTTGTACTTATATATGATCATGTGAGACTACATCCCATATTCATATTAGAATGGCCCTCAGTCCTAGACTGAGTATTCCTGGTAACTAACCAGGTACCTCCATTCAGAGAATGGAAATAGCCCTTATATATGATCATGTAGGAACCAATCCTACAGTCACATCAGAATGGCTCGGCACTCACATCTGACATGGAAGGAACCAATCCTCTCACAATGACAGAATGGCTCAGCCCTTACATATGACCATGGAAGGAACCTAATCCTCTCACCATGTCAGAATGGCTCTAGGTCTCATCGTTTTCCCTTGGAGGGAACCTCGATCTAGAGAACACCAAGATTCTCCCTGAAGTACTCAAATTTCATTTTGTCTATTTCTAGCATAGAATCACATAAGGGCTGATTATGTTCTAGGATAACCTACGAGCTTCGCCAGGATCGATTACATCCGAGGACAACCTATAGGTCTGTTTTCATCTGAGCAACATACAAGCTTCTCCAGGATTTATGCTTAGACAACCTGTCTTGTCGACTATGCTAGAACTCCCTCTTTCGAGACATCTCGATCTGGATCACATGCTAGAGCTTCACTGCTCCTCTCTCCAAAAAGCAAGTGGCAACATATTTTTCCTTAGATGTACTCAGCACCATGAAAGACTCTATCCTGCCAAACCAAGAGATCACACTTTATCCTATACTAAAGTAGTACCTCGAAGTGCTCTTCCTATCAATGGCACTACCTGCCCAATATGAATCCTCATAACCCTCTAGTTTAATCTTCTGATTCACCTCATAACTGAGCCCATAATCAACTGTACCCTTCAGGTACCTCACTGCATGCTTTGTAACCATCAGGTGAACATGCCTCAACAAAGCAAATATCTGGTCTCGTATTCATTAGGTACATCATGGAATAAATCATCTAACGATACATCGTGGCATTAACTGACTCTTATGAAGCAACACTCAATAGCTTCAGGTTCGATGCCATAGGTGTGTTCATGGCCTTGCAGTCCATCATCCTAAACCTCTTCAGGATCTCTACAGCATACTTCCCTTGTCCACACCTCCATGCCTAGAACGTAGTGCATCATCCCCAAGTCCTTTATCTTGAACTCAACGGCAAGTCTTCTTCTTGCAAATTTAATGAGTTCCTATTTTCTGTCGGGAACAAGTCATTGACATATAACAGGAGCATCACTGGTCTTCCGCCTTCAACCTTGAAGCAAATGTTGGAATCCTCTTTACTCTTAGTAAAGCCTAGAGTCATTAGTAATCTGTACATCCTGTCATACAATGTCGAACCTCAGGATATTTTGTAGTCACTCCCTCTGAAGCGGAGCATCATACTCCCTCTATCTTCCGTACTCTATGCACTGAAACATTATGTACCAGAGTGACAAGTAGCTTCCTATGCTACTAATATTCTATGTATACATCTAGTGTATATACTTTCATCTTCAACCTTGTAGCAAAGTTTAAGATCTTCATCAAGCTCATCATGTATGTGTTTCAACTCCCACTGGCTACAAATGTCTCTTCGCAGTCTATGCCTTCTTTTCTTGAGAAGCCTCGTGCTACGAATCTTTCCATGTATCCCACGATGTTTCCATCTACTACATGATGGAACTACGAAATTCCCTTCACATATCGATACTGCATTCTAGACATCATTCTTCTTGAACTGGTATTCCCTTTCTTCTTGGTTGCTTCTTCATGGCTGGAAGGTTCTGCATCAATGATCTCGCTACATCCGTCATATTATTCTTCACCTTGAACTGTTGTTACTTGTTCTTCAGAACAAGTCTCATCCTTCTTTGTTTGCAGGCGATTTTACGCGATCTTTCCTACAAGTCAAATGCATTAGTTGTATGGTTAGAAACATTTCATAAGGCATATCCATAATGGCAAATTCTTATGCTTAAATATATGATCATGCAATTATTTTAGCTAATACAACATTCATCCATATCTCACAGAAACTTTTCTAGATANCATGAGCTACTTACCCATTACATGCATATTAGTAGTATACTGTCATTAATGTAAACATTCTATCATGCATAATACATCAACTGAATATAAACAAATGCATAATAAAACAATATCATGAAATGACAAATGAATACTTATCTTTATTTGTTTCGTGGTTGGACTCCTTCTTGAGCCTTCAAATTCATCATCTTCTTCATTCATAATAGCATCATTTCTTATCCAAATGCTAAGATGGATAAGAGGTTCTTCAAGAGTTGAGTTCTCTGTATTCCTTATCGTTTAAGGGATCTTCTTTGGATGGTGAGAGCTTGATCTTGAGTTGCTCCCATCCTCTCTTCTCTTATTATGAGTCGAGCTTCTTATTCTTCCCAGAGTCTGCTAAAAGTAATCACTTCCTTCTGGCACACATTCTTCGCATGAATGAATCCCATGATCCTTGGAGGCCATTCAAGGTGGCTATCACCACTTCTTCATTCTCCACTTCTTCTTCTACTGATACAATTTGTTCTTTGATTTGAGAGACCCTCGTAAAGTATGACTATATGGCCTCTACATTCTCGATATTCACATTCTTCAACTGGTTTCTTAAGGTCATATTCTGATTTATGTTCTTCCCTTCAAATATCTTGGTCAAGGAATCAAACATCTCTTTCGGTGTCTTTAGGGAAGACACTTGTGGTACAAGTTGATCCATGATTGAATCAGCAATGATCTTCTTGTCCTTGACCAAGTTCTTCTTGTGTAAGGCCTTAGGCCTCATCTCCCTCTGGAACTGGAACCTCTCTACTCATGTAGGTGTCCAATTCATTTTCTTCAGAGAGATCATATACTTCCATGCTTGGAAGGTGTCAAATTCACCAAGCTTATCATCAACCTGATCTGATAGATCACTTTGAAATGAGAACCTCAAATGAAAATAGAAAAAGATTAGATCTTACCGATTTGAGGTGTTCGTCCTGGTTCCGGAGTTGGTTGATCTAGGGTTTTTCAAAGAAACCCTAATTTTCAAAACTTGGAATCTTTCATATCTGATTGGATAGAAAGATATACCTCTTCAAGGTGAGCTGTCCAATGAACTCATTTTCTGAAAACAATGGAGGGAAGCTCCCGGAACAAGAAGCCCTAGTTTTCCAATTTCTTCTGCAGAAATTCATGATACTGTTTCTGCAGTATCTCTAAAATTACTGCTCCTCTGTGTCTAAAACTTAGTACTGAGGTAGCCTCACATGTCCCTGTTCCAACACCACAAATTTCATCAAAATTGGTTTCACCAATTAGGACATATGAGTGTTTTCCCAAGGTGGCCTGTTTCGGGCCTATTCAGCATAGCTACGTACAAATGGGGGTAGACATCAGGAGATGAGAATTTGATTGGATTTACTTGCTTTCTTACACTTTAACCCTAGGAATAGTAAGGAGCCGTTGTAGGTACATCTTCCAGTGTGAGGCACCTAGACTCACTCTAGTGAAGCAGCAGCAGGGTCTCCTCTTTATTATTTATTAAGGGCTACAACAACCACAATTGAGAGGTGGAATGTCGTCGATCTCTTTTAGTTCTGCTTAGCTCCTCACCTATGATATTGCGTATATCTACGAACTTCCAGTGCATTCCCTCGTACCTCAAGAATGGATTAGAACACTGAAAGTACAGTCCATGCCCTTTCTGGAACATCTTTAGAAATTTCATTTGGACCTTTGTAGCCCGAGATATAGCAATTCTCCTCAAGTGTCTTGTTTAGGGATGAATACTGAAGGAGGATGGAACCCTAACTTGGAGGGATCATATCTCCTAGGATATAGTAAATATGAAGCTGAATTTTGGACACAGTGTAAATCAGGATTTTATCTTCGGCCTGTGAAAGTTTAGCTCCTGAGCCTTCTCCAATCCCAAGATATAGCGAATGTACCAAAACTTATCAGTTTTAGTATTTAGGATTTTTCCAGCTCAGGGTCAAACTAGGGTTTGAGTTTCCTGGAGTTTCACCCAACCGAAAATCTTGACCTAGGTCTCTAAACTTTGTTTTTGATAAGGAGAGAAATCCTATGCCAGGCTCACTCAAAAATTACTCTTCTGTAAGAAGCCCTAATTTCCCACACCAAAAACTGAAAATGCTCGAAATCAAATTCCGCTTCGGCAGAAAGGTGCGCCCTTCAATGGAGAGTCATCCTAGCATACTTTTGCTAATGGATTGCGGAGAGAGACCCAAAAATTAATAAGACCTATATTCTGCAGCTACACAATGTCTTGTTCTCAGGTTATCTCTGATACCATGTCATATTTTTATCATTCAATCTAGAATTATGATCTTAGGATCTTATTTGAGAGAATAACATGCACAGCAATAAAACACAAGAGACAATGAACACAAAGATTTTCCTTGGGGAAACCATAAAGGAGAAAACCCCGCAACTTCCTTAGAGATAGAATTAGCACCAAAAGAAAAACCCGAAAACATAAAGATGATCTCCCGACAACAATAGTCTCTCTCTTGTCCCAGCAACTTCTCTCTCACTCATGCACCCCAATGAGTGAGTGTGTGTCTGATAAATAGAGAGACTCACTCTCTATTTATATTCTTCCGTTCACTTAATGTCCACTCCAACATGTCTAACTCACTTAAAAATTACTTACTAGAGCCAACATCTCTAGGAGAGTCTAATAACCCTAGTGCCCCACAACGTGTGGGGACTTTGCCCCTCCGACCAACAAGGAGGGTTATCCTTAACACAATGGTGGGGACTATTGCCCTGACTTACAACAAATCACATAGGGTCGACTTCTCTAGGATATTCTAATAACCCTAGGGCCCCGAAACTGCGGGGAATTTAACCCTTGAACAATAGGAGAGTTACCCACAATGACTTGACATGACTTGTTTACATTATAGAACCTCACGACAAGAACATCGGGGCATGAAATGACTTAATTACATTACAGATAATTCCCGGAATAAACATTGGGGTATAATACATGAAACATACAAGTGAATACATTCTGAAGTTACATATATATCAACAATGGTCGTGTCACACTATTGCACCACATTCAAGTTAGTGAAAGAATCCAACCTTCTGACTTTGTCAAGCACCTTAGTTGCGCACCAAGGCACTACAACCCCTCGTCTAAATGCGGAAACATGGTTCTAATGGTTACCCATTGAGGAAGATATCTTGGGTGAGACTGTGCCTGTAACACAGGTATTTTCGACTGAGCTTGCTCTATCGAGCCGATATCTTTGGGTGTTGTGTTGGTGTTTTGTGTGTTGTTGAACCCGGGTTGTGTTAGTGAGAAAATGTAGTCAACAAATGGTTCTATTGCAGGGACCTTAATCATTTTAGTTGAGGGAAATGTTGTGGCATCCGACAAAGAAGGAAATCGAGGATTGGTTGGAATCTAAGACATTAGAATTTGCGCAAAGGGAGAGTGAAAGATCGCGGCTGAGCCCAGAAATATGGTTGGACCAATACCTGTACACAGATATTCATGAAATCGTCTTTGTATAGTTTCCCATTGTGTTGCAATAGTGTTTGTCAAGATTGGCAACTCGGCAGACAAACTTTCAGAGAAGGGAAGCAGTAGAGTGGAGTGCTCTACTGATCCGCAAGGTAGCAAGTGTAAGTAACCCCATATCTAGAGCTATTGATTTTAGGGTCGATAGAATTTTGCAAGGATATATTACTGAGTTTGCAGTTGAGATGATAACCTCATATAGTGAGGCTGAAAGAAAATTTTTCCAAGGACCCCGCGGGAGGTACTTGACATCTATAAAAATATGGATAAAAATGCTCGTCTATGAGAAGGGCATTTTGCAATTGAGCAGTTGAGTCACATATCCAAAAGAGAGGATATGTCATAGATGACATGTAAATAAAATGGGAAATAGTGAGCTGAGATGTTCCTAGGAAGTACAGGAGTTGAACTAGAAGCAGGATTTTTAAGGAGTGGAAGGAGATTCCTATCAGGCAAGAGAAGAAAGGAATAGGAGAAAGATGGAACCCTAGTATGTTTGGAGAATGTGAGTACAAGTTTTATTCACATCTAGATGAGGGGTCTTGCAATGAATAGGAAGAATATCAGCCAATTTCTGAAGGAGCAAAAGAATCAGTATAATCTGTGGAGACACCAAATTCAGAACGTAACTACACCACACCAAGAGCATCGCCAAAGGTAAGGTATAGAACCTCATCTCCTGAAAGAACTATGAATACTGGTAGTACTAGTGTTGTGACTAGTGCGCAAGGAAGTCCACCTTCGTTAAACTATCCATTGAACAAACCTGACACTGAATCAATGGTTGGAACATATATCAGGTTTCCTACATTCAATGGAAATGGAGTAGATGATCTAGAGCAACATTGGTTCCTCTGTGAAGTCGTTTGGACAGTTCGCCAAGTTCAAAATGAGTACATAAGGAAAGCACAGATGGTTATGACTATGTGTGGTCATGTGTTGGATTGTTTTAGGAATTTTTACATAGTACCACTAGGATATGCATAGAATTCTCTCGATGAGATCCGACTCACAATGATTTGTGAGTTTATAAAACCTAAATCTGAGTCGCAGTGTATCACCAAGATCAAGGAGATAAAGCAATCACCGACGGAGTCCATACAGGATTTTGACCAGCGGTTTAAAAATTTGATGGCCAAATTAAGTTTCCAAATGTTGGATGTACAGTAAAAAGAGTTGTTTATTGTTGTGTTTTTACCACACATATGTAGGCCTTTGATGCAACAGAAGATCGTGTCACAGATGGAAACATAGGAAACAACTATGAAGCTGGAATCCTCGACAATAGGAGATGGTGGTGCAGGGATGATGAATATTCAGATGCATTTGGCTAACCTGATGGTACAACTTTAGGATTGTGGAAATTGAACCCAAGAGATAGAACAATTACACTCACAAAATTGCTAATCAAACATGCAAAATTAACATCAAAGGAGACTGAAATTGGAGCATAACACTAATCTATATTGAATAAGTGTACAATAGCCAATCTTGTGAAGTAATAGGCTACTACAAAATATAATTACATGAGATATTTGAATGCATAAGGATTCCATTCGAAATAGTCAAAAAGTGGGCTTACTAAATCTAGTTAAATCCCCCATAGGTGCATAAAGCAGTTTCCAAATCCACTAGGATGCTCACGAATTGGAAAAGTCAAGTAGGAAAGATAATAAGGGATGGAAAGACAACTCATACATGTTTTTATTAGGAGAATAGGATGGAGTATGATGTGGGAAAAAAACAAGTCAACTACACCTAGTCTAGATTTTATGTTTACCTTAATTCTCAATAAAACAGGCAGCTTTGCAGAAAAAGTAGATATGTGCTTTGGAGGATCTGGAATAAAGAAGAAATGATAAATATGGTTTCCAAGAGGTTTCCCAAGTGCTCCATGACTCATTTTTAGCAAGTGTTGACTTCTATGAGATGTAGAAGGAAACTAGCATAGAGTGGAATCTAGGAGACTAGGTAATAAGACAAAAATGATTTAATTAATGTCTAAGGTAGGTAACTATGGGTTGATTATTCTAACACCCCCCCTTAAGCCTGAATTTATGAGTAAATATTAGAAAACTATAGGGCCTAGTAACAAGACTTAGTCACCCTTTACATACTGCTTGTCCATTCAACCAAGGAAAGAGGCAAAAACCCAGTGGGAAAATCCTCCCTTAAACATGGACAGTAAAACAAAATTTGAAAATCTTGTCATCAATCATGCTTCACAGCATGATCAGTAATCCCCAATAGTGATTTGAGATTGTTGAATGTATTCTCACAAAAAACTTTGGTGAATATGTCTGCTACTTGTTCTGAAGATGCACAGAAGAGTAGGTGAATGGTGCCATCATGCACAAGCTGTATGATGTAGTGCATATGGATCTCAATGTGTTTGGTTCACTGTCTCTAAAATATATCATTGCATATTTGAATGGTGCTCTGATTATCATAGTAGATAATAGTTGAAAACTCTGATTCGGAGCCACATTCTCCAAGTATTCCTTGCAACCACAAACATTGAGTTGTTGCATTTACAACTCCTCTGTACTCTGCTTCTATAGATGAGAGTGCTATGGCACTCTGCTTCTTTCTTGACCAGATGATTGGTCCTTCTGCAAGAATGAAAACATATCCTAATGTTTACTTTTGATCTATGTTGTCACCTTTCCAATCACTGTCAGTAAACCTAATCAAATCAAGATCAAATTTAGCTTTGTAGAAGATCCCATGAGTTCTTGTTCCTTGAACAAAGTTAAGGATCCTTTTGGCTGCTCTGCAATGGATCTCATGAGGCTGATCCATGCATATTGAAGCCACACTAATTGCATAAGATATATCAGGTAGAGTGTGTGTAAGATAAATAAAAGACCCAATCAACTGCCTATACAGTGTATTATTTACCATAGGAGAAGAACCTGCTTCTTCAAGCTTAACTCCTGAAAGGAAAGGAGTCTTGCTTGGCTTGCAATATTTCATGTTGAAGTTGTTCAGAAAATATAAGGCATACTTGGACTGATGTACTTTGATTCCATGTTGGGATTGAGCAATTTCGAGACCCAAAAATTAACTCAACAATCCCAAATTTGTCATAGAAAATGCATGGTTCATTGCATCCTTCAAGGAGGCAATATCTTTCTTTGAACTTCCTGTAATCAGAAGGTCATCCACATACAAGACAATGATCATCAAAGAACCATGAAATAGCTTCAAATAAACATCAGGATCAGACTTGCATTGAACAAAACTCAATGACAACAGAAAGCCATCAATCTTGGCATACCAAGCCCTGGGGTCTTGCTTGAGCCCATACAATGATTTCTTTAACCTGCACACTAAAGATGGATTAGAAACAAACCCTTCAGGTTTCTTCATGTAAATCTCTTCAGTGAGATCTCCATTTAGGAAATCACACTTCACATCCATGTGATGTACCTCCCACTGCTTCGAAGCTACAATGGCTAAAGCTAGCCTTATGGAGTCCATCTTTGCCACTGGTGCAAAGGTTTCATTGTATTCAATACCATGTACTTGTGAGTATCACTTGGCTACCAATATTGCCTTATATTTCAAAGGTGAACCATCAGCAAAAAACTTAGTCTTGAACACCCACTTACATTGAACTAGCTTCCTCCCTGGGGGAAGATCAACCAGTTCCCAAGTGTTGTTCTTCTGGAGCGAGCTGAATTCTTCTTTCATGGTTTTTTTCCATCTTGGATCATTTGCTGCATCTTCATATGTCTGTGGATCTTATTCAACCATCAGATAGAACTTCTTAGCAAATAAAGGATCTTTCATACAAAGGGCACTCTCAAACTGAGATCTAGTCCTCCTAGTGTCACTAGGATTTCCATCTAGTTCCCAAGCTGCATGAATGGTATTTGCTGCCCATTTTGATCTTGTAGGACTATCAGGATCTGCAATCAAATCATAATTATCAGACATATCAGAATCAGCAAACTCATTAGTCTCTCCACTTACAATCAATGGATCTGGTGGTGAAGAAGACTCTCCAACTTCAACTGCTAGTAAAGGCTCTTCTTGAAACTGAACACTTCTTTCAATGAAATCTTTGTTAGTGCTCAAATTGATCAGCTTATACCCTTTTGAATCTTTAGAATACCCAAAAAATAGGCACTCTTGACTTTGGGGATGCAAAGCCTTTCTCTTTTCAGTTGGAATTATAGCCCAAGCCTTTGAGCCAAAAATCCTGAAATAGGTCACACCTAGCTTGTGCCCACTCCAAGATTTGAAAGGAGTCATACCATCAAGATACTTATGAGGAACCCTATTCCAGATGTAGGATGCACAGTTTATAGCCTCGGCCCAAAACTTTGGTGGAAAAGTCTTAGCCTCCATCATCCAGGTTTCCATCTCCTTCAGTGACCTGTTCTTTCTCTCAGCAACACCATTTTGTTGTGTTGTGTAAGGGATCGAATGCTGCATCTAAATACTGTTGAAATATTGTAACTCTGAAGAATATTCTATATGTATCCTTTTGTAGTCCCCGATGGTCCTACCAGGAGAACCACTTGTATTACATTGTACCCCGATGCTCCTAATCGGAAGAACTAATAAGAGTCATGAGGTAGTCCCCTCTAATTGTAAAGGTGGGTCATCAACACCCCAGTGTGGTTACTTGAGCCTACATGTGTAACTCAAGCCTACATGTCGAATGACTTAACTTAAGTGAACAGATGAATATAAATAGAGGTGTAGTGCTCCTCATTTGAGACACACACTCTCACTTGTGTAGCGCATTAGTGGAGAGAGAGAAGCAGCTGGAGAAGGAGGAGGATCAGGCTTTGATCTCCTTGTTGTTTTTACCTTTTATCTTTTTGGGCATCTATATTGAGGAAGCTTTTGCTGAGTTTTTCCCTTTAGGGGTTTCCTAGAATAAATATGTGTTGTTCTTGTGATACTGTTTCTTTCAATGATCCTGCTTATATGCTTTTGTTATGAAAATGAAATGAAATACTGATGTATTAGCTAAGCATATCAAAATTTAACATGGAATCAGAGCCACCCTGAATAGGACAACTTTCATAAGGCAAAATAGCTCTCCCTCTCTCCCCAGAAGAAATTAGGGCTTCTTGCTGAAGAGGAATTTTTGAGTGAGCCTGGCATAGGATTTCTCTCCTCATAAAAATCAAATTTTAGAGACCTGGATCAATATTTTTGGTTGGGTGAAACTCTAGGAAAGTCAAACCCTAGTTTGACCCCGAGCTAGAAAAACCCTAAATACTAAAACTGCTACGTTTTGATAAATTCGCTATATCCTGAGATTGGCGAAGGTTCGCAAGATGAAAATTACAGAGGCTGAATATAAAATCCTGATGTACATTTTTTCCAAAAGGGAGCCTCAGATTCGCTATATTTGGGGAGATATGATCCCTCCAAGTTAGGGTTCCAACCTCTTCCAGAATTCATCCCTAAACAGGACACCTGGGAAAAATTGCTATAGATTTGGATACATAGGTCCAAATTGAATTATTGGAGATGTTCCAGAAATATCATGTACTGTACTTTCTGTGGTCCAAATTTCAGAACCAGAATATGAAACAGTGACACGTGGAAGTCCGTACAACTTCATTGTTCTAAACAGTCATGTAACAGGTCACCGTGGGAAAAGGATTATAAATCCCATTTGGTGAAACAAATTATGATAAAACCTATGGTTTTGTATCAGGGACATTTGAGGTTACCTCAGTGAGAAATTTCATACACATAGGAGCAGTAATTTCAGAGATATCACAGAAACAGTGATAGGCATTTCTGCAGAATAAATTGGAAAACTAGGGCTTCCTGTTCCGGGAGCTCCCTCCACTGTTTTCAGAAAAGGAGTACATTAGACAGCTCCATTTGAAGAGATCTATATTTCTATCCAATCAAATCTTAAAGATTCCAAGTTTTGAAAATTAGGTTTTCTCTAACAAACCCTATATCAGCTAGCTCTGGAAGTAGGACGGACACCTCAAATCAGTAAGATCTAATATTTTGCTATTTGCATTTGAGGTTCTCATTTCAAAGTGATCTATCACATCAACTTGATGATAATCTTGGTAAAGTTGACAACTTCCAAGCATGGAATTATTTGATCTCTCTGAAGTAAATGAATTGGACACCTACATGAGTAGAGAGGTTCCAGTTCCATATGGAGATGAGGCTCAAAGCCTTACACAAGAAGAACTTGATCAAGGCCAAGAAGATCATTGTTGATTCAATCACAGATCAACTTGTACCACAAGTGTCTTCCCTAAAGACACCGAAGATGTTTTATTCCTTGATCAAGCTATTTGAAGATAAGAACTTAAATTAGAAGATGGCTTTGAGAAAACAATTGAAGAATGTGAACATCCAGAATGCAGAACAAATTGAAGCGATAGAAGAAGAAGTGGAGAATGCAAAAGTGGTGATAGCCACCTTGAATGGCCTCCCAGGATCATGGGATTCATTCATGCAAAGAATGTATGCCAGAAGGAAGTAATTTCTTTCAACTTGACTCATAAGAAGAGAAGAAGAAGATGGGAGCAATTGAAGATCAAGCTCTCATCATTCAAAGAAAATCCCTCAAGCAATGAGGAATATGAAGAACTCAATTCTTGAAGAACCTCTTATTCATCTTATCACTTGGATAAGAAATGATGATTTCATGAATGAAGAAGATGATAAAGTAGAATGATCAAGATGAAGTCTACACACGAAACAAATAAAAGATAAGTATTCAATTGTCATTTCATGATATTGTTTTATTATACATTTGATTATATTCAGTTGATGTGTTATGCATGATAGATTGTTTGCATTAATGATTGTATACTACTAATATGCATGTGATGGGTAAGTAGCTCATGGTGCTATACAACTCTCCATTGCTACTTATCAAACCTCTTTGCTGACATATTGGATTAGTGCACAATCTCAATGATGTCATGGTAGAGATGGAAGGCATCTATAAATTTTATGTGAGATATGGATGAATGTTGTATTGACTAAACAGTTGCATGATGCATAAGAATTTGTCGTTATGTATATGTTTTATGAAATAGTTCTAACCATAAAACTGGTGCATTTGAATCGTAGGAAAGGTCATGTACAACCTCCTACAAGAAAAGAAGGATGACACTTGTTCCGAAGAACAAGTGATGACAATTCAAGATTCACTCCAATAAACATGAATCTGAAGCTCCCAAGGTCAGAGACACCATGATGGAAGAAATAGCTTCAGAGTGCGGTAGATCCACCTTGAAGGATGAAGACCACCATGGGTAAAAG
>LPNX010141138.1:0-50915 GCA_001517045.1 Pseudotsuga menziesii | reverse complement strand
CATCCTTGGACATAGTCCTAAAGTGATAGGGACTGATTCTCCTGTAATCAATCTGGTGGCTTCGGTCCTCGAGAATGTGGTAGGATTGCATCGTCCTTGTACTTAGTCCTAAAGTGATAGGGGCTGATCCTCCCATAATCAATCCAGTAACTTTGATTGTCGAGAATGTGGTGGGATTGTATCATCCCTGGAATTTAAGTCCAAAAGTGATCCAAAGACTTTTTGTCTTTGAGTTGTGGATTACAGGTTGTTGCTGATGATGATGATGTCGTACTAATCGAAATATCAGAGTATGATGATGATGACGTATTGAACGAAATATCAGAGTATGATGACGTACTGATCGAAAGATCAGAGTATGATGATGATGTACTGATCGAAAGATCAAAGTATGATGATGATGACATACTGATCGAAAGATCAGAGTATGATGATGATGACGTACTGATCTAAAGATCAGAATATGTTGATGATGTTTCTGATCGAAATATCAGAATATGATGATAATGTTTCTGATCGAAAGATCAGAGTATGTTGATGATGTTTTTGATCGAAATATTAGAGTATGATGATGATGTTTCTGATTGAAAGATCAGAATGTGATGATGATTATGATCAACAAATCAGAATATGATGATGATGATGTTGCTGCTGATCGAAAGGTCAACGTGTTGATGATGATATTGCTGATCGAGAGGTCAAAGTGCTGAAGATGTTGCTGCTAATCAAAAGGTCAAGGTGCTGAAGATGTTGTTGCTGATCGAAAAGTCAAAGTGTTGCAGATGTTGCTGATCGAAAGGTCAAAAATGCTGAAGATGTTGTTGTTGATCGAACAATCAAAGTGCTGAAGATGTTACTGATCGAAAGGTCAAAATGCTGAAGATGTTGTTGCTGATTGAACAGTCAAAGTGCTGAAGATGTTGCTGATCGAAAGGTCCAAGTGCTGAAGATGTCGTTGCTGATTGAAAGATCAAAATGTTGAAGATGTTGCTGATCAAAGCAGTCAAAGAATTAATGATGATGAAGACTGAAGATTGAAGATGAAGACCGCATGATGTTGAAAAGATTCCAATGATTTATAGATGTGTTACCCTGCTGATGTTGATGATGTCCCCTATATCTACTCTTGTTGTTGTTGATGTTGTTGTAGAATACCCTTCTCGTTAAGGGGGAGTGTTGAAATATTGTAACTTCGAAGAATATTCTATATGTATCATTTTGTGGTCCCCGATGGTCCTACCAGGAGAACCACTTGTATTACATTGTAGCCCGATGCTCCTAATCGGAAGAACTAATAAGAGTCATGAGGTAGTCCCCTCTAATTGTAAAGGTTGGTCATCAGCACCCCAGTGTGGTTACTTGAGCCTACATGTGTAACTCAAGCCTACATGATTTAACTCAAGCCTACATGTCGAATGAGTTAACTTAAGTGAACAAATGAATATAAATAGAGGTGTAGTGCTCCTCATTTGAGACACACACTCTCACTTGTGTAGCGCATTAGTGGAGAGAGAGAAGCCGCTAGAGAAGGAGGAGGATCAGGCTTTGATCTCCTTGTTGGTTTTACCTTTTATCTTTTTAGGCATCTATATTGAGGAAGCTTTTGCTGGGTTTTTCCCTTTAGGGTTTTCCCAGGATAAATTTGTGTTGTTCTTGTGATACTGTTTCTTTCAGTGATCCTACTTATATGTTTTTGTTATGAAAATGAAATGAAATACTGATGTATTAGCTAAGCATATGAAAATTTAACAAATACCTGGATCTTTACAGTACTGAATGAACTCATACTTGACATACTCACCACCATTGTCATATCTGAGGATCTTGAGTCTCCTCCCAGACTAGTTTTCAACCAAGGCCCTACAGACTTTGAAGAGGTCAAAAACTTCAGACTTATGCTTTAGGAAGTAAACCCAATAATACCTGGAAAAGTCATCTATAAAGGTCAGTGCATATTTGGCTTGACTCATGGACATATGAGGAAATGGACCAGCAATGTCACTGTGGATCAACTCAAGAGGTGCAGAGGTTCTCTCATGACTAGCTCTCTCAAATTTGTGCTCTGGGTGTTTTCCTAGGATACAACCTTGATAGACTCCCTTGGAAAACTTGATCTTTGGTAACCCTATGACCATATCTTTTTCACTCAAATCAGAAAGATACTTGTAGTTAAGATGGCCAAATATTTCATGCCAAATCTTGCTTTCCTCATTAGCATGAATCAGAAGAGCGGAGGGGTTTGAGTAGGGTAGAAGATGGGAAAACATGTATACCTTCGAAGTGTGATCAACAACACCTTTTGCTATGACTTTAGCATTCGAAATCTCAGTGATTTCAACATCATCAGGGGAGAAGATGACCTTCTTTGGAGACCCTGTGTGAGTCATCTGATACACTAACAAGAGATTAGAGGCAAGACCTAGAACATACAACACATTATTGAACTTACCATGGTCAAGATCAATCCTTCCTTTTCCCAAACTGTCAGTGAGAGATTCATCTCTCAAAACTATTGGTGAACCTTTCGAAATGTCAAAAGAGGATAATTCCTCTTTTGTCGAAACCATATGTCTAGAAGCTCCAGAGTCTATGATGAAGCTAGGTGAGCTTGATGTGCCAGCAACCAAAGCATGTACTCTCTCTCTCTGTCTTCTAAATTTGATCCTCCTTCCCTCTTCTTTAAGCAATCAGGAAGGGAGATGTTGTTCTTCTCTAGGATTTGGATCAACATGTCAATTTTATTTTTCATACAAGAGATCTCAGGATGATAGCCCTTACTGCAGTATGCGCACTAGCTCATTTCTCCTTTGTTCTTCTTCTTCTGGAAGTTCTTCTTGGAGCCTTGGGGCTCCTCTTGAGACTTTTTCTTGTCTCTCTTTTGCTCAGGTGGATTTTTAGCTTTTTTCTTGATTTTTGAATCCACCCTTGAATATCCAACAACCAAAGCTTGATCTTTGGAAGGTTTGATGGTGCCCATCATCACCAACTTATCTTGTTCCTATGTGAGGGATTCCATGAACTCTAGAAGCTTAGGCATCTTCTAGGGTCGAGCTGTCAACTTGGTGGCATGGAAGGTCGAAACAAACACTGAATAGTCAGGCCCAAGCTTCAAGAGTATGGCCAAAACTAGTTTCTCTTCCTTCTTTTCAATCCCACACTATTTTAGCTGCAAAACAAGGGCTTTAAACTTGGAAAAATAGAGTTGCAAGGATTCGAAGCTGTTGGGACTCAAGGAGATCAGCTCATTCTTGATTTGATGTCCTCTCATCTCATATGTCTTACCAAAAATATCTACAATATTCTCCCACACTTCATTAGGTGATGTCAATCCATCAATATGGAAGAGGAGGTCTCTTGAAATGCTCAGACACGAAAGACCATAGGCCTCATCCCTCCTGTTGTGCCATTTGATTTTCTTTGCAGCTGCATTGGGCTCTGGCTCAGTTTCCATAGTAACCCTGTAGAGACCTTTTTCTCTCAACAATATCTCCATCTCAGCTTTCCATTCAAAGAAAATAAATGGATTTAAGATGATCTTCTGAGATTGGTCCATAGCTTAGAAATTGTGCCCTTGAGTCAGCAGAATATGCTCCCAGTCAAGATGTTGAACCTGCAATAGCAATATGGAAGGAGAGAAATCAATCTAGAAAGGCTCTGATACCATGTGGAAATTGAACCCAAGAGATAGAACAATTACACTCGCAAAATTGCTAATCAAACATGCAAAATTAACATCAAAGGAGACTGAAATTGGAGCATAACACTAATCTGTATTGAATAAGTGTACAATAGCCAACCTTGTGAAGTAATAGGCTAATGCAATATATAATTACATGAGATATTCGAATGCATAAGGATGCCATTCGAAATAGTCAAAAAGTAGGCTTACTAAATCTAGTCAAATCCCCCATAGGTGCATAAAGCAATTTCCAAATCCACTAGGATGCTCACGAATTGGATAAGTCAAGTAGGAAAGCTAATAAGGGATGGAAAGACAACTCATAAATGTTTTTATTAGGATAAAAGGATGGAGGATGATGTGGAAAAAAAACAAGTCAACTACACCTAGTCTAGCTTTTCCTTTTGCCTTAATTCTCAATAAAACAGGCAGCTTTGCAGAAAAAGCAGATATGCGCTTTGGAGGATCTAGAATAAAGCAGACATGCTAAATATGGTTTCCAAGAGGTTTCCCAAGTGCTCCATGACTCATTTTTAGCAAGTGTTGACTTCTATGACATGTAGATGGAAACTAGCATAGAGTGGAATCTAGGAGACTAGGTAATAAGACAAAAATGATTTAATTAATGTCTAAGGTAGGTAACTATGGGTTGATTATTCTAACAAGGATATCAAGAATGGAAAATAAGTCCATGAATATTTATGGTGTACAAGGTGTAGAACAGAGGGACATCACAAGGAGAATTGTCTGGCGTACATGAACTATATCTCGTCGGGTGCACCTAATCCATTGAGTACCCAAGGACTACCCTGGTGCAGAGTATGCCAAACTAGAGGACATCTCGATGAGGAATTTCTATACCTATATAAGATTGTAAGCACCCCAACTAGCCTTTAATGTAAACTTTTTAAGTCAATAGGGCATGATGAGAAATATTACAGAGCATATCAGCTCTTGAAGGAGAAGACGGTAGAAACCTACCTAATGAAGAATGATGAGAAGATTAAGGCTAAAAAAGCACAAGCACACTACCATCCTATGCATCATCCACAGTATCAACCTCAATACCCACAGAATCAGTATCCACTGCAACAACAACACCCTCTGCTAAGGGGGGTTGGATATTTCAAAGGAAGAGGACAATACCTAGGAGGATTTGGCAGAGGAAGTGGTTAAGTCATGTGCTACAATTGTGGGAAGCCGGACCATTAGGATAGAGATTTCCCTGATCCTGCAAAGACATGACACATATTGTAAATTACAGGATCATAATTTGGAACAATGTCCCCATTTGATTGCAAAATGGAAAGCTCGGGCAATGGGAGTTCCTAACTCCCCACAAAATCCCAGCCCGAATGTTTAAATGATTGTAGCTGAGCTGAGAGAACCAAGTTTTTATGTCGTAACACAAGAAGGTGTTGCGACTGGATCAGATCAAAATATACAAAATGGACTGCCACAGGTGCAACCTGTGGCACAAAAGAAAGTATCGTTTGATATTCAAAAGAAGAAGCAAGTATTCTTGGATGTGCGACTGAAGTTTTTAGATATACAGCAACCGTCGACCTCATTCAAAGTCAGAGATATGCCTGAACGATTTCAGCAGATATTCCAAAAGAAGGTTCCAAACAGGTTAGTAAGTTCAAGACATTCCTTTCAAATTGCTTCGCGCTAATCTAGGATAAAGATGTAATTGCATAATTACAAGCGCTTATAGAAGAAACCCCATTAGATCCGCCATCGGAAAGAAGAATTAACCATGTAAGAATGAAGAAATAAAAAACTAGCCACAAGTTAAGAATGACTACGCAGATAGGTGACTACGACATGGATTATATTATCCTAGATCTGGGGTTGGACGTCAATATTTTGATGCGACAAACTTGGGAAATCATGGGCAAGTCGTGCTTGGACTGGTCCACTGTCCAGTTGAGGCTTGCAAATCAGGCGAAGGTCCTGTCGATTGGTAGGTTAATTCAAGTTCTTGTTGTCATAGAGGGGCTGTGAACATTTGCATATTTTGAAGTTATCGATATTGTCAATGACACAAACCTGTATCCTGTGCTTCTAGGGATAGATTTGGAAATAGACAATCAGACAATCATAAACTTTAAGAACAGAATCCTCTCATTCAAGAATGAAGAAATGAGGGTGGTTTCACCCATTGACCCACTGGAGGGGAAAATATATGTCGAACCAGTCAATAGTCAAGGACAAGGTGATTATCTAGACCATATTTATAATGTCACTTCCTTACAAGATGATTGCATAAATCCTACAGCGGATGGGAACCTGAGCTAGAGGAGTACTAGCTCATGCCCATCATATTCAGGAGAGGCGTTGGAGAATTAGCAAAACATAATGCATGAGGTATCTATCAAGAGATGTGCCATGATTACTAGGTATGTGCAATGGGTGGAGACTCTATCGAGGGAGTTACCCACATATGAGGGATTACCTAATAAGCAATTGATATCTGAATGGCCACAATGCAGAATATTACTGGAAGTCAGATTCGATGAAGAAGTCATAGTTTCGGGTCAAAAGTTCATAGGATTATCAAACCATGTCGAACACCTAAATCAGTGCGACACATCATTTGCAGACTACCCGCGACATGAATGGGTCCATCATTTCATACACACATTGGAAATTACACCTCAGAGCTAGTATACATCCATGTAGTTACGGCAAGGAACTCAGGATTACGAGGAAGTAGTTAAAAAATCACGCACACATTTAAATTTGTTGATGAGCATCCGACAGTTGACATTGCACTTCAAACGATAAAGGAGAAAATATTTGTTGAAATCCCTGTCGAGGTGGCGCATTTCCACCAGTGTAGTGCGATAGTTCAACACTGGATGATGATCCAACCAACCTTAACATACCAGAGTCAAAGGGTATGCGTGAGGTGGAAGGAAGTGGTATTTCTAGTGAATAGTTCCTCAAGCTGCTCAAAATTAAGAAAATCAACATTGGTTCGCTGGAAAACCCAAAGTTCGCTAATATTGGGGATTATTGGGATGAGTAAACATTAGCAAAGATCATGAATTTGCTGCACATATTTCAGGATCTGTTCCCGACCAACTTCTCAGAGATGAAGGGAATAGCAGGAGATCTAGGGGAGATGAAAATACCACTGAAACCAAATGCAAAACCAAGTAAACATCGACCATACAGGATGAATATAAGGTATAAAGAAAAGGTGAAAGCTGATTTAGGCTGAATGTTAGACGAGGGAATCATTGAACCAATCAAAGAATCGGAATGGATTAGTCCTATATTAATTCAAAGCAAGAAGACAATAGGTGAAGTCGGGATCTGTGTCGACCTGAGAAAATTGAATGATGCATGCTTACATGATCCATTCCCAACACCATTTACAGATGAAGTACTTGGAAATGTCGGAGGACGGGATATGTATTCATTTACTGACGAATTTTCTGGTCATCACCAAGTCAGAATAGAAAAGGAGGATTGACACAAAACGACCTTTGTGACGGAATGGGGCTTCTATCAGTATTCAGTAATGCCCTTTGGACTCAAGAATACTCCTGTTGTTTTTTCTATAATAGTAGTTTATGCGTTTAAATATTTTATACATAAATTTCTTGAAGTCTACTTTTATTATTGGACTATGTTTGGTCTAGTACGAGACCATATTGAAAGTATGCGCATGATGCTGGAGCATTGTCGCTAGTATTAGATCGCACTAAATTCAAAAAAATGTATTTTTTGCAAACCATTTGGTATATTGCTAGGACATGTAGTGTTTCACGATGGAATTTTGATCGATCCGACAAAATTTGTGATTATTCTTGACTTACCGCCACCTACATCAGTCACGCAACTTAGACCAACGCTAGGACACACAGGATATTATAGAAAATTCATCAAAAGATATGCAGAGACAACTGCTCCCATGGAGAAACTTTTAAAAAAAGATGCAAACTACCAGTGGACAAAAAGTTGTCAGGAAAGTTTAGACAAGTTAAAGGTCAAGATGGCTATTGTACCAATATTGGTATTTCCAGACTAGAAGAAGCAGTTCCATGTTCATGTCGAAGCATTGTCTATTGCGCTTGGCATAGTTCTGATGCAACCGGGTGATGGTTGCATTGATCACCCTATTGCTTTCGCTAGCAGAAAGCTTTCGACGGCAGATAAGAATTACACTACGACAGAAAGAGGACTCGCTATGGTATATTCACTGCAAAAATTTAGACACTATCTATTGGGTGGACATTTTAAAATGTACACTGATCATTCGCCATTAAAATACCTAGTCAACAAGCCAGTGTTGGGGGCAAAAATATGTCGATGGATCATCCTATTTCAAGAATTTGATTTTGAAGTCATTGTTAAACCTGGTCGACTGAATGTGGGCCTTGATCACGTGTCAAGGATAGAAAGTGGTAAAGAACCAAACATCCTGGAGGATAATTTTCCTGATGCACAACTATTTGCGGTCACTGTGCATGATAACAAGTATCTGAGTATCATCCACTTCTTGACTACAGGTTATACGCATGAAGGGTTCGCAACTATGCAAAAGAAACAATTGGTCGTCAAAGTCGTTGATTTTACATTGATTGCTGGAAAACTATACAGGATGGGCCCTGATGAAATATTGCGTCGTTGTGTTTTAGAACATGAACGACCCTGGGTAATGAGTGAAGCACACGCCGGTTTCACAGGAGGACACTACGCTGGAAAGGAAACATTGTGCAATATATTGCAAGCTAGGTTATGGTGTCCCAACATGCATACAAACACTAAGGATTTTTTTCGAAGCTATGATGTTTTCCAAAGAACAGGAAAACCATCGAGACACGACAAGATGCCATTAGCCCCGCATATAACCCTACAAGCATTTGATAAATGGGTTGTTGATTTTCTTGGTCCTATCAATCTGCCAGAAAAAAGGACTTGTGCATGCTATATTATCACAACGACTAATTACTTAACCAGATCGACTGAAGCAGCACCTGTTAAATATTGTACTGCTGCAACTGCAGCAAATTTTCTATTCAAAAATGTAGTGACAAGATTTGGCTGCCCTAAAATTCTTGTAAGTGATCAAGGTACGCATTTTGTTAACAAGTTGATTGATGAGCTTACTGCATAGTTCTAGATTCAGTATAAGAAGACACCCTACCATCCTCAGGAAAATGGAACAGTGGAAGCATTTAACAAGATTTTGGAAAATGCATTAACCAAAGTATGCAACACGCGCAGAGATGATTGGGATCAGAAAGTTTCAGCTGTTCTATGGGCATATCGCACAACTTGCAAAAGATTAACAGGACACACCCAATTCAGATTGGTCTATGGACAAGAAGTTGTTGTCTCGATGGAATATATTGTTCTGAGCCTAAGAATTGTTGCACTAACTAAAATGACCGATGTGGATGATGTCGAGCAAAGATTGTCACAGCTCCTTCAAATGGAGGAGGAACGCTTCGTCGCAGGGTTTTATCAATACATAGAAAAGAGAAGACAAAAAGCATGGCATGATCACCATATTAAGCATTTTGAAGTTGGAGGACTTGTTTTGATGTACAACAAAAAAAATTTGAAGCATCCAGGTAAATTGAAAACACATTGGCTAGGGAAATATGTGGTCGCATACATCACAGATGTAGGTGCAGTAAAATTACACAAGATCGATCGGACACCGGTCACAGGAATGATAAATGGCAGCCAGTTGAAACCGTACCATGATAGATGCGACATAATTCGGTAAGGAAGACACACGGAAAAAAAATTATGCCGCACGTCTACGACACAAATATACAAAACACACCGTAAAGGCGGTAAGGACAGCTGGATGCCATTAAAGCACAAATATCCAAAAATATTTAGGTGATTATGACAGCGCAGATTCATTAATTTGACAAGTCCAAGGAAACGTGGCGGCATGCTTTTTGGTCCCATCCGTCATCCTTGCCATAACTCTCTCTGCCATTGAATGATTACATGCAGGATGAGCACACGCCTATAAATATCAGCCTTCATCATCAAGAATCATTTTACTTGCAAGAGAGAAAGAGTGAACCATTTTCTGCAACTATGAAGAGCCGAAGGTGATGGTCATCTCAATTTCCAGTGCCAGCAAAGAGTCTGAAGTTACGCGCGCATCACCCTTCCCAATATTTAAAGAGATTACATCATTGGAATAACAACAGCAAGCACAGCAAGAACCAAAGCTAATGGCACAACCAGTTCCATGAACTATTGCTGCTAGAGCTTTGTCCCAGTGCAAAATCCACCAGCTTCAGGTTCAAGACCATATATCCTAATGGGATTGTCTAGCACAGACCTTCCAGGAACTTCAAGGCCTCAGGTAAAGGTGTCAAAGGCTAGCACGAAGTGCAGAGGCACCAAAGCAACACCACCTCCACCACCAAGAAGGCACATGACTGCTACTCTGGAGGAAAGGAACCTGCTTCCACCATACATTCCACCAAGGACAGCAAGAGCACCATAATTGAAGCTTCCCTCTGGTTGCGCCCCAGATCCCCGTTGGATTTTTGCTGTTAATGAACATCCTTCTGAATCTGTCGAAACTAAAATTCGAAGACAATGATATGCGCAAGTAGTCGGACCTGGACAAAGAGACTTACATGATAACTATTCCAGCCATACCTCCTGCGCCACTAGTTGTTTCTCCAATGGAGTGGGATCGAGGAGTAGACCACGCAGGTCTAATTAACTTGTTGTGCATGCCTCATTTTAGTCGAAACAAAGAGGTAGATACATATGTGCAACAGTTGCTAGTTTGCTTCCATGGAGGCTTCTTGTGGCTCGACCATGCATATCATGTCGATGTTGGTCTCATTCCATCAATCACGGGTCTCTTGTGGGCAGGAATTGACCCTGTGCCATATCTATGCAGGGATGGTGATACGGCAAAGATGAAAGAAAAGTATGATCTGGTCCAAGCAAACAGAGGATTTCTAATTTCCTCTATAAATGACAATACAATGAGGTTTTCTGTGAAGGTGTTATCTTGAATTATGTTGTGCAAGATGCGACCCACTGAGTGCACTACCGGAACAGTTCAAATCGTGGAACTCTATGATGAAGGAGTGCAGACCAATTGGTTCCAGTATCTACTGAATGAGCTGTTAGATGATGCAGCCCAAGTGCAAGAAGATAGTACAGAATTCTTCCATTACTCATGGTTACTTATTTTAATTTCCTTCGTAGTTTGGTCTGACCCACCAGACTACCATCCATTTGAGATTCTCGTGTTGTGTCAAGGAGCGAAGTACCAGAACCTTTGGTTCGACAAGGAGGATAAGATTCGTTAGAAAGATAACATTATTGAGTTCTTTCTGCATGGAGAAGCACTAAGGGAAGTAGTGTGACACCAAAATGTACTACTCCCTGCGACAGTACAAAGATATGCATCATTCATAACGTTCCAGGCTAGTGTCCACAATATCATACTACAGCCGTAGCATGACCCGAAGAAACAATTGCTGCCAACCCACTTCATGATCATTGACCAGGATGTGGAAGTTTTTATCTAGGACTGGCCTGAGGAATGGCGCATCCGAGTCGACGAAGAGATCGACCAAGGTGGAGGCGAGAATGATGCACATGACAACTTGTCGCATAATACAACAGAAGATGAAGACACTGATGATCAAAATTTGACACAAGATGATTCAAGTTCCACTCCCACCGATGAAGAGGTGGCGAAGAAAAAGCAGGAGCAGGAAAAAGAGTAGCGCGAGCCACAGCACAAGAAGAGGAAAGCTGATAAAATGGCTCATACAATTAACTTAGGTGAGGAATAAATTACCTTGCTTGCAGACGCAGTCACAGAGGTGGCGCAATCTAGCCTCAAAAGCATAAGTAGAAAATAGGTGTGCATGGCTAATAAACTCACAGAGCATGTGAATAAGCTCATTGAAGCCATCAATGAGGTGTGGGGAACAGTAGAAGCCGAGACGCATAGAACTAACCCTTCAAACACATTAGAAATGCCAATACTATTCCCATCACTGAAGGTGGAGCTACAAGCAAAAGCACTGGAAACATGAACGCAATAATTTGATGATGTTTCCCATGAGTTGGGGACATTGTCCATTGATTTTCCCAAACTGACAATGGTCGAGGTATATGTTGTTCAGCATGAGGTCACGACAAAGATTAGAATCCAAGAAAGTGCTCTTGTTTAACAAGATCAAAAGGCAATAAGGAAGGCACAAATGCACAAGGCCCTCCTTTGGGAAAAGGAGCAAGAGATTAAGGTGCAAGAACAAATTCAGCATGCACTAGATGAATCCATTAACAGCGCAGTCACAGAACTCTCGGTGGAAGAAGACCAAGAAGAAGTAGATGTAGCCTCCAAGGTAGCCCGATTATCCAGGATTGCCATGGACCTAAAGAAATACGTGGAAGATATTAAAGCGCAACAAATATCGAGCACACCTCCTAAGGTGTTAAAAGCGCGACAAAAAACAACATTTGAGGCTATTGACAGAATTGAGCAAGGAGAGAAGCTATGTAACGAAGCAATCGACGCAGTATCTGTAATGTGGGAATTTATCCTAGAGGATGAAACAACGGAGAAAATCATTGAGGACGCGCACCAAGCTGAGTTAAAAATAACAGCGTTTAAGGCAGACATGAAGAATCTGCCTATAAAAGAAAATATCGCAAAGGTAGTCAAGCTGAAACAACTACAACAATAAGTAAAAACTCTGCGGGACCAAGAGCAGAGCAGAAATGAAGAAGTTGCAGCGAAGCTAGCAGAAGCCGAATGCGTTATAGGGCTCCTTCAACTTGTACAATAGAAGATCTGACACGTATATCAGTCATTGGCATATGAACCGTTGGAACACATCAGTTTCGACCGTGTCATGCAATTGGAAAAGCAAGCAAAGGAGGTGCGACAAGAGGTTGTCCGGGTAGAAGGAATTCTCAAAGAATTCCAGGCTAAGGTCGGCACCGTGGAACGAGGGAAAGACCCATGAAAATTTCTTAGTGGCTCAGGACAAGCCACATGTGAGTGTTGGGGGCCTGTTGGACCAAGAAAGGCCCAGTAGGAATAACGCGCACATGAAGATCCACACAAGAAGAAAAGAGAAGTGCAAGCAAAAGAAAGGAAAAACAAGCGTGCGACGCAAGGGAAGGTAAAGGAAGGAAATGAAGCGTAGGATAGAGAAAGTTGCGACAGGGAACAATGTGACAAAAGAAAAGAGAATCTACAGGTTTGTAGAAGGATAATGGCTAGAAAGTGACAGGTCAAGAAGATCGTGGGTGTTGAAGACGGCTTAAGCCGATGGACATCACACGTATGAAGGAATATTGTAAGTCCAGCCGATAGCACTTTGTGTCAGGCATGTCTATGACAGCTTGTAACCATTTTTTGATGATTGATTATGACATGTAATAGATGAAATGCATGTAGTCAACCCTAGATGGTCTTGTAAAAGTTATAAATAGGAGGAACACGTTTTGTATAAGGGTTGGAAAAAGTTGAAGGAATTGGTAGTAGTGTTGTAGAAGGTTGTTGAGCCGTGGAAACCATTTTGCAGAAGGGTTTCCAAATAGTAGAGTTTGTAAGGAATCAGTCTGCAGCTGTTTGCACAGATAGAAGTTAGAAGAGTCGATCTAGGATGTGTGTGGATCAGTAGGAGAGTTAGAAGAGTAGATAGAAGAGCACAATAAAACTAGAGAGCATGAGACAAAGAAAGAGTCTATGAGCCAAAAAGACATATCTCAAGCAGTATGCAGTCAAGTCACAGACTGAAAGGTGCCATATATTTCTCATGCCATATGAAGAGCACCTTTGTGGTTCTTCCTAGTTGGGTTTCCACGTTATATCTTGTGTCGCTTGATTATGAATGTTGAATAGTTGTTGAATGGTTATTGGTTGTATTTCATTGTTTACATTTATTTTCTTAAGTGAATGTCGCATTGTTAATAAAAGGAGTTGAATGGACAGTATCAGTAAAAACATTGTGTATTATTTCAAGTTCATTTGGTGTTAAAGTTGCCAAGGAAGAATCGGCGTCGCGTTGTCTATTAAGTTGGTCATGTCGCACTATTGCGCGATAGTCGAGTTAGCGAAAGACTCCAACCTTTTGACTCTGTTGAGCACCTTGTTTGTGCACCAAGGGAGTGTAATCCCTCGTCTAACTACGGAAACATGGTTATGATAGTTACCCATTGAGGAATATATATCGGTTGAGACTACGCCTGCAACGTAGGTGTTGCTGATTGAGCTTGCTCTGTCGGGCCGATATATTTCGGTGTTTTGTCGGTGTTTTGTGTTTTGTTGAACCTGGGTTGTTTTAGTGAGGAAAAGTAGCCAACAAACACCCAAATACCATGCATGGGTGCCTCTGGTCAACCCGTTTCCCTATTTTATGGATTGGGAGCATACCAAGGACTAAATAGTCATAAATCATGGCGCATGTGTAACCAGAATAATCAAATACGGGTGCATGGGTGCATTAATTAGTCTAAAACACCAAAGGACCTTTCTTGACCAACACAACCTAATTTTGGACCATATAACATAAGTATAAAACAAATGAAAATGTGTCCTAGGTGTATGTGGCCATGGTACTAAGTGGTATAATTCTCTAACATGGGACAAGGAAATTATTGGAACCTCTATTTGGAACTAAACCAATTGGTTGCAAGTGGGTATTCAAGAACAAGTACAAATCAAATCGCCCTCCCCGCAAAGGAAAATAGGTAACCATTCATACTCTTTGGTGTTGGTTGCACAAAACAGGTGGAAAATTCATCAAATGGATGTGATATTTAATTTCTTGAATGTAGACTTGAAAGAGAATTTCTTCATGTCTAAAGTAGAAGTTTTTGTTGTGCAAGGAAAAGAATAGAAAGTATGCAAGCTCATCAACTATTTATATGGGATAAAACAAGCACCTCACACATGGTATGAAAATCTAACCTAACATCTTCTAAAATTGAATTTCAAACACTTTAATATTGATGATGCAACTTTGTTTGTTTAGAATGTTAGAAGATATGTTTTATATCTTGTAGTGTACGTAGATGATATGTTGATGACAAGGAATAATAAAAAATTGCATTGCATCCAAAAAGAAAGAATTTCATATGACGAATTTGGTACATCTTCATTACTCCTTGGGTATTGAAGTGGCACGTAATTGAAAGTACATATTAATATCCCAAAAGTACATTGGAGAGTTATTGAACATGTTTGGAATGGATTGTAAATCTCTCTCTCTACTCCAATGGAACAGAATTTGAAGTTCAGACCAAAAGAAGGAAATGAATTTGAAGATACAACCAAATACATACAACCTATGAGAAGTCTTATCCACCTTACCACCACTAGACTAGTTATATCATTTGTTGTTGGGATGTTTTCTAGGTTCATGCAGAAACCCAATCAACAAAAATGGTATGTTGTAAAGAGATCTCTAAGATATTTGAAGGGGACTTAAGACCTTGGACTAAAATATTCTAAGGTGGATGACTTCAAACTAATCAAATATTCAAATTCAGACTTTAATGGTGTTGAAAAGAATGGATTGCCTACTTAAAACTACCTCATGAGTCTTGGATCAATAGTTGTATCCTAGAGATCACAAAAATAGTCTTTTCCAATAAATTCAACAACAGAGACAGAATATGTGGCTGTTGCAGAAACAACAAAGGAGATTGTGCGGATCAAGAAGATACTTGAAGATTCACAAGAGAAACATGCCAATTCTACTCGTCTTTTGGTTGGTAATACTTCTACAATCAAGTTGGACAAGAATTCCAAATTCTCATGATCTAACTAAGCACGTCAACACAAAGTACCATATGATTTGATATCTTGTAGAGGCCAAGGCTATTCATTTGAGACATCGTTCCACAAGTGAGTGAATTGCAAACAATTTTACCAAAATGCTTAGAGGAGAAAAGCTTGAAAATTTAGAAAGATGCTTCAACTCATAAACACCCCTCTAGATTAATGGGGGAATGTCAGATAGCTAATGCATAGGAATTATGGTAATTTGTAAATTCCAAATTATTTTTTGCATATTTGTGTTCATTTACCAATAAACTGAAGAGTCACTATGATATGTTGGAAATTGAAAACCAAAGGCCACTCTTGATTGTATAAATATCATATTCAAGTTACTGAAAGAATCATCCAAGTATTAGAATTATCCTAGGCCATCCAATAAGTGTAAGGTAGATGGTTCATAAACAAGTATAAGTATATGCATTTTAGCAAGAGGTAGATTTTGAAGATACCCTTTCCTGAAAACCATCACAATCATATTGGTATTTGCATTAGTATCACCATTTAGGTGGACCATCCATCAAATAGATGTTACTGCATTTCTAAATGGAGATATCATAATGAGTAAATTCACGTGACTTACCCAAAAGGCTTTGACGGGGTAGGGAAGGTACATTAATTTTGAAATTTGATAAAATCATTGTATGGCTATCTCGTCATTCTTCCAGATTCAATAGGCATATAAAAGAAAGTGATTTTTAGACAGGCGCATCAGATCTAAATTTGTACATCAAGCAAAGTGGTAGGCATCATCATTATTATTTATGTAAAGAATCCCATAATCTCAAAGTAATGGTGCAAATTTATATGATGAAGTGTAAGAGCATAAAAATTTTGTTTGATATGATGGATTTAAGGCTTAGAACTACAAGATTGTCCATTAGAAAATGCAGTGAAAGGGAGATAACATTTTTATTTCTCAAGCAAAGAATTCAAAAGAATTACCTACATACACAGAGTGTCCAAGAATTAAAAAATGGGTTGAAGCTACCTACACAGAGTGTCCAAGAAAGGATATGCTACCTTGTACAACAAGATGGTAGGAAGTATAGCCTATCTAATTTATAACAAACCATATATTACTTTGTTCTTTCAATTTTAGTTGAGCTAACTTGTACCAGACCGTATTCTATTTCTTTTGAAGTCTTAATTTTAGGGACAATGAGAATTATGTCTTAAAAGGTTGCATACGGTAGAGTAACATACATAATATGTATAATTATTCAAGGATAAAATAAATAATAATAGTAATTATTATTATTGTTATTATTAAAATTATCCAAAATAGATATGTCAACAAAAAAATCCATAAGAATAGGAATACATATAATTGAAATGATGACATGATCAAAGATACAATGAGAGGACCCTTGTATAAAATATTAGCATGCACCATTGATGATTGTTCATAAGGGTTGTGTCCCTTTAATTATTATTATTATTATTATTATTATTACATTGCCTTCCCCTTAAAAATTCTTTTTTTATAAAAGCATAATTACTGAAAAACTTTCCTTTAACTCCCTTTCTATATCACAATGTCTTCTCAAGATCTTATTTGCATGTAACTGCAACACTAAATGAAACAAGATTATATTATTTATGAATTCTCAAGTCAAACCAGTAATGAATTCTCAAGTCAAACAAGATTATATTATTTAATAGCTAATTCAAGTTAATGAAAGAATCATCCAAGTATTGGAGTTATCCTAGTCCTACCAGTAACTATAAGGTCAATCGCTCATAAACAAGTATAAGGGTATGTATTGTAGCAAGAAATGGATTTTGAAGATACCCTTTCCCCAAAAATGAAAACCATAACAATCATATTGGTATTTGTATTTTAGTAGCACCATTTAGGTGGAGCACCCACAAATTGATGTAAGGGTGTATTTCTAAACGGAGATCTCATAATGAGTAGATTCACATGACACACCCAAAAGGCTTTGTGTGGGTAGGGAAGGAGCATTTATTTTGAAAATCTATAAAATAATTATACGACTAAGTCATCATTCTTCAAGATCAATAGCCATCTAAAAGCAAGTGATTTTTAGATAAGCATGCCATTTTTGAATTTGTACATCAAACAAAGTGGCAAGCATCATCATTATTCCTTATGCAGAGAATCCCATAATCTCGTAGTGGTGAAAATTCTTTTGAAGTGCAATAGCATAGATGCTTCATTTGAAATGATGGATTTAAGGCTTAGAAGTACATGATTGTCTACGTTAGGAAATATGGTGAAAGGGAGACAACAGTTTTATTTCTCAAGCAAAGAATGCAAAAGATTTACTTAAGTAATTTATGCTTACTAATTCTAAAACATCAATACCACCATTAGAAAATGGGTTGACACTACCTACAAATGAGTGTCCAAGAAAGGTATATGTTGCCTTGTACAAAGGCATGGTAGGAAGATAGTAGGAATTATAGTCTATCTTATCTTATAACAAACCAAAAATTACTTTTTTTTCAATTATGGTCGAGCTAACTTGTACAAACCATATTCTATTTTTCTTTTGAAGTCTTAATTTTAGGGACGACATCGATGGTATTTATGTTTTAAAAGGTCATAAAAGGTATTGTAATATACATAATATATAAAAATATCAAATACTAATTTTAAAAATAGATAATAGTAATAGTAATTGTTATTATTATTATTATTATTATTATTTCACATAAATAAAAATATCCAAAATATATATGTCTACTGAAAGATATCCATAAGAATAAGAATAAAATATATTATGAAATGATGAAATGATCAAAGATACAATGAAATGACCCTTATATTCAATCTTAATGGGAATCTTTGATCATTGTCCACAAGGGTTGGGTCTCTTGGATAATATTTATAATTATTATTATTTTTTTAGTAATAGTATTATTTAATATTTCCATGTATTATGTATATTGCAATGTCTTTCCCTTAAAAATGATCTCTCCTCAAAGCATAATTATTGAAAAACATCTCTTTAACTCTCATTCAGGGTTGGGTCTCTTGGATAATATTTATTATTTATTATTAATATTATTATTTAATATTTCCATGTATATGTATATTGCAATGTCTTCCCCTTAAAAATTATTTGTCCTCGAAGCATAATTATTGAAAAACATCTCTTTAACTCTCATTAAGGATCGTAATGTCTTCACGAGATCTTATGTGCTTGTAACTGCAACACTTACAAAACAATATGATATGATTTACAAATTCTCAAGTAAAATTATTGCATCGACTAAGAATCAATCCACCCCAAGTTGATCTTTAATGAAATTTTTTAACAGTTTTGATAGATTTTGTAATTTCCGACCTCCACACAAGTTGATTTTGCTTTCTTCTTCTTCACATTTGTAGTCCGTTTGCATGAAAGAAAAAATATTGCTTTTATATATCCTGATCTTCTTGTTTTCCATATCAATTCGTGTGATTTGGAAGACAAGAAGGCATCCTATTATTTTGTCACAATTCCTTGGATCCATCTTCTCCTGATGATTATAGCGATTTGTCAATATAAACATTTCTATGAATTGGAGTACATATTGCTTCTATTGGTCACAACTAGTGCATATTGCTACTTTATGCTAATCCCAAAAGTCAATTGTAAGCCTCACGTTCGAGTCCTTGCTTGATTGGTAGTGATATCACACCCAAGGTAAGTTTCATTTACACGTGTTTGGTTGTGGTGACAGATAAAAGTAGACACCAATGAAATATTGATTGAAATGAATAATCTCATGGTCGTTGCTTTGGTAGATACAACAACAAACTCACAACTGTAATTTTGATCTTGAGTTAACAAATAACAGTGTCTGCTCTTTTTTTTTTTGCATGTCTATCGTCAACTTCTTATGGATAGTCATGTAATTTATGCTCCTGTAGAATTAACCTCTTGATATTTTTAATATATGGAAATGGAATATTATTCTTTGTTTCTCATTTTTTTTATGGTTGTGGAATGATCTTATGTAATATATGTCTTGTACTCTTATTTGTAATATTTGTATTCGTTGGCTTGTTCTCTAGTTTGTAATCTCTGGTTTTCTTTGAATTTGCAGATGACTAGTTTTTCTCTTCACTAGAATTCCTAAACTGCAAAAGGCCAAGGGCCATTCTAGCCAAAAACTTGGAAATCATAGAAGCTCAGCATAGTTTTCTTCTTTTAGTGGCCAAAGGCCTAAATATGGTCAAAGACTTGTTCAAGGAAACCCTAAAAAAAAAAATTATTGGGTCAACAATTGTTAAACAACAGAAATGCTCTAATACTAATGTGGTGAACTAATCTCGTTCATGTAGGAATATCCAAAATTATATGTCAACATAAAAGAATCCACAAGAATAAGAACAAAATATAAAATGAAATGATGAGATGATTGAAGATACAATGAGAGGACCCTTGTATCCAATCTTAAGAAACACCTTTGACGACAGTTCACAATGGTTGTCTCTTCAATAATAATAATTATTATTATTATTATTATTATTTGATATTTATATATATTATGTATATTACGAGTATATTGTGCAATGTATAGAAGAAGAAAAAACGCTTTTAGTATATATCTTTTCAAGAATTATGGTTTTTGCTTGAAAAGGATTGTAAATTCAAACTGGGAAAGATCCCTAGATGATAGAAATTCTAGTCAATTGGGGTTCAAAGGCAATATCATGGAATAACATAGGAAGTCAAGGCACTATCACCCACATTAGCAAAATACATGCTTGTTAGAGGTGTTGAATATGAAGCAATAATCCAAGAAAATCAACAAAATGAAGTGGATGTTGCATATGAAACAATGTAGTTAAAGAAGATCCTAAAGGATAGAAACGCTCAACAAAATGTAGTAATTACCTCAGATTATGATTCGAGCGTTGAAGTTTTGGTTAATCTAATCTACTAATAAAAGGTGAAACAAGTTATGATACATCGCCCCTTCATTTGTTAGGTGGTTAAAAGGAAATACAGCTACTTTGCAACAAAGACCAACTAGTTGTTGTATTTACAAGGATAAAATATAAAATTGTATGACAAACATTGTATAAAGGTCAACGAGCCAATGATTAAGATGTTAGAATATAATGAGCATCATTAACATTATAAATAAATAAAGGTGAAGTCATGGGCTGAAACAATAGATTAAATTAATAATATTTAGACTAATTAAATTAGCAAAAGTAAATAACTAAATGAGTCATTTGTGTATATGTCATTCCATATGATTTGGGAGTTACAATAGTTCTCTCCTAATGATCGCGTGTTTCCTTCTTTCATAAAGACAATCCTCTCATTGTGCAACTCCTTTCAATATTGTTTGTCAAAAGATGGTAAAACATTTTTGTAATGTTTATTTTTTATTAATACACTTTATTAAAAAATTCTCAAACTAAGGATACCAATTTTCAGCACTAATGATTATATATATATAACTTGGAAACAAAATGTGAGTGTCCCAACTATCCCCGCAATATGAACTTCAATTTTCACCATTTTGCATATGTTATATCATTATTAATTGTTACCATGTTCTCAATGGTTAAAATTGCTGAAAGAATTAAACATGATATCTTCAATGTTTTCAATTGGAAATAAAACAATAATATCTCCATCATATTTTAGAGGTCCTGAATATCACCTATAATGCATCTCTTAAATGTAAGAACAATGCTGATTAATTGTGTTAATGCAAAAAGGTGTTGATTAATTGTGTTTCATGCAAGAGTGTTGATATATACCCTCTCGTCTTATGCCTCATTTGGGTCATAAAATAAAACAATCATACACATTAAAATAATCATACTTCCTTGTATGACTTCTTTCTATGAAGATCAATTTATTCAGCTTCTTCTCAATTTAAAATAACTCAGTTAGCTACTTAATGCATTATTTTATAGTTCAAGACCAAATAATAAACATGTTACAAAGATTAATCTGAATCAGCCAGCAGTTGAAAGATGTTAGGTAATGATAAACATAATATTATCTGAATGTTTGCATTCAATTTCCATACATTGTTTTGATAATCAACGTATTAACTTCAATTTTCATTTTTTCCCATACAATGTTCAACACTTTATCCAAAACTTGTTTGTAAACTCCCAAAAAGTTTGTAGAAATCAAAGTTAAATATTTTGTTTGTCTAAATTCAAAATTAACTTCAATAATCCAATGTCAAACTCATGTTTAACCATTACACTTGTAACATAAAATTCTCAATTTTCAATTATAAGTTTGATGAGCATTAACTCTTTAAGACACCTACAAGCAAACTTGAAGAATATTCTGCATAAAGTAAATGATTTTATAATATATTAATTGAAAACACTAATATTTACGCTTTCTCATATTCAAAAACACAGATTATATTTGCTTATATAAATACTTTCTTTTTTATAAATTAAATTCTTATCTGGGTAAGGGGTTGCCCAACTTTTTGCTAACCTAATTTGCCTATTTATGAAATCAGGTTAACAGTTAAAAGCATCGACATTATTCACATAAACATGACTGGCAAGTTGATTAGTATTTTGTTAGTTCAGACAACTTAAATTACGCACATGTAATGCACCACAGTTGGGTTTCATTTATTTTTAGTTATTTAAAGTAGATAAAGAAAACATTTGCAACATTACAAACAGGTGGAAAAACCTCCAAGACAACTAATGCTACTGTCTAGACATTCAAACGTCAATTTGATGTCACGTCACGGTTCAATTGATCAAACAATTTTGAAGTAGCATGTTGGAAAGAAAAAAGAACCACATATAGGTTTTCTTTTAAGCACTCGTATGCCCATGGTCATGGATGTCATTTACAACGAATGCAACACATTGGTGGTGTGTTAATGTCGCTTTTATTTATTATATGTTTCCTTTTCTGCATAAGAATGCTGATTTGTTGAAATTTGGCATAGATTTAAAACAATGGCTTCATTAAAGGGTAATCACTCAATAAAGTAGGTGCTACACAACGAAAATGGCCGAAAGTAGCTCACAGGAAGGATTTTAATATCAATGATACCAAACATTTGTTGTTTTTGTAATCTTCTGTATGGAGTCCAGACATTGTCTTCTATAATAACAATGGTTGTGATCTCTCATTATTCAAGGACTTCATTAAGCCAAAAATGCTGTGACTTTCTACATATTTTGGTAGCTCCACCATTCCAACTACATGTTTTAATGACATTCACGTGTATTATCTGAAGATATAACTAATTAACCTCAATAAATTACAGAGATCTGGTACATGATAATCGCAATAGTAAACATGTGAAAGTCCAAATAGCATGCCTAGACTTGGAATTTTCCCTTCAAAAGATAGCCTTCAGATAAAACTATATGAAGATACAATGTGATTGAAAATATGAGTTGGCACTGAGATCATAAGCACTTACCTTAGACATTTGGCTTAGTTTTGACAAAATGTCAACTAATAATCATTTTAAAATTTTGTACTTATACAGCTTCAGGAAATAATGAGACCGTGATTAGACTAAAAAGAGTAAAAAATATATCTTTGGCATCTACTTAGGGCAGGAAAATTGCATGCTTGAAGCAGTTAACTGCAGTATCCCAGTGACAAGGCTGGTGAAGAACATTAAAATCAAATCTTCAATATGCAGCCAACACTCAATTTCATTCCACCAATTACTTAGTGTTTTGTCCCTTCAGTGGGAACCAATTGCACCTCCCCAAAATAATATGGAAAGTGCTTATGGTTGGTTAAAATTGGAGAACATCAGTGCACCCTAATTCAGAATGTCATGCTTTCTAAATTTGTGTAGATGCAATAAAACCAGGACAATGTGAAATTTTGGTGAAAATGCCTGTAATCCTCGAAAGGTTTTTTGCTTTCAAAAAACTGCATTATTGTACAACAACATCTAGTGGCGTGTATCTTATACATTCATGAAATAGAACCGATGCTTTTCCGCAGTTTAAAAAAAAATCTGCTAGATTTTATTTCAGAAGCATGAAATAAACATTTCATATATGATTTGAATTTTGAATCCAAACTTCCCTACAGACACATTCAATACTAACTCTGATATACAAAGAATAATTACTACATGCTCAGGCACACCATAATCGGTTAGGTACTGCAGTTTCCAATCGTATGCCTTCAAAATGAAACACACGGAAAGTGATGCAAAAAATCCCGACACAAGATGTACTCACTACAAACCTGCAGGAAAATTGTTGACCTGTCCTTGTTCAACAACATCTTGACCATTCACTTTGTAAGCAATGCGTACTCTCATTGCAAGATGTTTCTGTGACATCAAGAAGCAGGACTAGATCAGGCTTAGCATTTTTTAATGAATGCACGTTATTGAAATTCTAGCTAATAGGGTCAACACTTATCTTTCATGTCATATTCTAATCTGTAAAAACTACCTATTGAGTTAACAAGCAAAGAATGGATTTCAAGAGGATACGATAACAACCAACACAAGAACAACTGAAACAAGGCACCTGGCAAAACATATAATTTAGCTAGAGCCTCATTAACACATGCATACGTCCATTCTGACTTTGTTACCTGGCCATGCTGACTGTTGTTCACACTCAAACGTTGTACAACTGTTCCATCACCGCTCGGAGGAAGGATGTTGCTATTTGCTGGTTCCAAGTGGAGTTGCAAGAACTGTGAAATAGAAAAGGTAATTTAATACACATTACAAATAGAATTTATAATAGTAATAAGAAGTGAGAAATTAAGGGCAATGACTCCTTGACAAAAAGCAGCTAAAAATAGAAACAATTAAAAAAGACAGTGGGCATCTGTGCTTTACAAAATTACGGCCCCGATAAATTCCAAAAATTATAAAAAGGTGAAAAAATGAATGACACCAATGATGGCTTGCCAAGTCGGTAAAAGTGGGGGTTACAGTCCTTTTCAACTTGTTGAACCCGGCGTGATAAGGTCTCATTCAGCAATCATAATAATAATCACTTATATAACGAGCAATTAAGGGCAATGACTCCTTGACAAAAAGCAGCTAAAAATAGAAACAATTAAAAAAGACAGTGGGCATCTGTGCTTTACAAAATTACGGCCCCGATAAATTCCAAAAATTATAAAAAGGTGAAAAAATGAATGACACCAATGATGGCTTGCCAAGTCGGTAAAAGTGGGTGCTAAGATAGCCCCCACCCCAGTTCAAGTATATCCAAGTGACATGCTTGTATTTTTTCTCACACTTGTGGATCTGCGCTCACACCCACAATAGTGGTCAGGGCCAAGTGCGAATTGTCATATTTTTGGGTTACTCCAAAATTATTTACACCATGTTTGGAGGTGCTTCATGAGATTTGGGGTACACAGTGTATGTTCAGCTCCTAGATAGTCCGAGATTGATTGTAGCATGAGAGATGGTCCATGATGGATATGCACACTTGAGATAGCTTGCTCAATGGATGCTTGACCTCAGATGATCGTTAGCATAGTGTCCTTCCCTTGGGTATTGGAGAACTCTTGCATGGATAGTGGACGCAATTCATGTGGCCACATGGAGGATTCACTTGGTGGAAGAACACCCTACAAGGAATATGCACTATTGTGCATCATGGAGAAATGCTTCAAGCCCTAGATGGCATGTGGCAGCTTATATTCCTGTTCGGAGGATTGTAGATGGCTCAGGGACACCTGGGGCTTCAATAGAATTCTTGTAGGGGGCAACTGACCTGAGTACTTTGTTTTGGAGGACGGATGGAGTTCATGGAGGTTCAAGATTAAGTGGTGTGGACCTACCTTGTGTAGCTACATCACCTTGGAGTCTTTATTGTGCACAACATCATCCTTGGAGCATGACACTTGTACTCTAGAGTGGACATCCCACTTGTGTGGCCTACAAGGGCTCATGTAGGTTCCTTGTAAGAGCTTGTGCCCAAAGAATAATGTTGTCCTCTGTTACCTCTCATATAAATAGATGAAGGAGAGGGTCTCTCATTCATATGACTTTGTGTGTCCATTCTTTCTCACTCGTGTAGTGATGTGACCTAGAAGAGGAGCACGCCTGTCCAACCTATCTCCACATGTACTTCTATCTCTCTCTTGGGTGCTAGGGTTTCTTCATCCCTTAGGAGCTTCTTGGAGCATCTTGGACTTCTAGGGTTAGGGTTTTACCCTTGAAGAATGGATACTAGGGTTTTGGGAGCGAACCCTAAGGTGAAGTTGTGAAGAAGAGAAGACGAGGATGTCTTGCTTTGGAGATAGTATTGGAGGGATTCCTGCAGTTGTTATTCTTGGTGGAGCTAGGGTTTGATGATTTACCCTGTCTAGGGCATTTTACATGGTTGGATTTTGTAGCGTTTAGAGGAGGCTATGTATGTACTATGTACTTCATCATTGCGCTTATATTTGAAGTTTTCAGCAATAAATATTGTGTCAAGTTCAGATTTGATTTCCAGCTACATGTGTTCTTCAAATTTTGCTATTTATATATATTTATGATCTTGCTGATTGGATATAAGTAATAGGGCATTTTGTTAAGTGATTTGACAGCTAAAGAAGAAGATAAAAGGATTGATTTTACTGTTGTTATTTCTTCTGTAAAAGTACATTTTCAGATCTGAATATTCACTGATAAGTTGCCCTAGAAGGGCTGAAAATTCATCTCATTGGTTGGTATCTTTTCTCCTTAATTGCTGGAAAGTTTAGGTCTGTTTGAAAGCGAATTATTGTACATCTTCTGCTGTTATTTTGTACTTTAATTTACAGCAGTCCTATGGTAGAAAATTATGGGGTTAAGATCTGAGGAATCTTCTAGAAAGAAGGTGAAATTTCTGAACTGCATTGAAGTGTCATTCCGGTGAAATCTCTGACACGAATGCTGCATGACTTTCGCAGAATAGATACCCCCAACTTGCAGCTGCTAAACCGAAAAGAAACCAGTTTGAATGATGCTAATGGTTCCCCTTAATGCCAAATCTGAGCGCACTAGACTCATCATTATAAGAGGCAGCTTGGCTTTAAAAAAAATGAATCCTAATTAAAAAGTTCAAGTTCAAAAATGCTTAGGTACATTTTCATGCTCAACATCCCTCAAGTTATGGTTCCATCCTTCCAGGACATAATACAGCAAAAATATAATTGACAGAGGAATATTGGTAGTGCAGGAGAGAGTCCAAATTTTAGTAAGCACTTTAAGGATGGATTAAGAAAAAGTAGTACCCAAGAAGTTTAGATAAAGCAAGAAAGCACGCAAATGAAAACCAAATGGAGCAATATAATAGTGACTAGCAGATACTTCAGAAAATCATCTTGTTGCGCTAGTAACTTATCCAATTATTATATGATTTGACCCCAGACTAATGTTCTCTGAGTGACACAACATAGGAGGCTTGACTGCCTGGGTAACAGTCAAAACCTTGAAGATAATCCCAGTGTACTATTGCTACAGATTATTGTAAATGATCAAGCACAAGATTCCACAGTTCCTAATTCATATAAAAAAGGGACTGTTATTTTCTTTTATCAGTCTAAATGTCTAAATAAAAAAAATAAAAAACTGAAATAAATGACAAACGGAAAAATCAATATTGCCTTTGGAACAGCAGCCTGGAAGATGAAATCTGTGAAGGCATTGGAGGTCAAATTTGTAAAACTCGCTTGCACTAATGTAAATTCTGGCTTTCCTAGCTGCTTTGTGAAATCAAAAGTGACCTTCAATGATTTGCTCTGGAATGCAACTATTGAGGGATATGTCGGAACACCATCATCTGTAAAATTTCACAACATTAAACTTCAAAATGAAACATTATCTCCTTTCCAGGAATTTTCCCTGATAACATGCATAATCGAAGAACATATATTGAAGAGGATGCTATTATGGATAAGAAAAATTGAGATGTTACACTTGTTTGTCATACATACCAGTTGCTGCTGGAGCAGGAGTCAAATCTCCTAACAAGTCAACTACAGGAGCAGCTGGTACAGATGGCTTTTTAACTTCATGAACTCCATTCATTGTCAAACCTGCAAAAGATTTGATATCACCAAGAGGTGCTGTGACTGTTTGCAGTGATGGAGAGACCGAAGAGGCTAATGATGCCAACTGTGATAATGGATCCAAAGGAGTAACAGAAACGGTCTGTGTTTGACTGGAGGTTGTTAAGGTTGATGCTGTAACAGTTGATTGTACAGGCACAGGAGGTGTTCCAATTGATAGAAGATCCAAAAGAACATCTGCACTCCCAGTAGAAGGCTGACCAATACCTATACATTGGATCACAAGAATTTCAGAATAGAACAACCAACCCAAGAATGTGCTAAAACAAGTAAAGCAAAAGGAAACAAGGACAATTTCTATGCCTCAAGTTTTTTCTTCAAAAGACAAACATGTGTTCCCATAACATTTTAAAATTCCATCTAATAAGGAGGTATAACATGATAAAATATAAAATGAACAAATGCATCTGAATTAAAGAAGTTATATAAATAAGGTTGCCAATGATCAAATGCATCTGAAAGAAAGATGTTATATAATTAATGCTGCCATTTACTGAGAAAAGAAATCCTGCCACGCAGTTATGCAGACAGAATAACACAGGGAGGGGAAGGATCCTCTTGTGCTTTACTATTGCCTCCATGATCCCTGTTTCTCTTCTCACAGCTCAGCTAACATTTTACTGTGGAGTTCTCATCCAGCTTTCAGTTATTGGTGCTGCTGCCATGACTATGTTTCTGGAGTATTGGATTGATGTTTCTGAGTCTTTCTTTTGTATCTAGATGCTAGTAGTTTCTGTGAGGCTAAAGTCATTTGTACGTATGTACAAGGCAAAATACTGTATCTTCTCTATTTATAGTAGCTTTGATAGGATGTTGGTTAAGGAGAGTTTGAGACTTTCTTAATTTTTGTGGTCCTCTGGCAACTACACAGTAAATTTTGACATCAGCTTGAATATAAAAGTAATGATTTTTTTCCATTGGAATCATTTTAAAGCGGTCATGTTTACATAATACAAGATTTTATCCCAAAATTGGCATGTTTCAATGGCCAGGCAAAGAAATAGAAAAATTAAAGCAAGATTAACCTGTCTGTAACAGCTTGAACTGGCATGTGTGATTAAAGCCCCAAAGAACAGGATCTCCCAGCTGCAACCTAGAGGTGTTACCCACTAGTCTCATATAAATAAGACAACCTCACCTTTATTTCTTTCTTCTTTCTATTTCACTTGTATTGCTTATATTGTATTTTCTTCAAGGGAGATCGGTTGATCCTCCCGCATGCATAATATATCATTGTAACCAACAGTCTCGTTGACCTACTTTGTGGTCATTAGTGGACATTAATTTTATCTTATCTTATCTTACCTTGGTATAATGGAGCACTTGGAAGCTATGCACACCTCTCTTTTGGATGTCTTCTTTGCTTGAAGGATGAATGGATGATGTTCTCCGGTTTGATTTTGCACATGCTAAGTTGATGCTAGACTAGTTGTAATAACTCATGCTCAAGGGTGACCTAAGATGCGCTATCTTGCTCATTCTTGGCTAATTTTGGTAAGTTTATCTCCTAACCCTGGTTTAGCAATGCTCTTTAAGTAATTTGGACTTGGTTAGGGTTTGTTTGCTAGCATTTTATCAACTTGCTTGAGGATGCCTTCCTACCAAGGAGCTCTCCATTGTTTTATTGGGCCTTTGAATTCTCTATTTGCCCTAATTAGGGTTTCACTATCTAACCGTTGAGGTTGCTAACTTAGCCCTAGTTGCAAGTATTGACTACCATCTTAAGAGTGATGTATAGCCCTAGGGTTTTGACAAGAATTTAATACCCTATCTGTTATCCACTAAGTTGCACTTGGGGGATTTCTAGTGAGCCACCAAGGATCAGAAATTTCCATACATCATACATGGATCAACTCATGTTCTAATCCTTGGTGGCTCACTGGATTAATCAGGACCAATAACAGAGGATACATCGTACTCAGTGCTCAAAATTTCCAAGAATTAATCAGGACCAAGTGTTGGTCTCTTTTTGTATTTTTTACATGTTCATACTGTTAATTTTGTACCTAGAGAAGTGTTCCCCTAAGTGACTTTAGCCTTTAGTCACTCAGTGAAGGGAAATAAAATGAACCTTGCATTAAATGACTTAAGTGACATTTAATTTGACTTTAGAGCATGAAAGTCAGTTTTTTATCAATTTAAGTGGGTGAGTGAAATTAATATTTTAGAAATAAAATATGAGCATTTAATTTCAACCGTTTATCTAATTCATTTCCAGCCAATCGATTAGATTCCTCTTCACCTACCTAGGTTTGAGAAGCAAAAAGCAAGGAAAAGGCAAAAATGAATTCATTCTTGAGAGAAGACTGAAGGAGAGAGCTGAAGGAGAGTGAGGGCATGAATTCCAATACAGGGCTGAGAGTGATTTTCAGTGGGCACGAAAACCAAGAGCATTAATTGTTGGCACGAATTTCGAGGTGAAGTATGGCCTCATTTATTGCAGGTACAAAAATCGAGACAGTGTACATCCAGCTTTTATTGTGCACAGAAATCGAGGTGAAGTACAGCCTCATTTATTGCAGGCTTCGGGGAACTGTACAGTGCATTTATTCCAGACCGTACAGTTCAGTTTCAGCACGGTTTTCGAGGACTGTTTGGGCAGAGTTCGAGGCAGGGACAGGCATAAATTTCGAGAAAACATTCTGTACTTTTCAGGCACAGTTTTCGAGGTGTACGGCAGCATTTAGTGATGTCCGTACAGTATGGATTTTCTGCTGTCTGGCACAAAAATCGAGGGCAGGTTATTTCATCTTCTACACAGAAATCGAGGCTGAATTGCTGCTGGTGCGCCCTCTCATTGGGCAATTTTAGTGATGCGCCCCCCTCTATTATTGAGTTGATCCATGTATGATGTATTCGACTAATCTTAGTCATAGATTAGGATGATATTATCTTATGATCTTGACCCTTGAGCTTTTTGGATCTAGGTTTTATGTACTTGAGAGACGTATATATTTAGATGCTCCCTCATTTGTAAAGGGACTTTTGGCTCTGAGAATATTGAATACAAGAAAACTTTTGCAAAAACTCTTGGAAGCTTTGTGAATGTACTTGGGTGTGATTGTTATGCCTCTTGCTTGGACATTTCAGGGGATCTTGCATGCAAACAAATATGTTTTGGAAGGTCGTACTGATCTTTTGCAGGGAAGCGAATTGGTTGGAGGAGATTGCTAAGCCGTTTTCAATTGTCTTCCGGGAAAATCGTTTCATCTTCAAGGAGTTTTCAACTGTTACTTTGTGCATTGGATTTTTCTCTATAGATGATGTACGTAGCTTATCGTTTTCATCCATGAACAAATCTCACTTCGGTAGTTTGATTTTGCAGGTGGAGAAGAGGGGGTGCACTTCCTTCATTGGGCATTTTTCTTCTGCTTCATGTCGGATCTTGCTCGAAATTGTAACCAAGTGGAAGGATCATCGACATTCAAGACGGCCGAAAGTATTTTCAGGTACGATCTACAAGGTTAGTATTGTTTTCATTATTTTCATCAATTTGTCAATCAAAACCCTTTCTTTCAAACCCTAGTTTTGTAGATCTGATATATACAATGAGTTTTTTATGACGTCCATCAAAACCCACTTGGAGATCGTTGAATAAACCCTAGATCTAGAATTTCTTTTAAATCGGACTGCATTTGTCCCAAGATCTAACACTATTCTCTCTAGGAGGGGTGCCCCCTTTGGTTGAGTGGCCAAATCTTCAGATCTATCAGTTGGGTATGCTTAAACCCATTTGATTTTCATAGATCTACCCTTTCAACTGTCTCGATCTAGTCATTCCTTGCCCCGATCTACCTTTTTGGGTCCACCTTGTCCACTTTTGCAAAAACCTTAGGTGGGTCCCTTTAGGTTTCTCTTGTGGGTGGCTAGAACTTTCTAGATCTACTTTGCTAAACCCATTGTGGGTCATTTGGGTCATTTTCCTTGTTTTTAAGCCTCCCCAACTTTACCCTAACTCCTATACCACATCTATTTCCTAGATCTAGATTACCTCACTCATTACCTCTCCCCCTTTGTTCATTGCTTAACCCTAGGAGTGTCTTGAGTAGGTGTGCTATCCTTCTTAGGCTAGTAAGGGTCTCCCCCTTGGTCATTCTCCGGATTGATCTAAAGCGACATGAACCTGTCCAGTGTAACAACTACCCTTCATCCGTAGTGGATGAGGCCCTTGCGGCGTCACCGGTTAGCTACCTCACCTCTACCGTCCCAGATGGGATACCTTTAGTTGGTAGCTACACTGTGTGTGATAACAGGTCCTAATTTTAAAAAAGACCTTGGAACCCCAAATAGAATATCCAAAAAAAACTCCTCTCAAGTATGTGGCAGTGAGAACATAAAGATTAGTGCCATATGTGTAGATCCTGTACTCTAAATCAAAAGTAATACTAGTGATTAAACCTATCTTGATGATCCCAAAATGCATATGCACAAATACCAGAAATTGTAATTGAAATTAAAACTGAATTTTATATTAATGTCCTCAATGAGCCGAAATAGGTCAATGGGACTAGAAATCATATCAGACAATAGAAGCCCAACCAAAAACAGCAGGGTGCAATAGATGCACCTAAGATGATGAAATGAAATGAAGAATAACTACAATAACAACAGAAAAGAAAGCTGGAGGTACCAGGTAATGCTGGAGCTGGGGAAGAACCAATTCCTAAGAGATCTTGAAGAAAATCCCCAGCGGATACAGCAGGAGAGGGAACATCATCCACACTTAAATCAAGCAAGTCCATAAGGGCATTTGTTGGCGGCTTGCTTACTCCATTTGGAAGGTTGGCAGGTGTTCCTGAAACTTTAGTTTTACTATCCACAAGGACAGCACCTGCTGTATCCGCTTTCTTTCCACTGTATGCTGATTCATCTAGAACTGGCATTCGCTCCAACAATGCTGACCTGCAAAGTAATGGCCCCTATTAACTTTATAAGTCTTGCATCCAGAGTGACTTAAATTCTTAAATAAGAACATAGAATGAATACATAGAACTCTTGTAACAAAATGTTGACATCATACTTAAGATTTTGGTGTTTGTGAAGAATGGAGCCAAATTCGATTGACCTCTGCTGCAACTCTAGAGCAAGGCTTCCCTTGTTCTGAATAATCAAATCTTTAATTCGCCTTCGGAACACCAAACACAAAGAGTCAGAAATCAGCATTGATAGTTCTTGCATGAGAAAGAAGATTATATTCATGTCCACAGATAACCAAACAGTGGTCAATATGATTGGCAAGTACGAATGTCCAGTATATATAAATTATAATGCCTCAAATACCAAAGGCATCTCCAAGCTAGGTGTAAAAGAAAATAGAAAAATAGAAAAAAAAATCATGTAACAATGCTGTTTAAACTAAAAATAAAAAACTAACAGCTATGTAACTGTCCTCAATAGCAGCCTCAACTCGGGAAAAGGGTAAAATATAACTGTCCTTTGCTATGCAATCAAATATAAGATCCACAATGAAGAAAGGGTAAAATATTATCTCCATTTAAAATAGAAAATTGCAGCAGACCGATTAACATATGAAGACTAACACGTTATCTTACTATTTGGAGCAGGAAGTCCCTTCTGCCCTGATCATTGTCAGAAATGTCTTGGCATAACATCAAAAATATCAGCAAGATTTAGTTTAAAGAAATCATTGTCTTACAGGTCAGCTACCAAATACCTCACAAACCTACAAAGACAAGAACCACCACCATAACCAAATATGACAGAAATTGAGGCATTGAATACCTGAATGAAACCATAGACAAACAAAAATCTTAAATAATATATCTGAGAAGGTGAACCCCAGACTGCAAGTCAGGATCTTGATTCATATTAACCACTGGATCTCTGTGTTTAACATTTGATCTCTTGTTGAAAGACAATAAAACAATTTACTGAACTTTGACTTCATAAGTTCTAACAAAATGTAATCTATCTTAAGGGATCAGAATAGGAAAGACATCTACCAGCAGTTTATAGAGAGATAACTATCTTAAAATATCAGATTAGGAAAGACATATCTATCCAAAGTTTATCCAAGTTACTTGGGTTTCTCCATCTCAACCTTTCACACGAAGCTGGCCTTATATGCACAACATTTCTTGCAGGTCTCAATGTTTGTCTCCGCCATTTATGGGAGCTGATCACACAGTCTTATGATCCCTCTTGGCCAGTTAAGGGTGTGTTCTCACAAATTGTGAGTCAAGACAGATCACAATATCTCTCATAATGATAGGGCATGTAGACTATGTTTCCTAAGGGGGGCCAAGATCAGGAGATTTTCGTTTTCAGGTGCCACATTTGCAAGATCCGAGGGAGATCTTGTTGTCTTTACAAACACTCTAGCTAACTAGATAAGATAAATTTATTAATGATGAGTCTCAACAAATAACCAAAATAAAGTAGGTCAATGAGACGCAATGAAAATGCAAAAGAAACACCTAAAAGCTAAAAGCGTAAGAAAAGAATCTAGATAAAAGCAATGATCAAAGAAAAAACAAATGTAAATGACTATATCGATCTAGATTCTATAAAATGTAAGAATGACCTACTGCATAGTCACAGTAGAAGTAGAAAGCGAGGCAGAAGAGGAATAAAAAGTAGACTTGGGATCCACATAGGGTAAAGATATCACCACAGCAGAAGAGGAAACTCCAGACTCTGCATCTAACACATAAATACTTGGCCTTGTTTCTCAAAGAGACAATTGCCATCAGACAACAGGCCTTAATTACTAATTCAACTCTACTAGATTGATCACATCTTTCAGCCCATCTTGGTCACCAGGAACGTCATGTTTCATGTCGATTTTGCAGATATTGCAATGGCAGCTGGCTCAACATAATTTCTGTGGACAGGAGCACATCACATGTACCAACCCCCCGCCCCTCTGGTACAAATATTAACTAAATACCACTTTGTCTTCCTCTCTAGATACTTCACTTCATTGTCGAGTATACCCATTCTAGGTTTAACCCCACTTTTATTTATTATCTATTATGGTTCATGATGTCATTTATCTTTTTATTTTAGGAAGAGATACCCTAGGTAGTATACACTCCTCATTTTTGTTGATTTTTCTGAGCAGCATCGAGAGCCATTCTCTTAGGAGAATGGGGACACCTGGTCCGGGACCACGGTGTGGACTCAACCTAGTATTGAGTGATCATTCTGTTGAATGATGATATCTGGTCCTTGACCATGATATGGACCCAGCTCTGCCCTAGGGGGACTCAACATTGTGTTGAGTGACCATTCTGTTGAATGGCAGACATCTGGTCCGGGACCACAATGTGGACCAGTCTAGTACTGGTAGACTTGACTTAGTTCTAAGTAACCATTCTTTCGAATGGAAGCGCTTGGTTTGTTACCAAGTATTTGACCTAGTGTCAAATTATGCAGCCTATGGCTGAGGCACCTAGTCTGTTACCAGGAAGGCACTATAAGCCCTAGACTGGGTCCAGGCATGTGTGACACTTTGACCCTTGATTAATGGGCTTTGTGATCTTCTCCAAGTCTTAGCTACCCTTGGTTAAGACACGCTAGTACCTGATCTTGGTGTCACACAGAGTGTGAGATAATAAGCATTAGTAATTCTCTCAGTTTATGATGATGTACTTTGAATGATGATAAAAGACCACGTTGACCACATGTGATGACCACAGGGGCACATGAAGAAGACTAAAGCAAAAGTCAAAAATAAATAAAGACCCTTAGTACCACTAAGGTGTAAAAGTGAAAGTGCAAAAAGACCTTTAGCACCACTAAAGGCAAAAGTCAAAATTAGAAAAGAATAAAAAATTATTATTTTGAGATTTCTAATTTTGGCCCACTTACAGGTGACTCAAAGGATATAGAAGAAGATCTATCCAATTCATTATTACACACACTTGCTCTCACAGGTGCAATTGCTCTTCAAAAGATCTCACAGCTTTGAAGAAGAATGTTTTATGATTGTACCCTAGCATGGATGAGTCTAGCTAGGGAATCATCATCCATTGAAGGAAAACCCTAACCTAGGGTTTTTATCATTCTTATGTTTTAAGGGTTTTTACTCAAACCCTCCGGGAAGCCATCACCACCTCCGGGCAGCTACTTATTATGTTGGGCAGCCCTCTCTCTCTCTCTCCACGGCCTGCCCCCATCTTCTCAAGGCAGTTGTTCGAGGCTTCGACCCTCTCTTCATCTCACGGGCAGGCCACTTGAGGGCCCTGCCTTCTCGGCACCCTCAGGCAACCTCTAATAGGCCTACCCGAGAGGTTCCTGGCCCTTATGGCACCCTTGGGTAGCCACTAGGAAGGACCGTGAGGGCTGCCATGGCCACACAGGCCCTCCGAGAAACTAGCAGGCAGACTTGTGAGGGTCCTGTAGCAACCCGCAGGGCTGCTGAGCCTGCACAGACTCTCGGGCTAGCCCGTAAGGCAACCGCTTAGGGCAGTCCGCCCTCCAAGCAACAGCAGGGCTACCAAACAGGGCAGTTGGGCAAGGAAAACGAGCAGCGGGGAGTGTTGAGCAGACAGCCGGGCAGAGACAAAATCGGGCAAGGAAGTTGTACTTTGGGCAAACTGACAGGTACAGACAAGGCAGATCTGGGCATTTTTGGGCAGCCTGTTAGTGAACAGGAGAGAAAAATTAGGGTAGTAAAAGCCCTAATTTGTGAAAAAGCATTTTTGGAATTTTTTGTGTATTTGAAAAAATTGATCTTCAGATATTGTGGTTTAAGCCTGTTGGGGTATGAGGAACTTTCTGAAGAATTTTCAGTCATCTCATTTACGAGATGAGTTACTAATGCTTTTGGGGTTTTTGTCCTTTATAGGTTTCCCCAGTGAAAAATCTTGTGTTCAGTGTGTTGATGTAATTGATGTTATTTACTGCACTTGTCATTTGTTTAAAGTTAGTCTACAAATTTTTAAGTATTCATTCTAATGCTAAAATTCAACATGGTATCAGAGCTTAGCATGTGAAGAAACAGTAAAGGGACATTGTTGTTGTCTTCCTAGACCTTGGGATAAGATTTGCAGACTTAACATTTGACTAAGTTGCAGAGCTGGCCGCAAATATCTTCAGACCGGAAGAGAAGCTACATGGTTCAGCAAATTACAACTCCTGGAAGGTCAAGTTGACAGCTATTCTAGAAGAGAATGACTTGGATGACATTGTGTTTAATGTCAGTGAAGAGCCAACATATAATGCTGGCAGACTTGCTTACAAGAGGAAGCAGGGTAAGGCTAGAAGGATCATCTATGATTCTGTCAAAGAGACGGTGATGCCCAACATCACAACTTTGAAGACTGCTAAAGTATGCTTTGACACCTTGGCCAACCTATATGAGAAGAGGGCTCCCAGTCAGAAGAGAGTCTTAAAGAAGAGGCTATGAACTTTGAAGTTGAACAATGATGAAGGGGTTGGTTCCTTCTTCACATAGTTTGCACAGGTAAGAGATCAACTCATTGCTATTGGTATTACTGTTGATGATGCTGACCTTGTGCAAAGTGTGGTTGATGGTCTCCCAAGCTCTTGGGAAACCTTCATGGCATCTGTCAGTGGACGTGAGAATCAGCCAACTTTTGAAAGGCTTTGGCATGATTGCATAGAAGAAGAGGGAAGGACCTTAGTCAAGGTAACCAAGGAAGGTAATNTTCCCTCAGCAAAAGAAGGGAAAGAAACCTCAAGGTAAGTTCTCTGACATGTCAAAAGTGGAATGTTATAATTGCCACAAGTTTGGACATTTTGCCAAGGATTGCAGGAAAGCCAAGAAGAAACCTAATCGAAGGTTTCAAGCATCTGCTGCAGAAGCAGAAGAAGAAGAAGAAGAAGAAGATCCGAAGAAGGAAAAGAAGAAAACCAAGCCTACTAACAAAGATGAAGAACCTAGAAGAGAGTACTATCTAATTTCTGCTCTCACTAGTTCTTTCACAGATTGTGCCACTTCTTGGTTGGTGGATTGTGGTGCTTCCAGGCACATGACAGGTAATCATGGAGCCCTCACCAGTTACAGAAAGAAGAAGTTCACCACTCAGGTGGAACTTGGAGATGACTCCACTTACGAGATTGAAGGAGTTGGCTCAAATTCACTTCAACTTGACTCAGGTACGGTTCTTCATATTGATGATGTTCTTTATGTTCCTGGTTTAAAGAAGATTCTCCTATCTGTTGCTAGCTTAGAGGACAAGGGTTACATAATCCTCTTCATGGACAAGAAAGTACTTCTATGGGAAATGGATGAAGATCTAAGCTCAACAGTACAGATTGGGGTTTGAGAGAGAGACCTTTACAAGGCCTCCAAAAATTCCACTCATGCTTTGATACATCACACAGTTGATCCATGTGAACTTTCGCATAGAAGGTTTGGACACCTTCACTACACAGCTCTCCCAGGATTGCAGAAGATGGTCATAGGTATGCCAGAAGTATCTCCAAAACATGATGGAATCTGCAAAGGATGTGCTCTAGGTACGAACACTAAGAAATCCTTTTCCAGAAGCAACAGTAGATCTAAAGGCATTTTGAATTTGATTCATTCTGACATTTGTGGACCTATGTCCTCACCCTCCTTGAGTGGGTGTTTGTATTATGTCTTGTTCATTGATGATCACTCTCGGAAGTCATGGATTTACTTCCTCAAGGCCAAGAGTGAAACCTTTGACAGGTTCAAAGAGTTCAAGGCACGGATTGAAAATCAGACTGGCAGACATATCCGCATCTTGAGATCAGATAACGGAGGTGAGTATGAATCTAATGAGTTTGATGATTTTTGCCGAGAAGCAGGAATCAAGAAAGAGTTGACAGTACCATACAACCCTCAGCAAAATGGAGTTGCAGAAAGGAAGAATAGAACGATCTGTGAAGCTGCTAAAGCTATGATTATCAATCTAGATCTTCCTTTATCTTTGTGGGCAAAAGCTACAAGAACTGTTGTGTACATCCAGAACAGAAGCCCTCATGCTATCTTGGGGGAGACGACTCCAGAAGAAGTCTTCACCAAGAGGAAACCTGTTGTTGACCACATGAGGATATTTGCCACTCCGATGTAAGTTCATGTGCCAAAGGAAAAGAGGGCCAAGCCAGAGCCCTTCGGTAAGAAAGGTATATTTGTCGGGTACAGTGATTGCTCGAAGGCTTATCGAGTCTATATACCGGGACAAAGGTACATTGAGGTCAGCACAGATGTAATCTTCCATGAGGAAGCTGTGTTTCGTAAAACACTAGAGCTTTCAACGGAAGATGAAGTTTCTCCACTTGAGTTTCTAGTTTCAAAAATTCAGAGGGAGGAAGAAGAATTTGAAGATCAAATTCTAGATGCACCTGAGGACACTGAAAGTCCACCAGAAGAACTGCTTGAAGTTTCTCCTTCCAAAAGGAGACCTGCTTGGTACCGAGAGACAATACAAGAAGGCGAGAAGCATAAAGCTCCTCCCGGGACTTTCAGGGAAAGCATAAGACCACAGAAGTACTCAGGTCTCATGAGCCAACTTATCAGTGCAGAACCTTCATCATATGAAGAAGCAACAGGTAAACAGGTATGGGTTGATGCCATGGTTGACGAGTACACGTCAATCATGAAGAATGATGTTTGGGAAGTTGTTCCTAGACCAACAGGAAAGTCAATAGTGACTTCCAAATGGCTTTATAAAATCAAGCATGCTGCAGATGGCAGTGTGGAGAAGTATAAAGGCAGAGTCGTAGCTTGTGGTCTCACTCAGAAAGAAGGCATTGACAATGATGAGACATTTGCTCCTATTGCCAGGTATACTACCATTAGAACCATCATCTCACTTGCTACAGTATTCGGATGGAAATTACATCAGATGGATGTGAAGACAGCCTTCCGCAATGGCAAGATTGAGGTGGAAGTCTATATTGAACAACCTAAAGGCTTTGTGACTCATGGGAAGAAGACCCATGTATGCAAACTGAAGAAAGCCTTGTATGGACTGAAAAATGCTTCAAGAGTCTGGTATGCTAGGATGGATGGATTTCTCCATAGCTTGAGGTTTTCCAAAAGTACAGTTGATTCTAACTTGTACTTTAAGGTTGTTCATAATCATGTCTTGATACTTATTCTATATGTAGATGACTTGTTTCTTACGGGTGATGAACAGTTGATAGAACAATGTAAGAGGGAGCTTACCTCTGAATTCGAGATGAAAGATCTCGGATTTATGCATTACTTCCTTGGCTTAGAGGTTTGGCAGAAGCCAGACGAGATCTTCCTGACACAAAGAAAGTATGCAGTAGATATCTTGCAAAGATTTGGGATGCAGGACTGCAAGTCCATGAGTGTACCCATGACTACAAACTTGACAAAGTTTGTGGGACTCAGTCACCAGTTCACAGAGTGTGAACTCTACTCTCTACAGACATCTTATTGGATCTGTAATATCCCAAATACTGATATTTTCTATTTCTATGCAATTTTACTGAAATAGTCGAGCATGCAAACTGCCATGCAAAATTTCCCTATTTAATAGCTGAAATTAGGGTTAGGGTTTGCCGGATAGAATGAACACTTACCATGATAAGCCGACTGAATGTGCTCCAGAGAGAATACACATGCAAGATGAGCTGAGATGGTGAAGAAATAACCTTGTTTCTGTTGCAATACCCCCAGATGGCTGAATCAAACAAGTGTGACGTTTTTGTTGAAGGGATGGTCAGTTTCAGTTGGAAATAAGTCAGAAGAAAGGTATGCTAGTGCCGGAGAGGATGGCCGGAGCATGCAAGGGTTTTGACCTCCCAGATGCCCTAGCGAATTGATCTCCCAGTCTGTTGCTCACGCCCCCACAACCCTCTAAACTGCTGCTAGTTGCCTCGGATGGACAATCTGATAGCTGATAATCACCCAATGCAGTAGAGTGATCCTATCAGTGAGGATGCAAGCCGCATGCGGAAGAAATATAGTGATCCAGAGTCCTGGTGAATGACTAGGGTTTTCCCAGCTAAATGCCCCCCAGCTGTACAGATGAATCTGCAATAACCTTCGGACTTATACTAGAATACTGAATAATGATGAATGCAATAGATACGGTGACAAACCTAGATGGTTTATCCTGAAGGAGACTAGGGCAGATGTCTCACTACCGAAATCCCGTTAGCTGAAGACGCTGTCTTTAACCCCAACTGCTATGGCCGCACGCTGTGCTGCTTCTCAAGAGTTCCAAAATAATAATAATCCAAAAGTAAAGTCTCCATTCACTTTATCTTTCTTTTATAACTTTCAACTGCGAAAACCCTAACTTTTGACCTAATTAGGTCACTTTAACTTCTAATTTACAATTGACTTGCATGCATGCGCATGGAGACTTAATTGGGTGCATGCATCATTAAATAATGCGTAGATGTCATGCATGTCACTTTTAGGGTTTGCATGTCACTTTTAGGGTTTGCATGCATATCACTTTTAGGGTTTGCATGTATGTCATTTTTAGGGTTTGCATGCATCCCACTTTTAGGGTTTGCATGCATCCCACTTTTAGGGTTTGCATGCATGTCACTTTTGGGAACATTACAATCCTCCCTCGCCAAAGATTGCTTGTCCTCAAGCAATGACAACTGTCAACTAAAAAATGCATCCAGACACCAATACCAAGATCCCAATTAAACCACTGGATCGCCTCATGCCTCCTTGCCACCCAATCATGAATTGACCCCTTGATACCGGGATCCCAAACAACCCTTTGACTGATACCAAAATCCATCTAAATGCCCTTAATGAGCCAAGCAATCATAAGTTGCACAAACTCCTCAGAAGACTGCTCCTTCATGCCTCCAAACCTAAGCATCCCTCAAAAAAACTCCTGGAAGAGGAGGTTGGCCCTATCCTCCATAGCAACTCCACTGTTGTCAACTGAGCCTGTAAACCTCGGTGTCTCCATCTCCGTCATATACCTGTATACCCAATCTATGTATAAATACACTTCCTTGTTGGCTGGTCCACAAGGGATGTGCTCAACTACCTCCTCCATGGTTAAACCACTAACCCACAAAGGCAACTCGTGATTCCATACCTGATCCAAATCCTTTGTGTCAGATCTCTCCTCAGTCATCTGCAATTTTGAGTGCTCATGTAGAATCATTGTTGAAGGCTCTCCCCTCAAACCATGAGTGCCAATCATGCCCTCATGGGTCACAACTGTCCTGCATCCTGTGTAGGTTGCGCTATCCTCTGGGGCACTCACTCGACTGGTGTCATCTGAACCAGGATCCCACACATCTGTACTATACCCATTTCGGAAAATAAGGGATGTGTCCCTGTCACTATCGGCTAGTCCCTGGAATATGTCTCCCATCAACACATTTGCATCTACAACCTGAACCATTAATGGTCCCTCCACAAGATATGGCTCATAACCTCCATACTGCTCGGCATGTATAGAATCAATCCTCTCTGTGTCATGCCTCTCCACTCGTTCCTGTGAATCTAACTGAGGTTCCTCTTCTGCCTTATCTTCTACCTTGTGCTCATCCAGAAGACTCAAGGGTGCAATCTCTGATTCCTTATGGTCCAAACTGTCATATGACAAGAGAGAGCGTCTGAACATGATCCCATCTTCCTTCACTCCCCCAACTATCCCTTTAAGGAGATCCTCATTCAAATCCTTGGGCTGGCTCCCAAACTTGGTGGTGTAATAATCTTGAAAGGACAATGGTGCACATACCTTATCACCCAAGGCTATATACTCCTGATATCGAAGCAAGTGTTAAAGTACTGTTAACCTCTGCCAATTTCTAGTCAAGAAACTTCTCATTGTCTTCATGTTCTCACAAGCTGGCAAAGAAAAACCGTTGTTCTGACATGCACTTCACCAACATCACTGACATGCATTTGCATGTACACGCATGCATCAATATGCACTTTTATTCAATTGCTATGTGCCCACAGTTGGCAAGGATCATGCTCTGATACCACTGTAATATCCCAAATACTGATATTTTTTATTTCTATGCAATTTTACTGAAATAGTCGGGCATGCAAACTGCCGAGCAAAATTTCCCTATTTTATAGTTGAAATTAGGGTTAGGGTTTGCAGGATAGAATGAATACTTACCACTAATAAGCCGGCTGAATGTGCTCCAGAAAGAATACGCATGCAAGATGAGTTGAGCTGGTGAAGAAATAACCTTGTTTCTGCTGCAATACCCCTGGATGGATGAATCAAACAAGTGTGACGTTTTTGCTGAAGGGATGGTCAGTTTCAACTGGAAATAAGTCGAAAAGAAGGTATGCCAGTGCCGGAGAGGATGGCTGGAGCATGCAAGGGTTTTTGACCTCCCAGATGCCCTAGCGAATTGATCTCCCAGTCTGTTGCTCACACCCCCACAACCCTGTAAACTGCTGCTAGTTGCCCCGGACGGACAATTTGATAGCTGATAACTAAGTCACCTGGTTCGAATTCATGTTCGAGTTCGGCCACATTAAAATTCGGCAAAAATTCGGCAATGAAAATTTTGGTGATAAAATTCGGCATTAAATTCGAGAGGCTATATATATATATATATATATATATAATTATTAACTTGTATAAATTTATGGTTAAAATTTGTCACACACACATATATATATATAATTAATTTTAATTATTAACATATATATAAATTTATGGTTAAAAATGAAAATATCTAATTATAATATCTTTTATGACTAACTTTATATTATTATTATTAATTATATATATGATTTGTAAGTTTATATTAATTATTTAATATAGACTAATATTATATTTGTAGCATATAATATTTATAATGTGGATTTGTTTAATTAAGTATTTGCGGACCTTTAGAAAGATCTCAACCGGCCGAACCCATCGAAACCCATCGACCGGAGCTTGTGGATGTATCCTCTGGCATAACCCTACCCAAATGCTCCCTAAAGTTTGAATTTCAAGACTCGGCACGCAAGAGACTGGTCATGACTCACACTCACTGCAGTCTGCCACTGGAGTCGGTAGAATTCCCTCAAGTTTCAAGCTCTTTAAACAACAGCAACTGCTAGGCTCGCCCATCTGCAAACTGCGACTCACGGGTGACAAAACTACGACCTCCATAGTCTCCACTTCACTCACGATCACTGAGAATCGACGGCTTCACTCATGGAATGAGCAATGAACAATGAGAATAGACGACAGCTTCGCAAGGGCAGAGAGTTTTGTTAGGGACCAAGGTTTACCCACAGGACGCGAAAAGGGGAAAAAAACTCAACGATTTTATGTCGTTGTTACAAAAACTGACCTGAATCTGTGGCGATTTAATTCGCCTTGAAATTTGCCAAACAAAAAATTTTGAAATTGTGATAAAATTCGGCGATTTTAATCCGATTAATTTGGTTGTCTCAGAAAATCGACGATTTTCGATTTTTAAGGCGAAAAATCGCCAAAGCATGTAACTTAGGCTGATAATCACCCAATGCAGTAGAGTGATCCTATCAGTGAGGATGCAGGCCGCATGCAGAAGAAATATAGTGATCTAGAGTCCTGGTGAATGACTAGGGTTTCCCCAGCTAAATGCCCCCCAGCTGTACGGATGAATCTGCAATAACCTTCAGACTTATACTGGAATACTAAATAATGATGAATGCAATAAATACGATGACAAAATTGGATGGTTTATCCTAAAGGAGACTAGGGTAGATGTCTCACTGCCGAAATCCCGTTAGCTGAAGACATCGTCTCTAACCCCAACTGTTGTGGCCGCACGTTGTGTTGCTTCTCAAGAGTTCCAAAATAATAATAATCCAAAAGTAAAGTCTCCATTCACTTTATCTTTCTTTTATAACTTTCAACTGTGAAAACCCTAACTTTTGACCTAATTAGGTCACTTTAACTTCTAATTTGCAGTTGACTTGCATGCATGTGCATGGAGACTTAATTGGGTGCATGCATCATTAAATAATGCTTAGATGTCATGCATGTCACTTTTAGGGTTTGCATGCATCATTAAATAATGCTTAGATGTCATGCATGTCACTTTTAGGGTTTGCATGCATATCACTTTAAAGTTTGCATGCATGTCACTTTTAGGGTTTGCAATGTGCATGCATGTCGTTTTTAGGGTTTGCATGCATCTCACTTTTAGGGTTTGCATGCATGTCATTTTTAGGGTTTGCATGCATGTCAATGGCATGTCTTGATACTTATTCTATATGTAGATGACTTGTTTCTTACAGGTGATAAACAGTTGATAGAACAATGTAAGAGGGAGTTTACCTCTAAATTCGAGATGAAAGATCTCGGATTGATGCATTACTTCCTTGGCTTAGAGGTCTGGCAGAAGCCAGACGAGATCTTCCTGACACAAAGAAAGTATGCAGTATATATCTTGCAGAGATTTGGGATGCAGGACTGCAAGTCCATGAGCGTACCCATGACTACAAACTTGACAAAGTTGCGGGACTCGGCCACCAGTTCACAGAGTGTGAACTCTACTCTCTATAGGCATCTTATTGGATCCCTGATGTATCTCGTGCATATGAAACCAGACATTTGTTACACAGTGAATGTACCGAGTCAGTTTATGTCCGATCCGAAGCACATACACTTGGTAGCCTCCAAACATGTACTCAAATATGTGCGAGGTACTATCACTTATGGGCTCAGGTATACTTCCAGCAGTGGAGTATTGTTATCTGGATATATAGATTCAGATTGAGTTGGCAGTGCAATTGACCGAAAAAGTACCTCTGGTTATTGCTTCAGTATGGGATCAGCAATGATCTCTTGGTCCAACAGGAAGCAGGGTTCCATAGCCAGACTACAGCTAAGGAAGAGTATATTGATGCAAGTGATGCCTGCAAGGAAGCAGTTTGGCTCAGAAAACTTGTATCTGTTCAGTTCAGGGGAAAGCTTGACTCAACGATCATCCATTGCGATAATCAGAGTTGCATAAAGCTTTCAGAGAACCTAGTGTTTCATGATAGATCAAAACACATTGAAATGAGGTATCATTTCATCAGAGACCTAGTGCAGAGAGGGGCTCTGAAGTTGCAGTACATTCGTACGGATGAACAGATCACAGATATCTTGACCAAGCCTCTGACAACATCAAAATTCGTGTACATTCACAACAAGCTTGGTATGGCAAAGAATGCCTCTCTCGCTGAGAGGGAGTGTTGATTTTTCTGGGCAGCATCGAGAGCCACTCTCTTAGGAGAATGGGGGCAGCTGGTCCGGGGCTACGATGTGGACTCGACCTAGTGTTGAGTGATCATTCTGTTGAATGATGATATCTAGTCCTTGACCATGATATGGACCCAGCTTTACCCTGGGGGGACTCAACCTTGTGTTGAGTGACCATTATGTTGAATGGTAGACATCTAGTCCGAGACCACGATGTGGACCAGTCTAGTACTGGTAGACTCAGCTTAGTTCTGAGTAGCCATTCTTCGAATGGAGGCGCTTGGTTTGTTACCAAGTATTTGACCTAGTCTCAAATTATGCAGCCTACGGCTGAGGCACCTAGTTTGTTACCAAGAAGGCACTATAAGCCCTAGACTAGGTCTAAGCATGTGTGACACTCTGACCCTTGATGAATGGGCTTTGCGATCTTCTCCAAAGCTTAGCTGCCCTTGGTTAAGACACCCTAGTACCTGATCTTGGTGTCACATAGAGTGTCAGATAAAAGCATTAGTAATTCTCTCAATTTATGATGATGTACTTTGAATGATGATAAAATACCACGTTGACCACATGTGATGACCACAGGGGCACTTGAAGAAGATTAACGCAAAAGTCAAAAACACATAAAGACCCTTAGTACCCCTAAGGTGTAAAAATGAAAGTGCAAAAAGACCTTTAACACCACTAAAGGCAAAAGTCAAAATTAGAAAAGAACAAAATATTATTATTTTCAATTTTGAGATTTCTAATTTTGGCCTACTTACAGGTGACTCAAAGGATATAAAATAAGATCAATCCAATCCATTATTACACACACTCTTGCTCTCAAAGGTACAGGTGCTCTTCAGAAGATCTCACGGGTTTGAAGAAGAAAGTTTTATGATTGTGCCCTAGCATGGATGAGTCTAGCCATGGCATCATCATCCATTGAAGAAAACCCTAAGCTAGGGTTTTTACTCAAACCCTCCGGGCAGCCATCACCACCTCTGGGAAGCTACTAATTCTACTGGGCAGCCCTCTCTGTCTCTCTCCACGGGTTTCCCCCATCTTCTCAGGGCAGTTGTTTGAGGGTTCGACCCTCTCTTCATCTCAGGGCATGCCACCTGAGGGCCCTTCCCTCTCGACACCCTCAGGCAGCCTCTAGCAGGCCTACCCGAGAGGGTCCTCGCCCTTACGGCACCCTCGGGTAGCAACTAAGCAGACCTGTGAGGGGTGTCATGGCCACACAAACCCTCTGGGCAGCCTGTGGGCAGACCCGTGAGGGTCCTGTAGCAGCACGCAGGGCTGCTGACCCTGCACAAGCCCTCGGGCCAGCCCATAAGGCCACAGCCTAGGGCAGCCTGCCCTCCAGGCAGCAGCAGGTGTGCCAACATGGCAGTCGGGCAAGGAAAACGGGCAGCGGGCAACGTTGAGCAGACAGCCAGGCAGAGACAAAATCGGGCAGGGCAGTTGTAATTCGGGCAAACTGACAGGTACAGACAGGGCAGATCCGGGCAGGCTGACAGTTTTCCAGGCAGCCTGTTAATGAACAAGAGAGAAAAATTAGGGCAGTAAAAGCCCTAATTTGTGAAAAAGCATTTTTGGAATTTTTTGTGTATTTGGGAAAATTGATCTTCAGATATTGTGGTTTAAGCCTGTTGGAGTTTGAGGAACTTTTTAAAGAATTTTCATTCATCTCATTTACGAGATGAGTTACTAATGCTTTTGGTGTTTTTGTCCTTTAAAGGTTTCCCCAGAGAAAAATCTGTGTTCAGTGTGTCGATGTGATTGATGTTATTTACTGCACTTGTCATTTGTTTAAAGTTAGTCTGCAAATTTTTTAAGTATTCATGCTAATTCATTGACCTAATTCTGCCGTTAGAGGCCAAAATATTTCATTTCAATTCATTACTTGACATAAAATGATCGATTCAAATTGGAAATCATCAATTCTTGTGCAAATATTATTACGAGTATCGTCAAGATAATTCTTCACAAAACCCTTTCCCATATTGATTAATTGAGTGCTTTGTCCATACTGACAAACTGGGTTCTTTTATAAGAATCTTGATGGTTTAAGGATTCCTCCCCATAACTCTTTTTGAAGTTCTGATTAGAATTTTCAGTTATAAATAATGAGCAACAAATGGAACAAGCCTATTTGTAACAATTCCCAGTCCAAATGTTATTATGATGACTGAAACAAAATTAGGCGATCCACTTCTAGCAAAGATACAAGTTTCTTCCACTTCTCAACAAGATGAAATTCCAAAAGCAATTAATAAATGTATCGTATGTTGTTCTATCCTTATGCCACTCAATTATTGGTATATGATGTAGTAGTCATAGTCTGCAAATAAAATTTATTTTTGCTTCTCTTCTTTTGGTTAACATGGTGCAAATAAATGGAAGCGACAAAACTTATATTGATGTGACAAATGAATTCCAGCTAAACAAATGTCAACTCCAAACTGAAATAAAATATTAGATCTCAAGGACTTGACATCCAGTCAATAAGCAGCTGCAGAAATCAAGCTTTGTGCAGCGAAGTAGACATAGAACAAGTCAATACTTTGGAAGAAAAGAACTAGCTTCTTTTTTATAATTAAGAGAAAGGTTCTCCTCTACAATCTGGGTTACTGACAAAACTTGATCAGTAAACATAAAAATAATTAAAATACATCAAGAACATTATTAATAATCAACAGAACTTGCAAAGCTATTATTAACTGTGCCAGTTAATATTGGATTTTTCTAGGGTTTGCAACATTTAGTCATTTGGCCTGCACAATATATATTCCATCGTCCACCCAGAATTCTTAAAACAATATGGCAGTTGCAAGTTCAACACTGATACAAAATCACATAACACTCAATAGTAGATATGAGAATAAAGGTTATTAAATGGAGTGCTTACTCTGAGCAAGGTGGAAAGCGAGATGATAGCTTCAAGAGGGCTGTTAGAACCATTGCACGGGTAGTCATGTCTACTTTCGTGCCCTTCAAGACTGCTTCTAGGACATCCACCGCATCTGACTCTGTTACCTGTTTGAAAAATAATATCTATCACAACTGCCTGAGAATTGCAGATAACTAACCCAGCATGTAATTTAAGGACAAAGTTTCGGGCACAATAATAGACATGGGCCTGATTTGAATTTGCAGTTCTCTTAAGGTTGAACAGCTAAGCTTATCCAACAATAAAAAGGGCATTATCGAACGCATGGCATGTAACAAACAAGAAAATACGCTACATGGCTTGCAACAAATATTAATGCAACACAAATAATACAATAGAAGTTTTAAATAATTTATCCAAAAATAAATAATACAATAGACGTTAAAACAGAAGAGTATCCAAAAAACAACTCCTCTCACGCAAAGTGCACCAATGTTTAATTCGCAAACCCTGAACAACAAATCAACCTTTAATAAATCAATATAAAACTTTAACAATAAAATTAATCCATACTCATTTTCTATGTACCCTACAAATTAACTACTTGGTTAAGCTCACATTTACCTGCTTAATCTATTGTAGATGTAATAAAGTGGATGACCTCAAAAGATTTAACCATCCTGAATAAATATGTTCAGAACAACAAAACGGACATACAAAACACGTACATTCTAATAGATTATATATGGCCATCAAACCTTATATCATGATTACAAAATATTGGTAATAAAAAAAGTGGCAACAATTTCTTCCCAAGTATGATGATCTATTATGGATGCAATGTGAGGCTAGCATTCAGGAGACTTTCATCTATGACATCCACATCATAAGAAAGATTCTTATGCAATTGATATTCATATTTCTAATCCAACTTCTACTTGCTCACCTCAACTTCAAATACAACAGCAAGGAGACCCCATCGGTGGTGCTTAGATGTGACTTTACTATTACTTTAGTATAGAACTAAGTTGCAGGAAATGCCTTTTCTGGCCATGTCCCAGTACCCAAAATGCCCAGAAACGTCAAAACGGGTATGAAATGCCTTGGAAACGCTGCCAGTTGTACTGTAGCTGTTTCCAGAAACACCATACAGTACGGTCTGAGGCGTTTCCAATGCATTTCATGTTAATTTTTCCTATGCAGCATCGATGATGTACTTTGGACCACAGGGCACTTGAAGAAGGCTAAAGGTAAAAGTCAAAAATACATGAGGACCTTTGGACCACAAGGCACTTGAAGAAGGCTAAACGTAAAAGTCAAAAATACATAAGGACCCTTGAACCACCAAGGAGCCAAAGTGAAAATACATAAAAGGTCAATAGTACCTTAAAGTACAAGCCAAAAGGTAAAAGAATAAAATTCATATTATTTTTTTCTTTTGAGTTTTGGTCCACTTGCAAGTGATTCAAAAGATATAAAAGAAGATCAATCCATTTCATTTTGACACACACAATTGCTCATCATCTTGCAGCTGCTAAAGGAAGATTTTTCACTGATCTTGAAGAGAAGGATATTTCTTGTGGTTATGCCCTAGCATGGAGGATTCTAGCTAGGGCACCCACACTCATTAAGTTATTACAGTCTGGTTTTCACGTTAATCTCTTGCAGCATTATTTTTCTTCCTCTTCACAAGTTAGGGTTTAACCCTACACCCCTTCACCTCACGGCAGCCTTCAGACTCTTCAGTAAAGAGTAGCAGCAACCCTAATCAAGCTAGGGTTTCACTCCTTTAATGCACAGGTGAACAGCTAGTACCCTAACCTACTAGGGTACTCCTCCTTTCAGTCACAGCTAGCAAAAACAGGTTATGGCTCCTCACAAGAAGCCCTAAACCTAACTCGGGCAAGCTGCCATACACCCGAGAAGCCTCCTACACCCTCCGGGCGGCAAGAACAGACCTCTCCATCATCTGCAGAGCCAAGTCACATGCTTCGAATTCAAATTCGAGTTTGAGGACCATTTGATTTTATTCGAATTCGAATTTCTCGATGAGGTTCGTTTGAGATTTGTCTTTAGATTCGAGAGTATATATATATATATATATATATATATATATATATCAGTGTTACAAACATCGCCGATATATCGCAATGTCAACTCACTGGCGATATATCGGCAATATATCGCCCCAATATTTTCCCCGATTTTTTGGCGATTTTTTCCCGATTTGATAGCGATATTTGCCGATTTTTTCTAATATATAGCGATATTTACCGATTTTATCGCGATATTTGGCGATTTTTTGGTGATATTTAGTGATTTTTTCGAATATATAGTAATTTTTTGAATTTTTGTATTTTTTAATATTTTTGTATTTTTTATTTTGCCGATATATTGCCGATGTTTGCTGACATTTTCG
>LPNX010141135.1:9882-31948 GCA_001517045.1 Pseudotsuga menziesii | reverse complement strand
TATATATACGTTTTTAATCAAGATATAGCTGTCAAGATTTGTGTACAAGGGCTTTTTACTCCATTAAAAATGATTCCCTTTGAGTATACCAACCATAAGGTTATAGCTGTAGAACCTGCCTCATGCAAGCTATAAACCAACCACCTGACATAATCCAGCTGCTAGCCTAGGGGAAGGTGGTTTTCACCTAGCCCACCAAGGATCAAGTCCCACGGAGACTTGGCCCGCTGTGATAAGGCTCAAAGGGTAGACACCCCTTGGGATAGACTACCGCCTCTTCTGGATTGGAGTCTAGTCTCGGCCCTTGCTGAGTCACAAGTTTCTGGTATATCTGGTTTGCTGGATATTGGATATACGTAGGGTTTACAGTGGCAGCCGGCGGCTTTGAACCTCGGCCTTGCCCAGGTAATACCGAGGAGTTACGGATTTCCCTAACCTAAAATAATCCAGCTGCCAGCCTAACTCTATTCTGAAACTTCTTGTCCTAAACTATTTAAGAAGGTAGCCTTAACTTCTCCCTCTTTAATAGCCTCACACATTTTTTTAACGCATAAAGGGTTAGAGAAATGTGAACACTAGTCACCCAAACAGCAATTAGATTTAGTGTAATAAAAATACCAAGGCACCTCACGATTGCTGGTGAGATTACCTGCTGGATTTTTGTGTCCCTGTAAAGAGATTTTTATTTTATTTTGAAATATTTGCCCATCAAACCTTTATCAAAAACTTAATGGAAAGGTGTAAAAAATCCAGAACTCTTACAAGCTCGATCTGAAATAATTTCAGGCCTGATCCCAGATATATATACATCTTATTTCCGGTCATTGTTGTCATTTCTAATCAGCCATCATTGAAACTTGAGATATCTAATTCTAATCAGCCATCATTGTGGTTCTAATCAGCGATTCGTGATCATCATGGGCAGCTTTGATAACATGAAACTTTTGTTTGAAAAGAAGCTCAGCCATAGCGACGCAAATCTCTTCACACCTAAGATTCCCCGGAGGGCTGGACTTGATAGTATTTGGAAGCCTGAAGAGCTTCAAAGAGGTATCCTCCTGCATGTTTACGCAATGGATGAAGAAAGGGTAATAGATGAGAAATTCATGGTCAAAAGTCATGGCCGATTTAATCAATGGATTACTCAGAAAGGATGGCGAAAGTTTGTTCAAAGAAGAGAACTGAAGGTTAATGATGTTGTTCAGGTCTGGTTGGACCATGCCAATCGCGGAGTTCTTATCAACTGCCGCAAACCAGTAATGCCAGCTTCTGATCGTGCTCATCCTGGTATGATTTGATTTATTGTGCAGCTTCTTTAAACTTATTTTTTAATATCTGATTAATGGTTAGTATGTTATGCGCCCATGAATCAGCAGTATGTTATTAACGGGTTGTTTGCCTGTTTTCAATGCAGGTTCATCACGTACTTGTGGTACTTGTAGAACTGCAACAGTCTGCACTTGCCTTAGGATTGCCCTCCCGAACATTTAAGTAGTGGATTGCGAGTTAGGAGTATCCTGCGAGTTCCGGGTATCTTTGCTGGTTTTATATTTCTTTTGGTGGGTGAAGGTTTAAGTTGAGCTATGGAGGTGGCAAAATTTTGAATACATTTTAAAGATATTAAAATGGGCATAATTGTCCACGTCTTTCAAAAGGCTTTTCATCGGCTTTTGGATGATATATTTATTTTCTGTCATGGGAGCATGCAAGATGCAAGCTTTTATTTAATAAAATTACAGTTATGGCTATGGTTATTAATATGAAAATGTAATCAATTTTTTTTTGGCATTGATAATGATCTAAAGATGTGGATTACGGTTCTTTTTCTTTTCTCTGAAGTGTTTTTTAAAAATTAGGATGAAGTATTTAGGTTTATTTATAAAACCAGATGACTATTGTAAAAGCTATAAGTTTTGAATCATAGCCAAAGTAGAGAAAATGATTTCATTTTGGTGCAACAAATGGCTCTCAAGTGCTGGTAGGCTCATTCTTTTAAAGGTTATTTTGAAATCCACCTTAGTTTATTAGGTTTCTTGTTTTTCCTACCTAAGAGAATATTAAAAGGTAAAGGTGGCAGCCAAAAACATTTTTTTCCTTGGTCTTCCTACAAAATTAGGGTGATTGGGGATTAAAAATGCCCATTTATTTGCTAAAGCTCTTCCAGCAAACACTGTATGAAGAATTCTAAAAGGTAGACTATGGGCCTTGGTTGTAAGAGAAAGATAGATCAATACCCTCTCTATTTTATAATGATTTAGGCTATGCAATAAAGTTTGTAAAAATGTATTTGTGGCTTGGAAAGTTGTCATTTACTCATTTCCCCTTATTGGGATTGATTAGTGTGGAAGGTGGGTTCTGCTTTGTATTTTAGATTGAGGATGGATACTTGGGTGGAATGTGAAGACCAACATATTTTACTCATTCATATGGTGAATGCAAGGATTTTCTAATTTGGATAGTGAAAATGATTTTCCTAGGAGTACTTTTATGGTTCAAAGAGGGTTTAGTTTGGATTTCATGGGTTTTGAAGAAAATGATCACTTAGTTTGGGAAAAGTGTACATTGATATTAAAAAAATTCATGTAACAATCATGAACATTGATAATGAACTTATTTGGTCAAATAATCTAGTAGGAGGAAAACATATTCTAAAGCTAGGTTGCAAAGATTTAAGAAAGAAGAGGGGTCTTTCTTACTAAAATGTTTGTATAAAGGCTTTTGGATGTTTAAATGCCCTTGAAAAAAATTTATTGTTTATGTTGTATGCTATCAATGAATCCATACATGCATGGGATCTTATAAAGTGAAGACATTAAGTGAATCTTTGAGTCCGTTAATTGTTGTATGTTATGTTTCTATACATGTATGAAAAGAGCTTGGTCTCTTTGTTTGGGTTATATTTGATTGCGCTAGAAAAACTGTAGAAACAAATTTACTCTCCTAGATTTCCAATTCCCTCAACAAATTATATAAAGCTCGTTATGTCTTATTTCACGTAGAATCTGGTTGATGTTGAATAGCAATTTATTTGAAGATACATTAGTATCATCCAAGGTTTGTGTAATAAAGAGTTTTTCCATATTAAAATATTTTGATCAAGAAGGTGAGGTTATAAAAAAAAAATTATAATTCCTTAAGTTTTTGGTAAATGTGGGGCATGGGCATATTTTGTTGGTGCATCACAAGAGAATCCACAATTAGGAGTAGGGGGCATAATTTACCTAATGATTCTATTTACCACATGTACAAAGTACGTTTAGTTGTATGCTCAAAAATTTCAAAGTAGATTTAGGTGTATGCTCCAATGACAAAGCTCAATTATTGGCACTTGAATTTGTCCTCAAATTGACATCAAATCTAGACATTTAAAAAGTATAAAACTTTGGAGATTCATTTCTTGTTGTTGAATTGTAATTGAATAGATGCCTAAGAAAAGTAAACAATATTGTTCTAAGAAGTTTATAGGATGTGGAACTAATGAATGTAATTTTACGTCAGTACTTTTTCGAAAAAAGAACAGAAAATCATATTCTCTCCTAGGAAAGGTTCGTGGTGGAACATATGGTATCAATCAAAGAAATACTCACAATTTCGTATCCAATACTTTATATTTCATCAATGAGCATTGAAAAACATATTATAGATAACTGGATTTTTTTCCTTATAGTTAGTGAAGGTTTTCTTTCAGATACTTTCCTATTTATTAAATATGGAAGATTGTTTTTCCACAATATTGTTGGCCTCCAAGATTGTAATTTGAGAAATTTTCATTTGATTTGGACACAAAGCAATAATGAGAAATTATGATTTTGATGTAATTATGAAAAGACATGGATTGCTTGATATTTATATTGTTTTTTCATTAGAAAATGCACTAAATCTTTTAATAAAAAAATGTGAGATTATAAAACATTAAGTTAAACATTGGGCTATAAATTCTCAAGTTTTTAATAAACCTAGGTCATAGAGGCATCATTTAATTCAAGGACACTCTTTAGAACCAGTTCAAAACAAATTTAGGTGTATGCTCAAAAAACATATCTCAATTATTGACACTTCAGCTTGTCATTGAATTGGAATGTGATCTAGGCATTTAAAAAATACATATATGGGACGATTCATTACTTACTATTGAATGGATGTTGAATAAAAAATCAATAGGAATTTATCTCGTGAGTTAATGTCTCTTGCAATTATTTAGGTCATTTCTTTCAACATGTATATAGAATGAAGTGAACACAAAAGCTTATTCTGTGTGTAAGAAAAAGTTTTAAGGGTTTCAAAGGAGCATGAGGATAATGGTGAGAAAATGGGGTAGAAGGAGTATGCATATGGAAATAGATAGCCCATCAAAACATGATGTACCAAATGTGACAAATTAGGCTATAACAATTATCATTTTATGTTTTTACTCCAATTGGACTCTCTTTATTCCACAATTTTAAAAATTCGATAAAATCTAAATCCTACAGCACACCACCACACCAAGGTCATAGTATATCAATATGTAATTTCCTTTGTCATTCCACAATTTTAACAATTTGATAAAACCTAAAACCAACGGCGCACCAACACACCAGGGTCAGGGTATATCTACATGTAATTTCCTTTGTCATTGTTCTCGTTTGTACGGCGCACCAGCACATCAGGGTGAGGGTATATCTACATGTAATTTCCTTTGTCATTGTTCTCGTTTCTAATGGTCACTGTGGTTCTAATCAGCCATCACTAAAACTTGATAGATCTACTTCTAAGCAGCCATGAGTGTGGTTCTAGTCAACCATCAGCAATATTCACATCACGTGATCATCATGGGAAGCTTTGATAACATGCACCTTTTGTTTGAAAAGAAGCTCATCCTTAGCAACACATTCAGTTAAAACTTGCCATTCCCCGGAGGGCTGGACTTGATAGGTTTTTGGACGCGTAAAAAGTGGTATTTTTCTTTAAAATTATATGAATTCAACCTATATCTATCTCAAACCAAACCAATAGTATGACCCTTCACTTTTATTTATGCCACCTCCCAAATTCTCATATATGATTAAACAAAATCTCCTCTTTCTTCTACCTTCAAATTATGTCTGATGCTAATCTCATCAAATCAGTTATCTTTGATGCTTTTGATACTCTTAATATTGTGGATGTCAAATTCTAATACAACCTTAGTTTTCAATACTTTTAACATACTATGTGTTTTAATAGGTTAATGGTGTGTTAAAACTAGTTTAAATCCCTTGTCATCTCCCTAGGATAAGGAATGAATATAGATCTACAATTGTTCTCCATTGTTTAGGCAAGTTATGTTTCATTTACTAAAATGTGGTGGGACATGAGTTAGTGTAATATAAATAACATAAATCGTGGGAGTTTCCCTCCTTATTTAATGAAATGTTAATACCCAAACTAGGAGATTGTATAAAGTCCTTATAGACTTCAAAATATCAGGGAGTAAAAAGTGTGCATGTATTTTGGTGAGGTAAAAAAACATACGCATTCCTTTAACCTAACCAATGTTTCAGATGAGTTGTCAATATTATGCATTCTTGGCCATGTTTTCTAAACAAATTTGCATTCTACATTTTTGTAACATTTACAAGCTATTTATACCTTAGATTGTATCTAAAATTGTTACAAAGGTGTAATGCAACTATTGCACATGTGTTTCTTTGATATAACTATGCCCGTCATAAAAAAGATGACAAATTTGTAGAATTTTGTTGGTGAGAATTGGTATTGTACAAGCCCTTTCATGATTTTTGCATGGATATACAGCAGAAAAATGACGAGATAATGCACCATTGGGTAAACTTCCACTACATATCATGGCATGTTAATCATGATCCATTACCTCGATTTGAAACAATTTATTCCAATGAAGAAAAAGAATGTAATGCTCTTCCTACCCAATAGAGCAGCAAGTCTCCAATTTTCTAATCTCTCCTCTCTAATGGGTGAGCACATTCTTACCTATTTTTAATAAATTCCAAGGAAAATAAATTTTTTATCTTGTTGTTTCTATAGTGTTTATGTTTTTTTACCTATGCTGCAACATAATATATTCTAGGAGTTTGAGACTAATCAGTTTTCAAAAAAAAAATTGTAAAATAGGAAAATACTATTAGTTTAATAGTTATGTCATTTATCTATCTACAATTTATCTACTTCTTCTATTTCTTATATAAAAAAAGAAGAATACCTCGAATTATCTAGGTTGAAAATAGCTACCCTCGTCTCCTAACCTTCCCCGTCGAGGCAGTTGTTATCAAAATAAAATGAACCACCATGTCGACCATCTCTTATCATGTTGGCCCTACGAAACCAATGGGTTACCTAGCCACCGAGCCCACATACCAATAATCTCTAAAGAATATTCCTTTCCTTTCGACAAATTTTCAATCTTTTAGTGAAACTCCTCCTCAAGCTTTCTCTTCTCCTTTATTACAAGACTCCCACCTCTCTTTCTCCCGTAAAATTCCCAAAAGAACCATCCCCCAAAACCCCTCAGATTCCTCTCCATATACCTTCTTCCGCCTTCCTTTTCCTTCCCCCTTCTTCTACCTCCCTTCCCCCCAAGTATTCATTTTGATGACCCGTTTTACCATCTAATTCATACTAAAATATTATTTATTTTGTACTTCCTTCTCGGGCGGTTAAATGGTATTAATTTCAATTCAATTTATTTAAAGGATGAAATGTACATCATTTAAGTATTCTCGAACTCTCCAATCTAGGATCTTCATATCATCGTGGATCCATTATTAACCTTATCCTTTGTTTAATATGTTAAATAGATTAATAATTAAATTGTTATGAGTTTGACTCTTCATAAATTGAAGTGTCACTTTGATTAATTTATCAAATCTGACTTTGGATTCTTTGTGTGACATGGTAGTACTTTTATCATTATTTCATTGAACCCTGTCTTTTTTTTTGTTAATAAGCAGAAACACATTATACTACTTATTGTACAAAAAGGAAATTACATTCATACCCAGCAAGCAGAAAGAACCACGCTTGACTAGGAATTTTTCTAGAGAGTTCAGTGGGTCATTTCCCCACTCCTCGATCGCCTGATATTTCTATGTAAGAGGGCATCACAACCCACCCGCATATTTACAATTCCACGTGTACATAAACTTTCCTTTTCCCTTTGACCTGGTGGCCCTCAGTCGAGTGTGTGCATAGAGACAGACTGTGAGTTATAGCACCACACTTAATTACCCCATCCTCACCAAAAACATTACAAACATAGTTAGGAAAAACAGTATCAGACATATGCATAAAAAGACAGAACTTTAGACAGTCGATTGAAAGCAATAGAAATAGATAAATTCGAACACTCACAGAGAGCCCAAAAATACCCAAACCTCCCAAAGTCCTTACTGAGGAGGAGGATCAATGGAGGAAGGAGGTTGTGCATCCCGGCCTGCTACCTAGGGTGCTCCAGCAAATCTCTTGCAGTCAGGTCCGACAGTCTAAAACCCACAACACTTTCCTACTTCCCCTTCCTAATCAAACTTAAGGATTCCCGAATGTCGTGCACCATTTGTGCCTTCTCATGCATATCATGAGAAAGAAGGATTCAAACCGCCCAGAATATTGGTCACTAGGGGAATCCCTTGGCGAGTCTCATATTCCTGGAGCAACTCAATTTGTTTGGCTGCTATCTGGGATTAGACCATAATCGGGGTCTCTTCCATGTATTGTGCCCCCCAATTAAACATCATAGGAACCGGGTTATCAAACACAAGAGGGGAACTACCAGATGAGCTAGCATGTGGTATATTACCCCCATCAATTCTTCTACGCTCCCACTGACATCATCGCACATGACATTGCTGAGCCATAGTCTCACAGAGAAAATAATTTTGGAGGGCTTACAAATGAAGGAAATCAAAATTGAGCATGAACACGATGATCCATTCACCATATGAGGATAAATATATAGTCATTCCCCTCAGTTCGGTTATGTAACCAGCCCTTAGCCTCTTAGACTGATGCTTCCATTTTTTACCCTGTGTAGTATCAACCTTACAGGTACAAAGCTCAATAACCTTTGCCATATCCATCTTCAAATGCAAAATATCAGCATCCCTATCCCCCATTGATGGTTGACTCATACGATGTTTATGGATTTTGACAGTCCAGGAGAAGAAGTTGGAAATTACCCCACCGGTATTCCCAAAGGGCCAAGTCCCAAAAATGTCTCCATACACAGCAAGCACTTCTAGTAAAATTATTATAAATGATGGGCTATCGCTAGATTATTCCTTTCAGATTGGACAGGCATGCCACCTTCAAATTCTGTATTACACATCCGCTTTCCACTTGTCCTAGCCGTAACATCTACCTGCATGGAGTTAATTCCAAGTGGTATTGATGTCTCATCACCTTCAATCTCTCCTAACATGGGAATGTGGAGACGATCGCCATCATACCAGATCATGTGTCTATTTAGAGGTGTCCTTGGCATGACGTGGGGGACGTGCATGTCGAGGGGTGTGTCAGACGTTGAATATGAGGTGGAGCATTGATTACAACTGTCCTGCATTGGGAGTGAAAGAGCAGACAATTATTGTGGATGGTCAGCAACTGTCCTACCTATGTCATTCTCCACCAACTCTTCGTATCCTCTCCATATCATGCCATCCTTTATGCCATTGATATCTTCTACATGGAAGGAAATAAACTTGCCAACCCCTTCATTTTTTAAAGTGTCTACCACCCTATTACTATTCCTTTTAATGTGCGATAAATGGAGTGATGGATTTCCGAGTAACCATCTTCTTAGCTTTGTAAACCTACCCTCCCATCATCAATTTTTGGAGACCTGGATAATGGTCAGACCATTCGGTACTCTTCTCTCTATGTTAATAATTGCGAGAGAGTCCCCTTCCATAATCAATGGATTTCACTGGTGTTGTAAGGACCAATATACCCCATTGATGAGACCTTCAACTCCACTAAATTGTTGGTACTAGTTCCCATGTTGCCCCAAAACATGCTGAGAATTTTGTCCCGTGAGTCCCTGATTGCTCCTCCAAAACCAACAGGTCCTAGGTTCCCTTTTCCAGCTCCATTGAAGTTAATTTTAAAGTCACCCACTAGAGTACATTGCCAAAAATCCAAGCTGTGAGGAGTCTTAATCATTTTTCTAGGGTGCATATTTTTCACAGGTACCTTCAAGATTTCCCATTCATGTAGAATTTATTTTTCAATCGCTTTTGCTGCAAAATCCTCCTGCATCCATGGAGTTAAATTTAATGTTTCTTTTAAGGGATTTTCGATCGTCACCCAGATTTCCGCAACCCGCCTCTATTTATTTTCAAAAATTCTAAAGTTCTATGTTTTCGAAATTTTTCAGAACATGAAGCCAATAAATAGATCTGAGACCCTGCTCACAATTTTATTTTTAAATATGTTGTTCGGCCATTCAACAATAATTAAGTTGGGCCTTTATCGTGTTATTTCTTAAACAAACCAACACCTCTTTCTAAGATAGCACCTGTAATTGGACACTCATCTAGAAGGTGCTTTATGGTTTCATTGCTGCTTTTACAAAGGCAACATCTTGATGGGCCCAGAATCCCCCAAAGATGTATATTATCCCAAGTGAGAATGGCCATTTTGAGAATGAGCCAAATGAAAATTGCAACTTTGGGCCACCAAATCCCACCCCATATTTTCCTCCATTTAGCCTCCTTTTCCAACCTATGAGTTTCATTCAGCAGCTCCATGGCCTCTTTAATATTGAAGCTTCCTATTTTGGAATATCCCCATCAAATATTATCCAACCCATTGTGCCACGGATATTCCTAGAGCAAATATCCATGTAGAAATCCTTAATGTCCTATGTTGGTTCGAGGGCTTACTACCAATCATTCTGTTTCCATGTCCTAAAGGTTTTGTCATAGGACCCGAAATACCAAAATTCACCCACCTTTTTCATCTGGCTATTATGAAGATGGTGGATAAGCGTGAGAACATCATATTGGATTTCTTTACATGGCTCCAAATTCGAGGTGTCGATAGCAAACAATGTCAAACTTCCATCTCTTACCTTCTAGAAACTGTGTCTTTAAATGAGGCTTCAATTTCCAGATGCTCGAACCTGAGATATTTTCGCCAAATGTTATCAACTATTTTTTTGGCCAGTGGGATGCATACATTTCATGCCATAGCTTAGCACATGATTCTTCCTGATGGGTTATCCATTTCCATCAGATCTTGGCTCCCATTGCTTTATTAATATCTAATGGGTCGCGTAGTCCTAAACCTCCCACATCTTTGGGTTTGCATAGTGTTTTCGAGTCCACCAGATGCCATTTTCTGTGACCATCTCTCCCCCCCCTCCCACATTATTGAACCCTATCTTCACTTACATGGTACATTCAATAAAATAATAACTTCTTTTACAAGGTTTTCGATTAATCACTTTCATAATATTAACCTAGTAATTGGACATTCCAACTTATTTGTTTATGGATTTGTAATGAGCAATTATTTTAGTTTCATGGTAACATAATAATAATAATACTAATATCATTTAATACTTATAATAATAATAATAATAATAATATTAATTTATTGTAATTAATAAGATCAATATTTATGTGTTTAATTTCTAAGTACCCTAGCACTAATCTAATACATTTTTCTTAATAAACAAGGTATATTTATTGGATTAATTAATCACAGTTAATAGTTAAATCATACAACTTTCGAAAGTTAATGTTTATCAATGCTATTTCATATTGACAACACTTCTCTTAATTGCTTACGACGATGTCTACATATAATTGACAAATAGTTTGTTGATCCACTTTGCTTGATATTACAAGGAAATGCAGGTATAGGAAAGTCATATTTGATTGGAGCTATTAAGGTTCCTCTTGAAACAAAGTCTCTACCATAGAAGAGTCCATTACTCCTTTTGGATCCTATGGGGGTAGCAACATTCAACATTTCAACCACAACAATTCATTCGACACTTGATATACCAATCGAAGAGATAACCAATTTACACATTGCAAGAACAGATGAAACATGTAAAATATGTCATAATACATGAAATGAATTTTATTCGAAGAAATCTATTGATTAAAATTGATTGAATACTTCGACTATAAGCTTTCTCAGAAAACACGAATAATCCTTTTCGTGGAAGGTCAATTATATTGGTTGATGATTTGGGTCAATTACCACATGCCATCATGATGATGTACGTCATCATAATGATGATGTACTTCATCATAATAAGCATTGTATAAGAAATATGATTTGTCCAAACGTATCTAGTGTTTCTACAAGAGTGAGAAAAAAGTATTCTATACAAACAAAAAGGGAAGACTTGGAACTTGAGTTACTTAGTGCAAATGTAGCTAGTGTGGTGCTTATATTGATCAAATGGACACACGCAAGACTAGTCAATGGTGATCTTGGATTGATAGAACAAATTGTGTATAACCAATGGAACATTACCCACAAAACCACCCACCTATGTTTTGGTAAGATTTGATAAATACGTGGGGGTTCCATGGGATTAATTAACCCCTCAAATAGTTGTTATTACATTGATTAAAATAGGTAATTAAAAACAACTTCCATTGAAACTTTTGAGGGTTAACAATCCATAATTCACAAGGATTGACATTGGAGAAAGGTAGTATTAATATTGGAAGTAAAGAGAGGTAGGGTATGACATTTACTCCAATATCTCGAGTTAAAGATTTTAATAGTATTCAATTTTAACCTTCCTTTTTCATATGATCGATATGAAAAGTTGGAAAACATAAGTGTGGCTATTCAAACATATGAAGAAGATAGATTGAGATTGATTACTTTGTAATATATTATTTATGTATTTTATGCATCCTCTTCTTGTTATTCACATGTTTAGTTATTCAATACTATATCCATCTTATTCCTATTTTTTAACTATTGAAGCTCCCTTTACATTCTTCATATACATAATCATGATTATATAAAAATTTTATGTGACTTCCGCAGATTGCAACGGGTTCTTTACCTGTTTTCAATGCAGGTTCATCACGTACTTGTGGTACTTGTAGAACTGCAACAGTCTGCACTTGCCTTAGGCTGGCCCTCCCGAACATTTAAGTACTGGATTGCGAGTTAGGAGTATCCTGCGAGTTCCGGGTATCTTTGCTGGTTTTATATTTCTTTTGGTCGGTGAAGGTTTAACTTGAGCTATGCAGGTGGCAAAATTTTGAATACATTTTAAAGATATTAAAATGGGCATAATTTTCCACATCTTTCAAAAGGATTTTCATCGGCTTTTGGATGATATATTTATTTTCTGTCATGGGAGCATACAAGATGCGAGCTTTTATTTAATAAAATTACAGTTATGGCTATGGTTATTAATATGAAAATGTAATCAATTTTTTATTTTTGGGCATTTATAATGATCTAAAGATGTGGATTACGGTTCTTTTTCTTTTCCCTGAAGTGTTTTTTAAAAATTAGGATGAAGTATTTAGGCGTATTTATAAAACCAGATGACTATTGTAAAAGCTATTAGTTTTGAATCATAGCCAAAGTAGAGAAAATGATTTCATTTTGGTGCAACAAATGGCTCTCAAGTGCTGGTAGGCTCATTCTCTTAAAAGTTATTTTGAAATCCACCTTAGTTTATCAGGTTTCTTGTTTTTCCTACCTAAGAGAATATTAAAAGGTGAAGGTGGCAGCCAAAAACATTTTTTTCCTTGGTCTTCCTACAAAATTAGGGTGATTGGGGATTAAAAATGCCCTTTTATTTGCTAAAGCTCTTGCAGCAAACACTGTATGAGGAATTCTAAAAGGTAGACTATGGGCCTTGGTTGTAAGAGAAATATAGATCAATACCCTCTATGTTTTATAATGATTTAGGCTATGCAATAAAGTTCGTAAAAATGTATTTGTGGCTTGGAAAGTTGTCATTTACTCATTTCCCCTTATTGGGATTGATTAGTGTGGAAGGTGGGTTCTGCTTTGTATTTTAGATTGAGGATGGGTACTTGGGTGGAATGTGAAGACCAACATATTTTACTCATTCATATGGTGAATGCAAGGATTTGCTAATTTGGATAGTGAAAATGATTTTCCTAGGAGTACTTTTATGGTTCAAAGAGGGTTCACTTTGGATTTCATGTGTTTTGAAGAAAATGATCACTTAGTTTGGGAAAATTGTACATTGATATTAAAAAAAATCATGTAACAATCATGAACATTGATAATGAACTTATTTGGTCAAATAATCTAGTAGGAGGAAAACATATTCTAAAGTTAGGTTGCAAAGATTTAAGAAAGAAGAGGGGTCTTTCTTACTAAAATGTTTGTATAAAGGCTTTTGGATGTTTAAATGCCCTTGAAAAAATTTTATTTTTTATGTGGTATGCTATCAATGAATCCATACATGCATGGGATCTTATAAAGTGAAGAGATAAAGTGAATCTTTGAGTCCTTTATTTGTTGTATGTTATGTTTCTATACATGTATGAAAAGAGTTTGGTCTCTTTGTTTGGGTTATATTTGATTGCGCTAGAAAAACTGTAGAAACAAATTTACTCTTCTAGATTTCCAATTCCCTCAACAAATTATATAAATCTCATTATCTCTTATTTCATGAAAGATCTGGTTGATGTTGAATAGCAATTTATTTGAAGATACATTAGTATCATCCAAGGTTCGTGTAATAAAGAGTTTTTCCATATTAAAATATTTTGATCAAGAAGGTGAGGTTATAAAAAACATTTTTATAATTCCTTAAGTTTTTGGTAAATATGGGGCATGTGCATATTTTGTTGGTGCACCACAAGAGAATCCACAATTAGGAGTAGGGGGCATAATTTACCTAATGATTCTATTTACCACAAGTTCAAAGTACGTTTAGTTGTATGCTCAAAAAGTTCAAAGTAGATTTAGGTGTATGCTCCAATGACAAAGCTCAATTATTGGCACTTGAATTTGTCCTCAAATTGACATCAAATCTAGACATTTAAAAAATATAAAACTTTGGAGATTCATTTCTTGTTGTTGAATTGTAATTGAATAGATGCCTAAGAAAAGTAAACAATATTGTTCTAAGAAGTTTATAGGATGTGGAACTAATGAATGTAATTTTAGGTCAGTACTTTTTCGAAAAAAGAACACAAAATCATATTCTCTCCTAGGAAAGGCTCGTGGTGGAACATATGGTATCAATCAAATAAATACTCACAATTTTGTATCCAATACTTTATATTTCATGAATGAGGATTGGAAAACATATTATAGATAACTAGATTTTTTTCCTTATAGTTAGTGAAGGTTTTCTTTCAGATACTTTCCTATTTATTAAATATGGAAGATTGTTTTTCCACAATATTGTTGGCCTCCAAGATTGTAATTTGAGAAATTTTTATTTGATTTGGACACAAAGCAATAATGAGAAATTATGCTTTTGATGTAGTTATGAAAAGATATGGATTGCTTGATATTTATATTTCTTTTTCATTAGAAAATGCACTAAATCTTTTAATAAAAAAAATGTGAGATTATAAAACATTAAGTTAAACATTGGGTTATAAATTCTCAAATTTTTTATAAACCTAGGTCATAGAGGCATCATTTACTTCAAGGACTCTCTTTAGAACCAGTTCAAAACAAATTTAGGTGTATGCTCAAAAAACATATCTCAATTATTGACACTTGAGCTTGTCATTGAATTGGAAAGGGATCTAGGCATTTAAAAAATACATATATGGGAAGATTCATTACTTATTATTGAATGGATGTTGAATAAAAAATCAATAGGAATTTATCTCGTGAGTTACTGACTCTTGCAATTACTTAGGTCATTTATTTCAACATGTATATAGAGTGAAGTGAACACAAAAGCATATTATGTGTGTAAGAAAAAGTTTTAAGGGTTCCAGAGGAGCATCAGCGTAATGGTGAGAAAATGGGGTAGAAGGAGTATGCATATGGAAATAGATAGCCCATCAAAGCATGATGTACCAAGTGTCACAAATTAGGCTATAACAATTATCATTTTATTTTTTACTTCGATTAGACTCTCTTTATTCCACAATTTCAAAAATTCGATAAAATCTAAATCCTACGGCACACCACCACACCAAGGTCATAGTATATCAATATGTAATTTCCTTTGTCATTCCACAATTTAACAATTCGATAAAACCTAAAACCAATGGCGCACTAGCACACAAGGGTCAGGGTATATCTACATGTAATTTCCTTTGTCATTGTTCTCGTTTCGAATGGTCACGATGGTTCTAATCAGCCATCACTAAAACTTAATAGATCTACTTCTAACCAGCCATGAGTGTGGTTCTAGTCAACCAACAGCAATATTCACATCATGTGATCATCATGGGAAGCTTTGATAACATGCACCTTTTGTTTGAAGAGAAGCTCATCCTTAGCAACGCATTCAGCTCAAACTTGCCATTACCCGGAGGGCTCGACTTGATAGGTTTTTGGACTCTTAAAAAGTGCTATTTTTATTTGAACTTATATGAATTCAACCTATAACTATCTCAAACCAATAGTATGACCCTTCACTTTTATTTATGCCACCTCCCAAATTCTCATATATGATTAAACAAAATCTCCTCTTCCTTCTACCTTCAAATTAAGTCTGATGCTAATCTCATCAAATCAGTTATCTTTGATTGTTTTGGTACTCTTAATATTGTGGATGTCAAATTCTAATACAACCTTAGTTTTATTAGATACTTTTAACATACTATGTGTTTTAATAGGTTAATGGTGTCTTAAAACTAGTTTAAATCCCTTGTCATCTCCCTAGGATAAGGAATGAATATAGATCTACAATTGTTCTCCATTGTTTAGGCAAGTTATCTTTCATTTACTAAAATGTGGTGGGACATGAGTTAGTGTAATATAAATAACATAAATCGTGGGAGTTTCCCTCCTTCTCTAATGAAATGTTAATGCCCAAAGTAGGAGATTGTATAAAGTCCTTATAGACTTCAAAATTTCATAGAGTAAAAAGTGTGCATGTATTTTGGTGAGGTAAAAAAACCTACACATTCCTTTAACCTAACCAATGTTTCAGATGAGTTGTTAAGATTATGCATTCTTGGCCATGTTTTCGAAACAAATTTGCATTCTACATTTTTGTAACATTAACAAGCTATTTATACCTTAGATTGTATCTAAAATTGTTACAAAGGTGTAATGCAACTATTGTACATGTGTTTCCTTGATATAACTATGCCCGTCATACAAAAGATGACAAATTTGTAGAATTTTGTTGGTGAGAATTGGTATGGTACAAGCCCTTTCATGATTTTTGCATGGATATACAGCAGAAAAATTATGAGATAATGCAGGATTGGGAAAACTTCCACTACATATCGTGGCATGTTAATCATGATCCATTACCTCGAGTTGAAACAATTCATTCCAATGAAGAAAAAGAATGTAATGCTCTTCCTACCCAACATAGCAGCAAGTCTGTAATTTTCTAATCTCTCCTCTCTAATGGGTGAGCTCATTCTTACCTATTTCTAATAAATTCCAAGGAATATAATTTTTTTATCTTGTTGTTTCTATCGTGTTTATGTTTTTTTACCTATGTTGCAACATAATATATTCTAGGAGTGTGAGACTAATCAGTTTTCAAAAAAAAAAAAATTTGTAAAATAGGAAAATACTATTAGTTTAATAGTTATGTCATTTATCTATCTACAATTTATCTACTTCTTCTATTTCTTACTCATATCTACCTTTATCACTATTATTAAACACTTAATTACTAAAACAAAATATAAAAAAAGAATAATACCTCGAATTATCTAGGTTGAAAATAGCTCCCTTCGTCCCCTAGCCTTGCCCGTCGAGGTGGTTGTTATCAAAATAAAATGAACCACCCTATCGACCTTCTCTTATCGTGTTGGCCCTACGAAACCAATGGGTTACCTAGCCACTGAGCCCACATACCAATAATCTCTAGAGAATATCCCTTTCCTTCCGATGAATTTTCAATCCTTTAGTGAACCTCCTCCTCAAGCTTTCTCTTCTCCTTTATTACAACACTCCCACCTCTCTTTCTCCCGTAAAATTCCCAAAAGAACCATCCCCCAAAACCCCTCAGATTCCTCTCCATATACCTTCTTCCTCCTTCCTTTTCCTTCCCCCTTCTTCTACCTCCCTTCCCCCCAAGTATTCATTTTGATGACCCGTTTTATCATCTAATTCATACTAAAATATTATTTATTTTGTACTTCTTTCTCGGGAGGTTAAATGGTATTAATTTCAATTCAGTTTATTTAAAATATGAAATGTACATCATTTAAGTATTCTCGAACTGTCCAATCTAGGATCTTCATATGATGGTGGATCCATTATTAACCTTATACTTTGTTTAATATGTTAAATAGATTAATAATTAAATTTTTATGAGGTTTACTCTCCATAAATTGAAGTGTCACTTTGATTAATTTATCAAATCTAACTTTGGATTCTTTGTGTGACATGGTAGTACTTTTATCATTATTTTATTGAACCCTGTCTTTTTTTTGTTAATAAGCAGAAACACATTATACTACTTATGCTACAAAAAGGAAATTACATTCATACCTAGACAGCAGAAAGAACCACGCTTGACTGCGAATTTCTCTAGAGAGTTCAGTGGGTCATTTCCCCCACTCCTCGATTGCCTGATCTTTCTATGTAAGAGGGCATCACAACCCACCCGCATATTTACAATTTCACGTACATAAAATTTCCTTTTCCCTTTGACCTAGTGGCCCTCAGTCGAGTGTCTGCATAGAGACAAACTCTGAGTTATAGCACCACCCTTAATTACCCCATCTTGACCAAAAACATTACAAACATAGTTAGGAAAAATAGTATCAGACATATGCATAAAAAGACAGAACTTTAGACGGTCGATCGAAATCAATAGAAATAGATAAATTTGAACACTCAGAGAGAGCCCAAAAATACCCAAACCTCCCAAAGTCCTTACTGAGGAGGAGGATCAATGGAGGAAGGAGGTTGTGCATCCCTAGCCTGCTACCTCGGGTGCTCCAACAAATCTGTTGCAATCAGGTCCGACAGTATGAAACCCACAATACTTTCCTACTTCCCCTTCCTAATCAAACTTAAGGCTTCCTGAATGTCATGCACCATTTGTTCCTTCTCCTACATATCATGAGAAAGAAGGATTCAAACCACCCAGAATGTTGGCCGCTAGGGGAATCCCTTGACGAGTCTCATATCCCTGGAGAAACTCAATTTCTTTGGCTGCTATCTGGGATTAGACCATAGCTGGGGTCTCCGCCATGTATTGCGCCCCCGAATTAAACATCATAGGAACCAGGTTATCAAACACAATAGGGGAACTACCAGATGAGCTAGCATGTGGTATATTACCCCCATCAATTCTTCTATGCTCCCCCTGACGTCATCGCACATGACATTGCTGAGCCATAGTCTCACAGAGCAAATAATTTTGGAGGGCTTACAAATGAATGAAATCAAAATTGAGCATGAACAGGATGATCCTTTCACCATCTGAGGATAAATATATAGTCATTCCCCTCAGTTGGGTTATGTAACGAGCCCTCAGCCTCTTAGACTGATGTTTCCATTTTGTACCCTACATAGCATCAACCTTACAGGTTCAAAGCTCAATAACCTTTGCCATATCCATCTTCAAATGCAAAATATTAGCATCCCTATCCCCCATTGATGGTTGATTCATACGATGTTTATGGCTCTTGACAGTCGAGGAAAAGAAGCTCGAAATTACCCCACCGGTATTCCCAAAGGACCGAATCCCAAAAATGTCTCCATACTCAGCAAGCACTTCTAGTAAAATTCTTATAAATGATGGGCTATCTCCAGATTATCCCTTTCGGATTGGACAGGCGTACCACCTTCAAATTCTATATTAAACATCCATTGTCCACTTGTCCTGGCCGTAACATCTACCTGGATGGAGTTAATTCCAAGTGATATTGATGTCTCATCACCTTCAATCTCACCTAACATGGGAATGTGGAGACGATCGCCATCATACCAGATCATGTGTCTATTTATAGGCGTCCTTGGCATGACGTTGGGGACGTGCATGTCAAGGGGTGTGTCAGAAGTTGAATATGAAATGGAGCATTGATTACAACTGTGCTGCATTGGGAGTGAAAGAGCAGACAATTATTGTGGATGGTCAGCAACTGTCCTACCTATGTCATTCTCCACCAACTCTTTGTATCCTCTCCATATCATGCCATCCTTTATGCCGTTGATATCTTCTACATGGAAGGAAATAAACTTGCCAACCCCTTCATTTTTTAAAGTGTCTACCACCCTATTACTAGTCCTTTTAATGTGCGATAAATGGAGTGATGGATTTCCCACTAACCATCTTCTTAGATTTGTAAACCTACCCTCCCATCACCAATTTTTGGAGCCCTAGATAATGGTCGGACCATTCGGTACTCTTCTCTCCATGTTAATAATTGTGAGAGAGCCCCCTTCCACAATCAATGGATTTTACTGGTGTTGTAAGGCCCAATATACCCCATTGATGAGAACTTCAACTTCACTAAATTGTTGGTACTATTGCCCATGTTGCCCCAAAACATGCTGAGAATTTTCTCTGGTGAGTCCCTGATTGCTCCTCCAAAACCAACAGGTCCTATGTTCCCTTTTGCAGCTCCATTGAAGTTAATTTTGAAGGAACCCACCAAAGGACATTGCCAAAAATCCAAGCTGTGAGGAGCCTTAATCATTTTTCTAGGGTGCGTATTTTTCACAGGTACCTTCAAGATTTCCCATTCATGTAGAATTTATTTTTCCATCGCTTTTGCTGCAAAATCCTCCTACATCCATGGAGTTAATTTTTTTTTTTTTTTTTTGAGTTTCAATCATCGCCCAGATTTCCTCAACCCGCCTTTATTTATTTTCAAAAATTCTTAAGTTCTATGTTTTTGAAATTTTTCAAAACATGAAGCTAGGAAAGAGATCCGAGACCCTGCTCACAATTTTATTTTTAAATATGTTGTTTGGCCATTCAACAACTATTAAGTTGGGCCTTTATCATGTTATTTCTTAAACAAACCAACACCTCTTTCCGAGATAGCACCTGCAATTGGAAATTCATCTAGAAGGTGCTTTATGGTTTCATTGCTGCTTTTACAAAGGCAACATCTTGATGGACGCAGAATCCCCTAAAAATGTATATTATCCCAAGTGAGAATGGCCATTTTGAGAATGAGCCAAATGAAAACTGCTACTTTGGGCCACCAACTCCCACCCCATATTTTCCTCCATTTAGCCTCCTTTTCCAACCTATGAATTTCAATCAGTAGCTCCATGGCCTCTTTAATATTGAAGCTTCCTATTTTGGAATATCCCCATCAAATATTATCTAGCCCATTGTGCGAGGGATATTCCTAGAGCAAAGATCCATGTATAAATCCTTAATGTCCTTTGTTGGTTCGAGGGCTTACTACCAATCTCTCCATTTCCATGTCCTAAATATTTTGTCACGGGACCCGGAATCCCAAAATTCACTCACCTTTTTCTTCTCTCTATTATGAAGATGGTGGATAAGCGTCAGAACATCATATTGGCTTTCTTTACATGGCTCCAGATTCGAGGCATCGCTAGCAAACAATGTCAAACTTCCATCTCTTACCTTCCAGAAACTGTGTCTTTAAATGAAGCTTCAATTTCCTGAGCCAATTTCCAGATGCTCAAACCTGAGATATTTTCGCCAAATCTTATAAACTATTTTTTTGGCGAGTGGGATGCATACTTTTCATGCCATAGCTTATCCCATGATTCTTCCTGATGGGTTATCCATTTCCACCAGATCTTGGCTCCCATCGCTTTATTAATATCTAATGGGTCGCGTAGTCCTAAACCTCCCACATCTTTGGGTTTGCATAATGTTTTCAAGTCCACCAGATGCCGTTTTCTGTGACCATTTGTCCCCTCCCCCTTCCACATTATTGAACCTTATCTTCACTTACATGGTACATTCAATAAAATAATAACTTCTTTTACAAGGTTTTCGATTAATCACTTTCATAATATTAACCTAGTAATTCGACATTCCAACATATTTGTTTATGGATTTGTAATGAGCAATTATTTTAGTTTCATGGTAACATAATAATAATAATACTAATATCATTTAATACTTATAATAATAATAATAATAATAATAATAATAATAAGATCAATATTTATGTGTTGAATTTCTAAGTACCCTAGCACTAATCTAATACATTTTTCTTAATAAACAAGGTCTATTTATTGCATTAATTAATCACAGTTAATAGTTAAACCATAGAACTTTTGAAAGTTAATGTTTATCAATGCTATTTCATATTGACAACACTTCTCTTAATTGCTTACTACGATGTCTACATATAATTGACAAATAGTTTGTTGATCCACTTTGCTTGATATTACAAGGAAATGCAGGTATAGAAAAGTCATATATGATTGGAGCTATTAAGGTTGCTCTTGAAACAAAGTCTCTACCATAGAAGAGTCCATTACTCCTTTTGGCTCCTATGGGGGTAGCAACATTCAACATTTCAACCACAACAATTCATTCGACACTTGATATACCAATCAAAGAGATAACCAATTAACACATTGCAAGAAGAGATGAAACATGTAAAATATGTCATAATAGATGAAATGAGTTTTATTCGAAGAAATCTATTGATTAAAATTGATTGAATACTTCGACTATAAGATTTCTCAGAAAACACCAATAATCATTTTTATGGAAGGTCAATTATATTGGTTGGTGATTTGGGTCAATTACCACATGCGATGGATAAACCTTTATACACATCTAAAGGTATTACAAAAGAATTATGAAGCTCATTCACAACTGTTTTGCCCTTGATACTGTGTTTCGAGAAGATGGACAAAGTGATGAGAAAAAAAAATTTCATCCTTTGTTGATGAATGTTAGAGATGCACTAACAATGGTGGAAGACTAGAAATTGGTTATGACTTGGACACATCCTTCATTGGATGCTTCCATAAAAACAAGTTTTCG
>LPNX010141134.1:0-53658 GCA_001517045.1 Pseudotsuga menziesii | reverse complement strand
AGGAAACGGCGTGCTGGTAAAATATATATGTTTATATATTTTATAGGAAAAATAAATGCTGGTAAATACATATATGTTTTTTAAAGGAAAATGAAAATGCTAGTAAATACATATATGTTTATATATTTTAAAAAGAAAAGGAGTGCTGGTAAATATATATTGTTTATATATGTTAAAGGAAATTTGGAATGCTGATCGCATGTCAGCTGGCTGCTCACTTTGATGAGCTCTAGTGCCTTGTTTAAATGTTCACCAAATGTGGCAAGGATCCCATACTACCTTAGTACTTAAAGTGTAGAAAATGGAGATGATCTGGTCTAAGTTTGCTGGGTGGGCATGTCCGCCCTTTCAATTGGTAGGCCTTTATGTAAGGTGCTTATGTGTTATGAAATACCTCTACAAGAGAGAGACTGTGTAAATAATTTGCAGCTTGGGTACTGCAGAATTGTAAACCTTTGACAGATCAAGAAATAAAGAAACTAACAAAAGTTGGTGGATGTAGCCTCGTGGACGAGGTGAACCACGTGAAGATGGTTGTCTCTTTTTGTGTTGTTTTGTAGTGCTGAATTATTTCCTTGTTTACATGATGGTTATGAATTCATTATAATGTTTTAATTGGTAAAAGATCTCTAAAGTTTTTATTTTGCAGACTTATTGAATGTTTTATAGCTTGAAGGTATCGGGGTATTTTACAATCCTGCACATCATGATAATAACAATAATCACATATAACAATAACAATTCATTCTAATACCATATTCTTTGAAGTCATACCGTCGAGGTGCTTCCACCTTGTGGAGATCAACTATCTTTTATCTCTTTTAAACCTATTGGTTATTCTCATAATAAAATGATGTATAACCTTTGACATGTCCATACATAATCTATTAATACTAACAACAACTATATAATCATTTTCACCATGCATCTGGGGTCATAATCATTTACTTGAACATAACTTAAATCGGTATCCACCTACCATATTTTATTGAATTTGCATGCCAACGACATAATCTAAACATGTTCATAACTCATAATATTAACATGACACACATATATATAAATTCCACAAATAATAAATTTGTATGTCCAGAATGTCATCTACTCACGAAGTTCCACAATAAGCAAATACACCGAGTAATGACACAATGCCATCTACTTACGAAGTTCACAATAAGAAATTACATCCAGTAACGGTAGTCTAGGTAATAAGGTCAAAATGGGGTGTTACAAATTCTCTTATAATTGGATACAATAATTTTTTATAAAGTAAGTCATTTTCATGAAATTAAAATTTAAACTTTTAATTTAATAAGAAAATAAGAACTAAAAGAATTCAATATAATACAAAATCAAGGAACAATTTTAAATTCAAACATAGATGAAGCATACCAGTCAAGTCATGCTATCAAACTCCTTGACCACATCAGTAAATTTAATTACATCCTCCTTATTAATTGCATTAGTGAGATCCTGAGAAAAATGTAATCTCTAGAGCTCAAAATTGAATAGAAAGACTATTTTATATTTTTTTTACAACTAAGTATGTTGAAACGAGCATATTTATACAAGTTTGTAGATAATTTTTTCTTGATAAATTTAGAAAAGTTTAAAGTACTTACAACTATGAATTTGCATTCTTTGGTACTTGAAAAAGATGGATCAAGTTTCTGCATTGATAGCCATAATGAATATCAACAAGTAACATAACAAATGTCAACAAGTAGTGCATTTACAATTTCTTAGATCTGTGACAAGACAGTAAAGTAATTAAGCCTTCTTTTTTAGATTTGTCTATACTTGAGCATAACAATGATATAAGGAGAGACATTTTCAGCACTTATATTAGCACTCCCAGGTAGAAATGAAGCCTTTTTTTTGTCCTTATTGACAATTCTTGTAACAATGGTATGGGAATTATGATAAGCTAATCTCTATTGGAGTGATTTTACTTGATGTTAGTAGAAGTGCAACATGCTCTAGTATATAGAGGTAAATTTTGTGCATTTTCGAATAACAGTAAAACCATAGCATTTCTAGGCATGGGTGTGTTCATATTTGAATGTTTCCAACAACGCTTATATGCGTTCAAGTATGTGTCTACCTATGCCTAAATACACCGGGTAATATTTGTATCATGCACTTTCATGCTCCCCTATTTGGCTAGTCAAGCTCTTGAATACTACAAAAATTTCTCTACTTGGTTGTGTACATTCTATAGCCAACAATTATTTTTCCCAACAATTCTACCATGACATGTAAATATTTAAATGTAATTTATCATAAAATAAGAAAAAAAAATTATATGATTTTATTCTAACAACAGAAATCCAAGACCAAAATATCAATCTCCCAATGATGATATTGGCTATTGTTGCTAGTCCAATTACATCATTTGGATGGATTCCTCACCATTTACACCATCTTTTCCAAATCCCCAAATTAATGGGAACAACATGAATTTGTGTGTTAAGTGGAACTTTGAAAGATATTTTTCTAGACACCCATGGGGGTTATAGAAATTGGTGATAAGTAATTGAGATAAGAAGTCGTAAATGGAAGATCAAGAATTCAAATTCTCATGGTACTTAAAATAAAAAGATAATTGTCTATGAAATACCACAAATCCAATAATTCCAAAGCTGAGTACTTCTCGAAACATAATCCCAAATCTTCATATACAGATTCAAGATAAGGCCATGGCTAAGGAAAATTAGAACTATTGGAATATATCCACACATCATACATTCCAAATCATGGATTCCCAAACATGTAAAGTAGAACCAAAGAGTGTGTGTATACAAATGAGTAATAAAATTTAATGAAACTGACCTATGTGAACGGTGAATCTTCCTAGGTGTTGCAATATTTATGGATGAACCAAAGGGACACACTGCATAAGCTCCTTTGACTAGTAGAACTACAAATAATTGAATTATATTATATGGATAAATGGTTTTTTCTGATGGTTCAAGGCTTCATTCATGCCTGATGTTCTTGACAAGTAGATCCTTTCAGGTCCAAACCCCTACATTTCGACCATGTGGCATGCATTAAGAAAGTATACCATTTTCTTATGTTCAAGTCCTAGAAGCATGCTTGTATCTCACTTTGGTTCTAAGATTCCATATAAAGGAAATATCCCATGCCCCAAGGTCATGCTCATATCCCATGCACTTTATAAGTGCCTCCTCTAGGGTACAAGCTAAAGGATTTTCTATCTAAATCATTATTGGCCAATAAGGTTGATCTTCTCTATTGCACTAGTCATAGAACGAGCCATGTGTCTAAATCATGAGACAAATATTGCTTCTATATATGTTTTCTCATATTCTAAGCTATGCTCATGTATCATGTACCTTAGAATAAATTCCTTTAGGGTTGAAGGAACTAGAATTTTTCCTTAAAGGATGTCCTAGGAAAGAAGACCCATCCTTGGTGCATCAAACCTTGGAATTACTCCCATATTCACCTCATGGGAAAAATATCCATTTAAAAAAATATGGTGTCATGGTTTAGGCGACATGATTGGTCAATTACCCTATAAAGCAACGTATAGGGTCTATGTCGAATTCACAACTTATATCCCTTATAAGTGGCTTAATAGACCCCAAGCCCCTTTTTTTTTCCTAAAATCTTTACTTGAGGCAGGTGACTCTCCCTTTATTCATTAAACCTATGGATCAAGCATGCATTCCACACCTACATCAAATAACAATTCTTAAGGGCCTATATTATGGTATAGGCCCCAATCATGGTGCATTTCCCTTAGAAGTAGCTCATTTAGAGACTAATTCCCTAGTTTTCAACCTCATAGCATGTTTAAAATAAGATATCCATCATCTTACATTTTTTTTCTTTAAATTGACCTTATATCTCACACATAAACTCAAACTTTCTTTTGGAAACCCTATTTCCTAATTCATAATATAGATCATGGTAATATACTTTAAATGAGTGTGAACATGTGTATATTATTACATAAATATAAAGTATACATGTTTTTGAAAAAAGTCACAATGACAAATCTACAAAGCATGAGTGTATACATTTTATTTTATGTTCAATACTTCTCTCTATTTAAATCTAACTCAAATAGATAGAAATCATCATTTTTACACAAAAGTGTTTGCTTCTTTCATCATTGATGATATATAAAAGAGATAACAAAATCATACACACACTCCCATATCATTATGTGAAGTGTATTCTATTTTCAACATTGATTGTGTATAAAAGAGATAACAACATCATGCACACAGTCCCCCTATCATTATGTGAAGTGTAATATCTAAGCTACAAAATTCCATTATTTCATATAATTATATTCAACATTACATTTTTGGTAAAGAAGTGTTTGCTTTTGACGAAATATTACCTCACGCCAATTTATATTTTATTATAAAAAGAAATATATAGGCTCTGAAAAAAACATTTTTTTTGTTTTAAAATTTCATAATATATCTTAAATTCTAAGTCATTCATCTAAGGAAAGTGGATTCATTTATTAGTCCCTCCCAAAAGTGTTGTTCGAGCATGTCCCATCATTTTTATTTCTTTGTACAAAAACCCAAAATATGTTCAACTCATTTATCCTAAGTTTCATATTAGGATTTATGAACAACAATTTCTATTAAGTAATCAATATACTCCATGTTTTTTCCAACCAATCTTTCAATTCTTCTTCTTATTTGGCCTCATCACAAGGCATATTAAAATTATTGGTTAAGAAAGTTAGGTTAAATTACTTATGGTTGAATACTTTTTTATGAAACCAAATAATGCTAGAAATCAATCTAGCATTACTTTATGAACATTAAATGTTAAATGTTAAGACATATGATGAATGCTTGTAGTCTATTGTGATTTCATTTTTGCACAGTCTTATAGATACAGGTAGCAATTCAAACCAAGATGAATGTTACAGTATGAATGTTGGCATCGCTACTACTCCTTCGAAATGGGATCCCACACAATGTGGACACCATAGACTGATGCATTAAGGTAGCAAGATGCCTTTCTAGCAGTGGTTTTTAGTCCTGGTCCCACTTCTACTATATTTTCTCCTAGTGGTGCTTTTCTCAATCACAGATGATCAAGGTTCTTCCCTTTGTCCCTCCTCAGTGCTTACAATGCATGTGTCTTCTACATGTCTATGAATTAAACTTGAATTTTCTATTCAAGGTTCTTCTCTTTGTCCCTCCTCAGTGCTTGCAATGCACCTACAATGCACGTGTGTTCTGCATGTCTATGGATTTAACTTGAATTTCCTATATAGGTAGAGCTGGAACAACCTCAGATGGAGACCAGGTGGAGCTGGAACAACCTCAAATAGATACCACTAGATATCACTGCAAGGACTACTGAGCTAATACATTTTTGAATCTATGATGAAACTATGGTGAGTGGGAATCCTCAACAAGCTTTTGATGAGTGATTGAGCATCCTATGCAAAATTTTGGATTCCACTTATTCCTAAAATATATAGACTATTTCTGACAAAGGTATTGGATTCATTAAAATAAGCAGTCAAATCTCCTAGATACTTGTCCATAGTCAAACCCATTTTAGTATTCCTATAAATATATACCTTGCAGTTGTGCTGAGACCCAACATTTTTGTTTCTAGCATCTTTTATTGCTCTGTGTATTCAACCTGTCACTTGGCTCTTTGCTCCTTTTTCCTCATCAAGACACTTATTTGTTTGGATTTTAAATGACTTCTTTGTTTGGATTCCTACTGAGAACAAATTGATAACCTTTAGAAACCATAAGTTGAAACACCCTACCCTGCGAAGGTATAAGAAACTACTTCCATTCGATCTGGATACTTTGTCAGATAAGAAAATATTTAACGCTCTTAGTAAAACAAATTGGTTATGCATACATGAAATGACAAGGCTAATTCGATGATAGAAATGCTCTATGCTTAATCTGATGCTCTCTTGGCCTTTAATGTGATGTAATTCAAACATGGGGTCATTATAACAGAGAGAATAGTATCCCTTGTCGAAGAATCCAAGGCCCAACATGAAGAGATTGTTCGAGAGAGAAATTATATGAACGCAGTATTAGCCCACTAAGAAACGACTAAGGAGCAAGACTAAAGGTCCTAGCAATTACCTAAAATTTCTTTGGAGAATATTATTTCTCAATCAGGTGTGTGGGCATCTCTGGTTCTGTAAACTGCCTACCTTTGGGAAGTGAAGATGCATCAAACAATAACTTTCTGAGCATCACTATAATGGAAAAAATACTGTGGATGAACGTATATTTGTCCGTTGAGGCCTGGGGCACAGTAGGTGGATGGAATATGCATATGAACCAAAGAAATTAAGCACATCCAGGATCTCGTAATTAAACACCCACCATATAATAAATCCATCCATGTTTTTGAAGTTCTGGATGTATTTAATAAATCTAGATAGTTCTGAAGATCCCACTAGGTCGACAGTTTCTTCCTTCCTCTCCTATGCTACCTACTTCCTCCATCAAATCGAGGTTGGAAACTTTCCGTGTCGGTAAGTGATGACGAGGGTTCAAGGGTCTTTAAGGTAGGTGGAGTATTTTATTCCCCACCCCATTGAGTAACTACATGGATTAGACCCCTCAATGTGGATTGGCTTATTACCTTGCTACCATTTCCCAACCCGACATTTAGATAGATCCTAACCGCTAATAAAATGGAGGTGAGTTCATGAGACTTGAGAGACAGGCTTGCACATGAACTTTTCTTCATGAGCTTGTAAATCAGCACAAAAATCCCACAAACACTAATAATATTTTCCATGAGATACATAACCATGACCCATTAATCTCTAAATTCCAGAAACATCAGTGCTAGGACAAGAGTTGTTATAGTTAGCGCTTGACATGCCTATTTCTTCATATATTATCTTTGAAACCATGATTTTAGAGCAATGAATGGATTCTCTGATCGTGTGATGGAACCCATCTGTTGTTTCTTTTCCTCCTTCCTCTCTAATGAAAAATATCATGCAGAAAATATGTAACCCTCCCTACACAAAAAATCATGATTATTATGGACATGTGGAGAAATGGCCTCCACCAATGGCCACAGGGATGCATTGAACAAGCCCTTTCTTAGTATGCATCTAGATTGTGCATGGAAAAAATGTTGCAATGCTTGTTTGACTCAGGTTGTACACACTCCAATGCGCTTCGATGAAAAATTTGATCTTGGATATCTAAAGATGCAAGAAAACATGGAGCACCTCTCTTTTCCAAAGTGCAAAAGTAACCCAAGTTGAAAAAGTGTGACAAGACATATTTCTTTAAATAATCACATACAATACTAAACTTATTTTATGATAAATGATTAAACACTCAATTGATTGTGTTTGTTTAGTGAAAGAGGGTGTTGTTACTATTATATCCCATCAAGGTTCAATATAGCTAGAGGTAGTTATGGCATCGACCACAACCTCTTAACATTCGTGTTTCAGTGTTTCCAATGTTTATAGAATTTTTTCTTTTCAACGTTTGAGGTTCATATGTGACAATTAAAGCTGACATATGTCACGCGGTGGCTATAACATCAACATTGGATCAATCTATCAGCATTGCACCATGCATGGCCATTGAATATCAATAATGTATCTCCCAAGGTAACTACCAGCACCTAAAATCTTAACCTTAAGTATTTCAATTGTTCTGGCGCAATGGGATTAATTTCAATCAACAGTTAAACTTGCGATGTATATTGTTGGGTTGCTAGTTCATGGCATGAAATGATGGCATACTTAAGCTACCTCGCATTCCTTCCACATAGATACTTCTACATACAATATTAACATTTACCCTACATTCTTCTATTCTATAATATTAAGCAACTATATTCATTTACTGATCCACTTCTTCTGAGTTTTCACTGTGCAGTGTCAATGACTACCGGAACAATTTTCATATATGCATAAGTGATCATTTTCATAAAATTATTTTGGGAATCTTTTTGTATAGAACTCAGATAGTATAACACTGAATTTTTCAACACACCATTTACTTGAAAATAACTTAAATCGGTATCCACGTACCATATTCTATTGAATTTGCATGCCAAAGACATAATCTAAACATGTTCATAACTCATAATATTAACATCACATGCATATATATAAATTCCACAAATAATAAATTCATATGTCCACAATGTCATCTACTAACGATGTTCCACAATAAGCAAATACATCAAGTAATGACACAATGTCATCTACTTACGAAGTTCTAATCGAGGAGGATATTGGTGGCCACCCACCTATTCCTCTTGGACCCCCACCATTGTTTCTTTTAGTTTTTCATTTTCCTTAATTGTAGCACAATTTACTACTTTTGGCAGTTTTTGGGTCCTAAACTTCCGGAGTCGTTTTGAGGCCCTAAACGATGTTTTTTTGGCATTGAATAGTTGGGAAAATATGAGTCCATTTTGGTCTTGATATTTCCAATTCATGGATGTAGTCCTTAAACATATCTTTCTAACGATATATCATGCGCATCAAATGGAGGTAGTATGCTAAAGTTACGACTCGAGGAACTTGATGTACCAAGTTACCCAACACGGCCCACATTAAGGTGTTTCACCTCATAGGGTTAGGTTTTTGGATGTGTAGGGTTTCCATTGTTTCTCAATAATATATAGGCCTTCGATCCTCATTGTAAGACAGAGTTCAGAGGCATGTAGCCTCCACATCTCTTCTCAGAGATAAGCTACCAGCACTCTAGCTAGTTTATTTCCATTCTGTATGTAAACAAGTTTCAGTATTGATTGATGAAATGAAGTGTTATTTCCATTGCATATTTGTCTCTATGGTTATTTGTGTATTCTATTGCATTCCTGCATAAATCTGGATCAAGTTGACAATAAGAAAATACATCCAGTAATGGTAGTCCAGGTAATAAGGTCAAAATGGGGTGTTACAAATTCTCTTATAATTGGATACAACAATTTTTAATAAAGTAAGTCATTTTCATCAAATTAAAATTTAAACTTTTAATTTAATAAGAAAAATAAAAATAAAAGAATACAATGTAACACAAAATCAAGGAATAATTTTAAATTCAAACATAGATGAAGCATACCGGTCAAGTCATGCTATCAAACTCCTTGACCACATCAGTAAATCTAATTAGATCCTCCTTATTAATTGTATTAGCTAGATCCAGAGAAAAATGTAATCTCTAGAGCTCAAAATTCAATAGAAAGACTATTTTATGTTTTTGTTACAACTAAGTATATTGACACCAGCATATTTATACAAGTTTGCAGAGAATGCTTTGTTGATAAATTTAGAAAAGTTTAAAGGACTTACAACTACGAATTTGAATTCTTTGGTACCTGAAAAAGATGGATCAAGTTTCTCTATTGATAGCCATAATGAATATCAACAAGTAACATAACAAATGTCAACAAGTAGTGCATCTACAATTTCTTAGATCTGTGACAAGACAATAAATTAATTAAGCCTTTTTTTTAGATTTGTCTATACTAGAGCATAACAATGATATAAGGAGAGACATTCTCAGCAATTATATTAACACTCTGAGGTAGAAATGAAGCCTTTTTTTCATCCTTATTGACAATTCTTCTAACAACTGTATGGGCATTATGATAAGGTAATCTCTTATGGAGTGATTTTATTTGATGTGAGTAGAAGTGCAACATGCTCTAGTATATAGAGGTAAATTTTGTGCATTTTCGAACAACAGTAAAATCATAGCATTTCTAGGCATGGGTATGTTCAGATTTGAATGTTTCCAACAACTCTTATATGAGTTCAAGTATGTGTCTACCTATGCTTAAATACGCCAGGGCAGATTTGTATGAGGCACTTTCATGCTCCCCTATTTGGCTATTCAAGCTCTTGAATACTACAAAAATTTCTCTACTTGTTGGTGTACATTCTATGGCGAACAATTATTTTCCCCAACAATTCTCCCATGACATGTAAATATTTAAATGTAATTTATCATAAAATAAGAAAATTTTTATTCGATTTTATTCTAACAACAGAAATCCAATTTATCTAGACCAAAATATCAATCTCCCAATGATGATATTGGCTATTGTTGCTAGTCCAATTACGTCATTTGGATGGATTCCTCACCATTTACACCATCTTTTCCAAATCCCCAAATTAATGGAAACTACATGAATTTGTGTGTTAAGTGGAACTTGGAAAGATATTTTTCTAGACACCCATGGGGGTTAGAGAAATTGGTAATAAGTAATTGAGATGAGAAGTTGTAAATGGAAGCTCAAGAGTTCAAATTCTCATGATACTTAAAATAAAAAGATAATTTTCTAGGCAATACCACAAATCCAATAATTGCATCGCTGAGTACTCCTCAAAACATAATCCCAAATATTCATATACAGATTCAAGCTAAGGCCATGGCTAAGGTAAATTAAAACTATCGGAATATCTCCACACATCATACATTTCAAATCATGGATTCCCAAACATGTAAATTAAAACCAAAGAGTGTGCGTATACAAATGAGTAATAAACTTTAATGAAACTGACCCGTGCGAATGGTGAATCTTCCTAGGTATTGCAATCTTTATGGATGAACCAAAGGGACACACTGCATAATCTCCTTTGATTAGTAGAACTACAAATAATTGAAGTATATTATATGGATAAATGGTTTGGCTCATGGTTGAAGGTTTCATTCATGCATCATGTTCTTGACGAGTGGCTCCTTTTAGGTCCAAACCCCTATATTTCGATCATGTGGCATTCATTAAGGAAGAATACCATTTTCTTATGTTCCAAGTCCTAGAAGCATGCTTGTATCTCACTTTGGTTCTAATATTCCATCTAAGGGAAATCTCCCATGCTCCAAGGTCATGCTCATATCCCATGCACCTTAGAAGTGACTCTTCTAGGGCACAAGCTAATGGATTTTGTCCCTAAATCATTATTGGCCAATAAGGTTGATCTTCTCTATTGCACCATTCATAGAACTAGCCATGTGTCTAAATCATGAGACAAATATTGCTTCTATATAGGTTGTCTCATATTCTAAGCTATGCTCGTGTATCATGTGCCTTAGAATAAATTCCTTTAGGGTTGAAGGGACTAGAATTTTTCCTTAAAGGATGTCCCACGCAAGAAGACCCACCCTTGCTGCATCAAACCTTGGAATTACTGCCATATTCACCTCATGGGAAAAATATCCATTTAAAAGAATACGGTGTCATGGTTTAGGCGCCATGATTTGTCAATAACCCTAGAAAGCAATGTATAGTGTCTAAGTCTAATTCACAACTTGTATCCCTTATAAGGGGCTTAATATAGCCCAAGCCCATTTTTTTTCCTTAAATCTTGACTTGAGGCAGGTGACTCTCCCTTTATTCATAAAACCTCTGGATCAAGCAAGCATTCCACACCTACATCAAATAACAATTATTAAGCACCTATATTATGGTATAGGCCCCATGGTCCATTTCCCTTAGAAGTAGCTCATTTAGAGACTAATTCCATAGTTTTCAATCTCATAGCATGTTTAAAATAAGATATCCACCATGTTACAATTTTTTTCTTTAAATTGACCTTATATCTCACACATAAACTCAAACTTTCTTTTAGAAACCCTATTTCCTAATTCATAATATAGATCATGGTAGTATACTTTAAATGAGTGTGAACATGTGTATATTATTACATAAGTATAACATATACATGTTTTTGAAAAAAGTCACAGTCATAAATCTACAAAGCATGAGTGTATACATTTTATTTTATGTTACATACTTCTCTCTATTTAAATCTAACTCAAACAGATAGAAATCATCATTTTGACACAAAAGTGTTTTCTTATTTCATCATTGATGATATATAAAATAGATAACAAAATCATACACACACTCAGATATCATTATGTGAAGTGTATTCTATTTTCAACATTGATTGTGTATAAAAGAGATAACAACATCATGCACACAGCCCCCCTATCATTATGTGAAGTGTAATATCTAAGCTACAAAATACCATTATTTCATATAATTATATTCAACATTACATTTCCAGTAAAGAAGTGTTTGCTTTTCATGAAATATTACCTCACCCCAATTTCTATTTTATTATAAAAATAAATATATAGGCTTTGAGAAAAACATTTTTTGTGTTTTAAAATTTCATAATATATCTTAAATTCTAAGTCATTTATCTGAGGCAAGTGGATTCATTTATTAGTCCCTGTCAAAAGAGTTGTTCGAGCATGTGCCATCATTTTTATTTCTTTGTACAAAAACCCAAAATATGTTCAACTCATTTATCCTAATTTTCAAATGAGGATTTATGAACAACACTTTCTATTAAGTAATCAATATACTCCACCCCTTTTCCAACCAATCACGTAATTCTTCTTCTTATTTGGCCTCATCACAAGGCACATTAAGATTATTGGTTAAGAAAGTTAGGTTAAATTACTTATGGTTGAATACTCTTTTATGAAACCGGATGAAATCAATCAAGTAATTGAACATTAAATATTAAACATTAAGACATAAGCTGAATGCTTGTAGTCTGTTGTGGTTGCATTTTCGCGCAGTCTTATAAATACAGGTAGCAATTCAAACCAAGATGAATGTTATAGTATGAATGTTGGCATTGCTACTACTCCTTTGAAATGGGATCCTACACAATGTGGACACCATAGACCGATGCATTAAGGTAGCAAGATACCTTTCTAGCAGTGGTTTTTAGTCCTGGTCTTGCTTCTACTAGATTTTCTCCTAGTGGTGCTTTTCTTCTCAATCACAGATGATCAAGGTTCTTCTCTTTGTCCCTCCTCAGTGCCTACAATGCACGTGTCTTCTGCATATCTATGAATTAAACTTGAATTTTCTATTCAAGGTTCTTCTCTTTGTCCCTCATCAGGGCTTGCAATGCACCTACAATGCACGTGTGTTCTACATGTCTATGGATTTAACTTGAATTTCCTATATAGATAGACCTGGAACAACCTTAGATGGAGACCAAGTGGAGATGGAACAACCTCAAATAGATACCACTAAATATCACTGCAAGGACTATTGAGTTAATACAATTTTGAATCTATGATGAAACTATTGCAAGTGGGAATCCTCTACAAGCTTTTGATGGGTGAGTGAGCATTCTATGCAAACTTTTGATGCCACTTATTCCTAAAATCTATAGACTATTTCTAACAAAGGTAGAATATTTCCGATTCATTAAAATAATTTGTTGCCTAGATACTTGTCCATCGTCAAATCCATTTTAGTATTCCTATAAATATATACCTTGCAGTTGTGCTGCGGCAAAACATTTTTGTTTCCACCATATTTTATTGCTCTGTGTATTCAACCTGTCACTTGGGCTCTTTGCTCCTTTTTCCTCATCAAGACACTTCTTCATTTGGATTCCTGGTGAGAACAAATTGATAGCCTTCACAAACCATAAGTTTAAACACCATACCCTGTGAAGGTAGAATAAACTACTTCCATTTGATCTAGATAATTTGTCAGATAAGAAAATCTTTAACGCTCTCAGTAAAACAAATTGGTTATGCATACACAAAATGGCAAGGCTAATTCAGTGATAGAAACACTATGCTTACTCTGATGCTCTCTTAGCCTTTAATGTGATGTAATTCAAACATGGGGTCATTATAACAGAGAGAATAGTATCTGTTGTCGAAGAATCCGAGGCCCAACATGAAGAGATTGTTCGAGAGAGAAATTATATGAACGCAGTATTAGCCTAGTGAGAAACGACTAAGGAGCAAAACTAAAGGTCCTAGCAATTACCTAAATTGCGTTTGGAGAATATTATTTCTCAATTGGGTCCATGGGCATCTTTGGTTCTATAAACCGCCTTCCTTTGGGAAGCGAAGATGCATCAAACAATAATTCCATGAGCATCACTATAATGGAAAAAATACCGTGGATTAACTTATATTTGTTCGTTGAGGCTTGGGGCATAGTAGGTGGCTGGCATACGCATATGAAGCAAAGAACTTAAGCACATCCAGGCTCTCCTAATTGAACACCCACCATATAATAAATCCATCCATGTTTTTGAAGTTCTGGATTTATTTAATAAAGCTGGATAGTTCTGAAGATCCCACTAGGTCAATAGTTTGTTCTTTCCTTTCCTGTTCTACCTACTGCCTCCATCAAATCGAGGTTGGAAAATTTCCGTGTTGGTAAGTGATGCCGAGGGTTCAAGGGTCTTCGAGGTAGGTGGAGGATTTCATTCCCCACCCCATTGAGTAACTACATGGATTAGACCCCTCGATGTGGATTGGTTCATTACCTTGCTACCATTTCTGAACCCGACATTCAGGTAGATCCCAACCGCTAATAAAATGGAGGTGAGTTCATGAGACTTGAGAGATAGGCCTGTAAAGAAACTTGTAAATCAACACAAAAATCCCACAAATGCTAATAATATTTCCCATGAGATACATAACCATGACCCATTAATCTCCAAATGCCAGAAACATCAGTGCTAGGACAAGAGTTGTTAAAGTTAGCGCTTGACATCTCTATTTCTTCATATATTATCTTTGAAACCATGATTTTAGAGAAATGAACGGATTTTCTGATCGTGTGATCGAACCCATCTGCTGTTTCTTTTTCTCCTTCCTCTCTAATGAAAAATTTCATGTAGAAAATATGTAACCCTCCCTACACAAAAATTCATGATCATTATGGACGTGTGGAGAAATGGCCTCCACAGATGGCCATAGGGATGCATTGAACAAGCCCTTTCTTAGTATGCATCCAGATTGTGCATGGAAAAAATGTTGCAATGCTGGTTTGACTCAGGTTGTACACACTCCAATGCGCTTCGATGAAAAATCCGATCTTGGATATCTAAAGATGCAAGAAAACATGGAGCACCTCTCTTCTCCAAAGTGCAAAACTAACCCAAGTTGAAAAAGTGTGACAACACATATTTCTTTAAATCACCAGATACAATACTAAACTTATTTTATGGTAAATGATTAAACACTCAATTGATTGTGTTTGTTTAGTGAAAGAGGGTGTTGTTACTATTATTTCCCATCAAAGGTTCAATATAGCTAGAGGTAGTTATGGCATCGACCACAACCTCTTAACATTCGTGTTTCAGTGTTTCCAACATTTATTGAATTTTTTTCTTTTCAACTTTTGAGGTTCTTATGTGACAATTGAAGTTGACATATGTCACGAGGTGGATACACCATCAACATTGGATCAATCTATCAGCATTGCACCATGATTGGCCATTGAATATCAGTAATGTATCTCCCGAGGTAACTACCAACACCTAAAATCTTACCCTTAAGTATTTCAATTGTTGTAGCGCGATGGGATTAATTTTAATCAATAGTTAAAATTGCGATGTATATTGTTGGGTGGCTAGTTCATGACATGAAATGAGGTATACCTAAGCTACCTGACATTCCTTCCATAGAGATACTTCTACATACAATATTAAGCAACTATATTCATTTACTGATCCACTTCTTCTGAGTTGTCACTGTGCAGTGTGAATGACTACCAGAACAATTTTCATATATGCATAAGTGATCATTTTCATCAAATTCTTTTGGGAATCTTTTTTTATAGTACTCAGACAGTATAACAGTGAGTTTTTCAACACACCATATTTCATAAGTTCTATTGTTGTAGTATAACGGGATTGATTTCAATCAATGGTAAAACTTGTGATGTATATTGTTGCATATCTGGCTCATGACATGAAATGATGACATACTTAAGCTACCTGACATTCTTGTCAAATAGATATTTCTACATAGCATATTGATATTTATAATGCATTCTTCTCTTGTGAAAAAATAAGAAACTATATTCATTTATTGATCCACTTCTTTTGAGATGTTGTCGTGAATGATTACAAAAATAATTTGTATATGCATAAGTAATGAGTCTCATCAAATTCTTTTCAGAATCTCTTTGTATAAAACAACTCAGGAATTACACGAGTGACCTTTTAGACACATCAAAATTTTATAAGATTTTAAAATGCTCAATCCAGTTTTTGAATGAAATCTGTAATAGTCAGGACTTCTCAATTTGCAAAAGTAGGTTTGTAATTTTACACTAAGTAGAAATACTTCACCAATAACTGAATTATCATTACCTATTAATAAAACCAATGCATAGAGATAAACATCTCAAGAGAATATGCATGAGAGAACGACCATTATAACTATTGAATTAAGGTACAAATTACAACAGAAAAAAATCTCCTTTATGACTTCATTCATTTCAAATTGCTCAAGCTAATACTTAAAATTCCCTTTTTCTTGTTTTTAACACCACACGTGATACCATTAATAATGATTGAGTAATACTTAGAGCACAAGAGCGTGTAATTTATTTATTTAAAAAAAATATTAAATAGCATATCATGTGTAACAAATCTTTTTGGTTTTAGCTTTCTATCATAAAGAATTGTCTATATGAAAAAAATGAACTCACTCATGTTGATAACAAGGGTAAGTGTGTGCATGGCAATTTATTTGGGTTATAAGAACAAAAGTAACATACCGAGCCTAATTGTCCAGCACTTATGATATGTGGTTGAGGGGCAGGAACATAAGTCTTAGAGAGAAGAAGAGGTATATATGTGCCTGGCGTCTTACTTATAAGGTCCTCATCCATGCAAGCACTTGTTGGTAAAACCTTGTCAGGTTAAAAATATCTTCTTTAAGATTCTAGTTCTCTATAAAGGCTTATATCACAAGAATTCCATTACAACCAAGATAACAATTCAAATATACACAAACAAAATTCAACGAATTTTAATCAAAGTTTCACTTCCCACTGTATTTGCTCAGTGTTCATATCTATCTTGATATGAAAAGGACTTCCCTTGCCCTCAAATTTCAATGTTATTTGTTTCCAAACTTTAAATGCAACCTTTAAAAACATGCACACAGACCTCATCGAATGAAAGTGATTCCTTAGAAAACCCTTCTTTATATTTATTGCCATACTCTAGCGGGAGATTAGGACCAAAATCAAATCCATCAACTGGAGAAAATGTTTCTGACAATTATTTGGCTATTCCAATCTATTCAAAATACCTGTTCAAACTACTTAACAATCACATAGCAAATCGGGAAAATATAAACACGAGACTCAATTATACACGCAGCTGAAACGAAGAAAAATATTAGCAATTGAGATGGAACACCCTAAGCTAAAAACTAAGAAAGTGAACACATAATGAGCATATCACCTCATGTTCTATGGCACAGTTGAGGAAAGGAATGGGTGCAAACTCGAATGATTGGTACACATGCATGGTGGAAAAGTTCTTATCAGTCAATCCATTCATTCTATGCATTTCTTTTAGCTATTTTCAGAGGTGCAACATTGAATAAATTGGTTTACAGTACTAGTCCATATCTGTTTTAATATTAAGTTTTTAAGCTCATATTTTTTACACCTTGGTAAAGACTTGCTACTTCGCAGCCTCTCATCTTTCTTACACCTTGGTAGAGACTTGCTACTTCGTAGCCTCTCTTGTTTATTGTTTAATCCTCATGTTTTCCACTAACACTAAAGTGTCTAAAACAAGATTATTAGGTGTTCACAATCACATTTATGAATATAGTTGGTCTGACATTGAATTATTTTTCCATTATATACATGATTGTTAAGTTACGAGTAATTTGTGCATATATTTTATATAATGTAATTGTCTTTCAATTGGTCATGTCTAAACTAATTCACTCCTTCCATGATCAAATTGATGGGAAGTTGTGTATTTATAATTGCATAATGTGTCAAATTTGTAGTGATTGTTGTCAATTGATTGAATTTGGCACGTTCATACCTCAGAAATGATATTGCATTATTTAGAAATAATAAAGAAACAATTACCGTTGTTGATTGATCAAATTTGGCACGTCGTTAGGTCAGGAAAAAAATTGAATGATAGCTAAAAACAAAGTTCAAAATAGGCTATCAACTTAGTACATGTTTTGTTCGATCGGAGAAAAAGGTTGGTAAAACAACCATAAATTGGAAAGAATAATGGATAATAGGATTCATATTCCCTAGTTTTTCTTACGTGGTGAGTGAAAACTATATGGTTATAAGAACAAGAATAAAATATGTCAGATATCATTCCTAGTCATCTCATAACAACTTTCACCACTTGTTATCTCATAAACAATTCTCACCACTTGTTATTGTGTTTCATATTCTGTTGTTCAAGCAATCGAGGATGTATTGAGTGTTGATTTACAAAGAAAAATAAATCCAACATAAAATAGTACATCGCAATGAGTAGACACGGGATATGAAACTCTACAAGAAATGACCTTGATTTTCAATAAACAATTGCACAATGAAATATCTTTCAAGGATACCAGCTTTGAGAGCTACCACTCATTCGAAAAGCTCCTGCCATTAGTTTCCATCTATGATAGTGAAGCAAAGGGATTCAATATTGTATGGTTAATTATCATGTGAATATATTCCTTAAGATGTGGCATGCATGTACATAATGCATTTTTTATCTAGTTGTGGAGAATTCCTTTGATTTTATTATACACAACTTGGGGTACTGGTAGCCATGGTTGATATGGAAATCTAGGGGGATATGGTATTTGGTGCAAGAAATATGCATATTACTACCTTGTTGAAGAGTGGGTGGCATGCTTCATGCCTATATATCATATAATATCGACTCATCAACAATGGAGAAAATACAATGAAAGTGAGTTAATGTGCCGATATGAAATTTGTTATCATCCCTTTAAGAAATATCCAACATAATTATCATCTCTTAAAAATATAAAATGCATGATGTATTCTTCTTTCTATCATCAAATCTAAACTCTAGCTTCCATTCAAGAGCAGACAACTGTGGATGTAACATGTGTTTTATTCATACAAGTTTGATTCTTTTGAGTGTGCTATAGTATATCAACCATTATAAGTCCTTCAATTACTATTCTTGGAAACTATGGAAATCTTGATTGGGAACTACAAGTTCCTGCAGACTAGTCCTTGGCTCCAAAACTGTTACCTTGTAGTTTGCAAGTCTAGTATAAATTGTGAGGTTCCATCAATTTGGCATTCACCACTGTGTAAGGAACCCCATGTAGAGGTAATTAAATATGTCATGCTAATTAGTAATATTGAGGTTTTATTTAAAAAGGGGGATTCTATTGTATGGGGAATCCACCTAGATGATCATGAATATAAAAATGAAATGTCAATCCAAGTAATGATCTACATGTAGAGAAATTGATTATGCTTCTTTGGATTCGCATAATACATGAGTGTATTGGTCTTCAATGCCATTTGATGACCAATATCTCTCTAGAGTGGAATATATGTGTTGGTGCAAGACATCGTCAACATAGAACTTAAACAAGACATTCAAGGAGGTCACTAATATTTAAGGGATCTGAAATCATTGATTTCACTAACATATATATTCACACCCTCGGTTGAAGAAATCACCGGTGGAGATCTGTTTATCCAATATTGTCTCATTTTATGAAATAAACCCTTTGACAATTTCCAAGGTCATACACCTCCTCTCATTGTCTTTGAATCCAAGGAGAAATTCAAAATAATTAAGGTCATTAATGGAAACCTTCAATTACATCCAATCTTATATGGTAATAGATCAGGGGTTTTTGAGTGAGATGTAGTATTCATCCTGTATTTGCTTGTTAATCACGAGTGTGAGAAATGATCCCTATGAGTCCCTCCTTGGTGGGATTAACTAGTGCTATTAGGCACAACCTTCCGCTTCGGTGCAAGCAAGAGCCATGGTGGCTCACTAGAATCACTTGATATTTACTTTGATCCTTTGCACCCTTTTGTCGTTAATCTCTTGTATATTGATTTTTGATACCAACAGCATTGTGTGTGTGTGTGATTGGGGTGGAATTTTCTAGCTGTTGGGTTAATACTTCATAGGAGATTAATGAATTCTATGATCTAGATTCTCTAAGCAAAAGTAGGTATTGGAGAGTTTTTATACTACTCCATCTAGTGGTGGATTTTGCAACTTCCTCTAATGAGTACATATTTTTTTGGGATCCTTTGACATGTTTACTTTGATGTGCAAACCATACATTGGGGCCTATGGATATATGCTCCATAAAATAACCTAAGGGATTTACTTCGAGTGTGCATTGGATGCAAAGTAATCACAAAGTCATACTCCTCAATAGGGATTTTTATAGTAAAAGTGATTATTACTTGTACAATAATGCAATCCATATTGCTTGCTTGAAGGAAGGGAGATAAAGGGTTAGGGATCTCTAAAATATGGTGATTATACCTTTCATCAAGTATAATTACATTCTCGAGTGTTAAGAGTAAGGTAACCTTAGTTCAACATCACAAATATTGGCATCTCATATGATTAAATAACTAGATCACACTAACCCTTGTAATTCGATTTGGTGCCCCCCACTACATTGTACAAAACTTTTAAAACAAAAATTTCTTGAAACAACCCTACAAAATTCATTACGATATCCAACAATGTTTATGCAAAAGAGAAATGCATATTATACTGGCGCCCAATACATAGCATCCCTAGGTCACCTAGGCCGCAATGGAAATGAACCTATGTTATATCTTGACCCACTGATAATGCAAATATCCAACATGAGCAATCCTTTGAGGCGAACCCAAAAATTTGTGAACATGTAAATATTTAATGGCCAATACCAGAGTGTTCGGGTACACACGGTACTCTGAAACCACTTCACAAAAATAGATCACAGATCAACACACCAATGTTTGTCACATGGTTAAAACCCTTGAGAGGGAAACAGTCCATTGTCCCAGCCAAATAGCTACTTGTATAAATTTATTATGCAAAAGAAAGAAAGTCACATGAGCTTCTCATAATTGATTAACTAGACAAGGACCCTCTATGCTCTTTAAATAGAGATCATAGACCAATTGGGTGTTAAGACACATATCAATGGTAGGTATGATCTAAGAGAAGTTGAACCATCAGATCACTCTATTTCTAGAACATATCATGACCATCAGATTATAATATTTACAAATGCATACTAAAGAAACACACTTTTACCTAATAGATAGATTACACAAGTTGATCTTAACTAACTCGTGAGTATATAAATATCCTAACATCCACCCTTAAGCACTACTTGGGATAGGATTGAAGGATTTACAAAAGTGACACTATTAGGAGAAGGAAGGAGGCATTAGAGCCTATCCCCCCTTAAGGACACATTCCTGAACTACTAACATAGACTGAAGTTTAGAAAACTTCACTTTTGTAAGAGACTTGGTCAAGATGTCTACAACTTGATCATCTGTAGGGCAATAGAGCACTTTAATAACAATATCATGAACAAGATTTCTGATGAATTGCATGTGTAGCTCAATGTGTTTGCTACGCTAATGTAGAACTGGATCTTTGGTAAGCTTGATGGAACTTTTATTATTGCACCAAAGTCGAGTAGGCTGCTGTTACTTGAATCCAAACTCTGAAAGGATCTGTCAAAGCCATAAAGCATCCTCACTTGCATTAACTGTGGCTCGATATTCTACTTTTGCTGAATAAAGAGCAAGAGCTTATTGTTTCTTACAAGCCCAAGTGACAGGTACAGATCCCAGACTGAAAACATAACCTACAGTAGAGTTTCGATCATCAGGATCGTCGGTCCAATCCGAATCAGTGAAAACAACCAACAAGGATTCCCCCCATATACTGTAATGAATCGCAAACTAAATTGTACCTTGAATATATCGAAGTATTCTTTTTGCTTCTTTCCAGTGAATTTCATGAGGAGTTTGCATATAATGGGAAACACAACCAATGACAAAGGAAAGGTCACTATGGGAATGAGTCAAGTAAAAAATACTACCAACAAGATGACGATACAAGGTGGCATCTACTTCAAGGGAAGTACAAGGGGCAGAAAGTTTGACTCCAGACTGTGAGGGAGAAGGGGATGGTTTAAAATATTCCATGTGGAAGCGACGAAGAAGGTCACAAGCATACTTAGACTGGGAAAGAAAAATTCCTTATTTGGTTTGCAAGACTTTGAGACCAAGAAAATAATGCAAATATCCTAAGTCTGACATTTCAAAATTTTGCTTAAGACTGGATTTCACATGGGTTATAAGTTCCCTGGTCACTACCAGTAAGGAGAAGATCATCAATATAAAGAACAAGTAAAATGAGATGGTTTCCTACTTTCTTGGTATATACGTTGGGGTTAGAATGGCATCTAGAAAAATGAGTGTCAAGGAGAAAGCTATTCATTTTGGCATACCAAGATCTAGGAGCTTACTTAAGGCCATATACGGATTTCTTAAAGAGACGGACAAGGATAGAGTTATCCTGAACATATCCAAGAGGTTGTTCCATGTAAATTTCCTCCTGTAAATGACCATGTAAAAAGGAAAAATTGACATCTATTTGATGGACTTCCTAGTTATCTAAGGATGCAAGGGAAAGAAGAAGGCAGATGGTATTCATTTTTGCGACGGGAGCAAAGGTTTCATTGTAGTCAATCCCTTCAACTTGGGAAAAACGTTTGGCAACAAACCTTGCCTTAAGTCTTTCAACACTTCCATCTGATGCATGCTTAGTTCTGTAGACCCATTTACATCTAACAAGTTTTCTTCCTTTTGGAAGAGGAACAAGATCCAAATTATCGTTCGCCATTAAGGAACGATATTCTTCATCCATAGATGCATCCCAATTTGGATTTCCTGAAGCTTCTACAAAAGTTTCTGGTTCATAACTCTTGAAAACTTGAGCCAAAAGAGAAGAGGGTCGCTGAAATTGAGAACATGTTTGATGTTGTTCTCTAAGATCACCAACAAGATCACCAGCTGCTTCACATGTTGGGTGGACCCATCAAGGAAGCATTGGTGCTAGTGCAATTGGAGGAACATGAGCAGGAGTAGGTGGATTTCCATCCTCATTGTCATCATCAGAATTTGAAGTTGGAAACCTGTCAAGGAAGTTGGAAGAAGAAGAAGAAGAAGGCACAATCGTCGAATCAGGCTCGCAGGCCAAAGATGGCACACCCTCCAAGTTAGGTTCGCAGGCCAAGATATTTTCATAAAATTTAACATCTCTTCTAATGATTATATCATGTGAATGGGGCTGAAGAAATCTATAACCTTTTACATCTTCAGAATATCCAACAAATATGCACTTTTCACTTTTAGGCTGCAATGCTTTCCATTTTTCATCCAGAATGTGAGCCCATGCTTCACAACCAAACACACGAAAGTGACTTACATATGGTTTAATTTTACTCCATGCTTCTTCTGATGTTATACCTTGTAAAAATTTAGTGGGTGTGGGATTAAATATGTAATTTACATAATTTATGGCCTCAGCCCAATATTGAATACTTGGTCTCTTAGATTGGATCATAAAATTAGCCATTTCTTTTAAAGTCTGGTTCTTCCATTCAGCTACACCATTTTGTTGTGGTGTATATGGAATAGTGTGATGTTCTTGGATTCCTTGCTCAGTGCAGAAAGTAGTGAACTTGTCACTTAACATATTCTCATCCATTGTTAGATATTAACTAAATAATTTGATGACCATATTGTTTTTCAACAAGGGCCTTGTAGGCCAATAACATGTTAAATACTTCACTCTTAAGTTTTAGGAAGTAAACCCAAGTGCGTCTTGAGTAGTCATTAATGAAAGATAAGAAATATTTGAAACCAGAAAAGGATGCAGATGGAGGAGGACCACACAAGTCACTATGCACAAGCTCCAAGGGAACCAATGCGTGCCAAGAGGCATGTTTGTCAAAACTATCCTGATGATGTTTTTTGAGTGCACAACCAGAACAAAAACCATCCTTGCAAGATACCATCGAAAGACCAGTCACCATATTGTCTTTCCATATTTGTTGCAATGAACGATAATTTAAGTGACCAAATCGCTCATGCCAAAGTTTGCTCAAGTTATCACTATGAGAAACAAAAACTAAAGGAAAAAGTGACGACCCAAAGTTGTTAAATTTGTACAACTTGGTAATATCATTAACAGTTCTAGTAGCAAGGAAATTTTGAGGATTTTTAAAATCATTGATTACAACTTTTTGAGGTGTAAATGTCACATTTTTACCTTCACCCACATGAGTAATAACAAATTGTAGGAATTTTTTTGAACACATAGTACATCACTGAAATGACCATTTTCAACTGGAACTATTCCAGATCCTACAACACTTAGAGATCTATGATCACCAACAAATATTTCTTTTCTGTTACACTCATGCATGGTAGAAAAGATGGCTTGATCATTAGCCATATGATAAGATGCTCCAGAATCAATGAGCCATTCATTTGAAGTAGAAGAAGAAGATGTAGTATAAGAGTAACCAGAAGAACAAAGTGCAAGTCCATGAGAGCTAGATTCTGAAGATGAATCTTGGCTGATGTGGTGCTTCTTAATTACTACTTTCAAGGATGCCATCTTCTTGAAACACTTAGATTCATCATGATTATCTTTCCCACAAAAATTGCAATGACGCTCAGTCTTCTTTCCTTTTGGCTTGGATCCTTCGTCATTTTTTAAGGAAGGAGCTGACTGAGAGTGTGTGGGATGCTTGTTGTTTGGCTTATTATTGCAAAAATTATGTTTCTTAGGAGGCTTGGATTTTCCTTTCTATTGGGAAAATAAGGATTTCCCAGATGTATCTGCATTGTTAATTATTCCAAGATGAATGAGATTATTTTTCTCTCTAATTAAGGAATCACAAAAGGATTCAAGACTAGGCTCTTGATATCTAGCTCNTTCTTTCATGGAGTAGAATGTAGATACAAAAATAGAATATGCAGGTCCAAGTTTGGAAAGAATATGATAAATACATTGTTTGTCTTCTTTCTTAATATTTCATTATGCACATAAGAGTATAAGAGTTTTATACTTAGATAAATAGTATTAATGCATGAAAAATCATTTGTATTCAAGGAAATCAACTCATTCTCAAGTTGATGACCCTGAATTTCATTGTGTTTACCAAACAAAAATTCCAACTTTTTCCAAGCTATATTAGGTTCATCAATTCCATATATGTGTAATTGCAAATCAGTAGAGATTGACATCCCAATCAATCCACGAGCATAATCACATCTATTTTTATATTTAATTTTCTTATCATTATCAGTGGGTTCTGTTTCTTTCCCTAAGGTTATCCTGAAACGTCACCTACTTCGCAAAACATCCTCCATATGAGATTTTCATGAGAAATAGTAAGAACTTATAAGTATAATATCACAAGGGGTGTACATACTCTAAATTAATGGCTAAAAGAATAGAAACTAACTATCTAGATGCAAAGAGCTCAAAAAAATATGCGGTTTTGAAAAAAACGACACTGAAAACTGATTCTGGATGATGAAGTTATGCTTGATCAAAGAAAATGTTGAAGATGTCCCCAATAGTGACATCGCAGATATTAACTTGACCAACTAAAAAAAGAACCCCCATCTTCCCAATATCAACCTTTGAAAATCACTTTACAATAAAGTTCTTTTTAAGTGAATCGCTTTTGTAGAATAAGTGATGTTCACTTTTACAATAATGTTACTTTTAAATAGTGCGGAAATAAATTAAAAGACTTAAGTGATTCACTTTTTTTTTATGTGAGATGCACTTTACAATAAAGTAACTTGAAAATAGAAATTGCATGCACGAAAAGGTAGCTTAATAAGAATTAAACTCAAGACGTATTAAGGATTAAAACAACTTTGGACCAAGCGAGCTAAGTTTAAAAGGTACATAAAAGAATGAAAAGAAGAAGGGGGCCTTTTTTTTATTCTTTTCTCTCATTCTCCATGCTTAGCTTTCTTTCCTACAAATTACAAAAAAAATGAAAAAAAAATAAAAAATAAAAATTCACACAATGGGGTTAGATCTTGCTTATAGCTTACATAGAAAGTCTATGTTTTCAAGTTTTCTCGTTGTTTCTGATTTGGTGTGATTGCACAAGGTGCATAACAAAGAACATACATAGCCGAGAAGACAAGAAAAAAAAATCCCTTACTGTTTTTGATTCGCCGCAATCACGTAAGGTGCACGACAAAGAGCATACACAGCCAAGGAAGGAAACAGTCTGAGACTAAAACAGTAAAGATCTAATAATAGAAGTAATAAAATATGAGATATTTTTACAAAAAAAATCTGTCATTATAACATTATACCTTCAGATTTGCCGAAATGGGTGTTTCTTGAAAAAATGGAAACAGTTTTTTTATGAAAAAATAACTATTTCCCAATGGAAATGATGCTCCAGATGCTATGGAACAGCTCCCATAGGACACAAATGCACATAAAATCTACAACCAGAAACCCTTTAAAGGTTTTGACAACACCAGTTCTAGATCTCGATCAAAACCGAAAGAGGCTCTTCATAAATGCTCTGATACCATGTTTGGGTACACATGGTACTCCAAAAAGACCGAACACCTTGAGAAACCGATTCACACAAATAGATCACAGATCAACACAAAGATGTTTGTCATGTGGTTAAAACCCTTGAGAGGGAAATAGTCCATGGCCCCAACCAAATAGCTACTTGGAGCAATTTATTATGAAAAAGAAAAAAAGTTACATGAGCTTATCATAATCGATCAACTAGCGAAGGACCCTCTATGCTCTTTAAATAGAGATCCTAGCCCAATCGGGTGTTAAGCCAAGGATCAATGGTAGGTATGATCTAAGAGAAGTTGAACCGTCGGATCACTCTATGTCTAGAACATATTATGACCGTCGGAATAGAATATTTACAAATGCATACTAATGCATACTAAAGAAACACCCTTTTACCTAACGGATATATTACACAAGTTGATCTTAAATAACTCCTAAGTGTATAAATATCCTAACAGAAAGATGGGTACCTACCAAACATAAAAGTTTATTTACGTTTTTGGAATATCGTTGTGAATGGAGAATATTCCAAGGGTTTTAGTAGTGCCAATGATTAGATAGAATCGTGCAAACCCAAAATCATGCTAAATGATTTAGTACTAATAATATGCCCTATTAGATAATTATATAAACAACCACAAAATAAAAATGATTTACTTAACTAAATAGATACACTATGCAAGACTGTAACACAAATTCATAAGGGACTTGGAGACTATCACATAAATTGTGCAAGTTGTACTGCAAAACAGGTTAAAAATGTTTAAAAGGAACGTGCAATTTCAATTTCGTCCCTATTCCTCTACCTACATATCAATTTACCTCACCGAACAATGTGTTCTATGGCACCAACAATGTCTTCTCTCCAACCATAGCCTTGAAAATATTGAGACAATTGATAAATGCATCTCTGCAATTTTTTGTATCTAGGTTAATGAATGTGGATGGTTTTGGAGATCACACATAAAAAGATGAAAAATGCTTCCCATGATGGAGATTAATTAAGAGTAAAAGGATTTAGGGTTTTGTATTGATTTAAGACATTTGAAAAAATTTAAAAAAAAGTAATTAAAAAAAAAATTATTAAGACAAAAGTAAGATTTTGTCTTAAATTATAGTCTCAAATGTCCCTCTAGTGTAATCGTGTATTAATAAAAACCCTAATAGTACTTGGGGGATGAGACATGAAAACATCATATGGCTATCTTTATATTACTATGAGACTATGTTGACTATGTTTTAAAATACAATACCATTAAGAATTGAAGGGGTTCCATTCTTATTGTATTCTTAATTATTTCATAGTTGAACAAAGCATATAAAATTGAGATATTAAAAAATAAGAAATGAATTGTAGTGCAATATTGATGTTTTTGTCCAATTTAAATTTTGTTAGAAAATATTTATAGTTATGTACATATGATTTTAATTAATTGGTTATAATTTACATTCTCATCTAGTTTGTGACCACTCCCCCTATTTTATTATGGAAACTATAAGGATAAGGAGAAATTTCATAGAGGAGAGGGGATTTTTTTGTCAGATTTTATATTCCTGTCAAAGCACGAAAGAAGTGAATTTGAGTATTCTTCTTCATATAAATGGGCTAGTATCTCAACATAATTAGTGTGACATATATTTTTCAACTGTAACACGTTAAACATCCATACCTTGCTTTGGGTAGTGTTGTAAAGAAAAATTTCACGAGGATATATGTAAAGGACATCAATACATTATATCTGTAATATCCCAAATTTTGAAATAACACTAATGTCCAGAAGTCTCATTGCATGCGATGTTTCTTTATTGTTTATATTTTGTATATTGAGCATAAGAACCCACTACAAATGAGTATGATGATTTGTTAGATATATTGGGCATAAGCCAATGCATATGTTTTATTTATCATCTATGTGATTGTATGTGTTGGATGTGGACCCTGAAGCACATGATTGATGAGATTTTGTATCGAGCGTGAGCTCTAGAGAACATGAGTTATTTGATGTTTTTGTTTAGTGCGAGCTATAGAGTACATGAGTGATTTTATTTTTGTGTCGAGCACAATCTCTGGAGCACATGAGTATTTGATGTTTGTGCTGAGCACGATCTCTGGAGCACATGAGTTATGAAATGTTTGAGTTGATCATAACCTCTGAAGAACATGAAAAAAAAGAATTGGAAGAGTTGGGAATAAGCCCTGAAGCATTCCAAATTGATGTTGAGAATAATCTATGGAGGATTGGATCATTTGCCATTGTATCCCTAGATGTATTTTACAAGTACATCCTAGCATTGGTGTTGAGTGAGAGGCTCTGGAACTGGAATAAGTGTAACTCTGAGTTTTTAGCGTTGAGTTTGGGATCTGAATAATGCTAGGAGTTACTGAAAATTAATTGTGTCAATTGAAAAAGACACTCATAAAACAACGACCTCATCTTACTTATTTTTAAGTTGATTAAATTAAATTTTGAATTTTGTTTCTCATCAAGCACTGAAGAACTACCACGATATACGAGGTAATCCAACATGCAAGGAGTTTTAGAGCTGCCTAACTTTGTTGACCAGCCATACCTGAAGGCCTTAATAAAATAAATGATTATAATCTAATGAAAGTACCATGTGATTGGGATGATCCGATATGATACTTAAGGTAAATGTTAACAATGATATACGTATATATATGGTTTATATATGCTATGAATAAAAGAGTAAGCATATATATTAATTATAAAGAAATAATAGTAACTTTAAATAATAAACAAATAACCTATGTATTATTATTTACTAAAATAATTAAATAAATATTTAATACTTAAGAGTCGAAATAGGAAGTAGTCAAAGAGTTCATAAGTTAAGTTAAAACCCACATCACATCGGGCCTAACCACATCATCTCTTAAAATCCATCTATGTTTTCTTATGTGTAGATGTTGGGTTGAAAGATCATATTTTCAGTCTATTTCTGTATAGGATGGTGGATATCCAATAAGGATTTAAATACTTGGTCTTTTCTTTGAAACCCAATGGTTAGAGAACCAAGGACTAGAATTGAAGAGGATTTAGTGGAAAATAAATAATGGGTCTTTTCGTTGGATTTCCTTGGGAGGTTGGATTACTCTTGTAACTTATGTACGTCAAAGCATACCTATTTCTTTTCTTTCATTATATATGGTTCCATATTTTGTTATGTCAGTGATTAGATCCAAGATTTTCTGGTTTCTATCAGTGGGTAAACTGGACTATTCAAAGTTTCATTTGTTTCCTTGGGAGAGTTTTTCATTACCAAAATGTGTTAGTGGCTTGGGGATAAAGAAGATAACTTGGTTTAATATTTATGTTTGTGCCAAAAGTTTGTAGTATAGTATATTTAATGATGGTCTATGGTGGGGGCGAATTATTAAGTCAAAGTAATTGAATAGTCTGGACTTAGTATATTGGTGTACATATGTAAACAATAAAAAGAAAAACATTGCAGTGATCTCGAATAGTCTTTTTAAATGTATACCATTGTATAAGTCGGTATGTAGGACATGTAAATCAAATATTTGTGCGGATTGATCCTATTAGTGGGTCCAATGGATATTACAAACCATCATGGCATTGTTGGTATAAATTCATCAAAAGGGTATTTTTGTATTGAAGCAAGCTCAGCTAGGGATAAACCAAGAGAATATAACATGGAGTGCATAACATGAGTTGGGTTTTTATGGAATCCTTTCCAAATAATAGATCTTTTATTTATTAAATCTATATTATGTTGGCATTTTCCTCAATGAACAATCTAACAAACTGGTTTGTACCTATAATAGGAAGGAAGGTAGTCTCATTGCAAAAATCCAATATATTTTGATTATACAAGAAGAAAATGTTGAATGTATTACTTGGTGGACAAAATGGCTTTGGAAAGGAACTTGTCTCGTAAAAATCAACATTTTTATGTGGTTGTGTTTAAAAAATAAAATTCTTACATATGATGTTTTGTGGATCATAGGTTTCTCAGGTTCATGTAGATGTATGTTATGTGAATTGGAAAATAAAAGTGTAAATCATTTGTTTGGGAAGTATTATTTCTTTAAGGAAGTTTGGAATTTGTTGGAGAACAATTTAAGAATGCTGGAAAATTTGTATTACGATACTACGGAGGAGAATTTATGGCATTGGTTTTGAAGACAAAAATATTTAAGTTTTTTTCCTTTCTATATCTTTTGGGAAATTTGGAAATCTAGAAATAGAGCTATTTTTAAAAATCAAATCTAGAATGAAGAGGTGATTAATGTCAAGATAGTTATCAACCCTAATGCACCTACCACTTGTATGCATAAAAATGTTAGGTTCCTTGGGCCATGGGACAAAAACGTGGCACCCTACATGTGGGTCCCTCTTTATTGCCTCCCTCTACGAAAGTTAAATCACATTCACCATGCATAGGCCATCACCCTCCTTGGCCATGGTAGAAGGGTTCAACAGTTAATAAATACATCCTGTGATGCCCAAACGTTCCTATTGAGTGATGGAAGAGCCACTTCACTATCGTTTCTAGCATTGGAAGAGTCACACTTGCATTAACTCCCCTTCGATGGAATATGATATTATTCATTTGGCCGAAAGTATTAAGTATTTTGAATGGGAGGCCCCTTGTCTCATTCTCATACACCTGTGTTTTGCTAGCAAATATTCATTCCAGCTCAGCTCTGCTCCACCCACTTGTTTTTATTTGAAGTTGAGTGTTTGCGTGATTCAACAATCAAGACCTCGGGTTCTATTTATTAGAAAAATTTCTTCCCAAATTAGTTCTTGTCTGCCCAGTTGGTTCTAATTGACACTGATTTTTCATGTGCATCAACAGTTAGGACCATAGGATCTAGTTAGTAAGGTGTTGCAGCTACAACAATTTCCCAAAATTCTAAAAAATTTAGGACCCTCCTTCGCTTATATTAGTTTGTTTTTCTTCTTTGATTTGGTCGACGAACTTTTCAGAAGGACTTTTCTAATGATTGGTTTGATCCACTGCTCATGTTTGATCATACTTTATCGCTCCCTTTAGATGCATGTTCAGCATGTCCGAATTGGAAAAGTGTTTATTTAAAGCCTCCGCCGTTGCGGTTGAATAGCTAGTATTAACTTTCGTTTCACTCCCGATACATTGGTTTTAATCGACGATTTTTTTTGGTTTAGATCGGAAAGACTTGTCGTTGCGGATGGATGTTCAGTTTTAACTTCAAATTTTCTCCCGATTCGGTTAGCGTAATCGACTGCCTTCTGGTTTTGCATCGGAGCCATTGTGACTTCTTCTTCCGCCGTTGCGGGTGGATATTCGCTTTGACTTTGATTGTTTTTCCGATTTCTTTGTTTTACGTCGGATGCTTTTTGGTTTTGCATCGGAAGTTTTTATGATTATTTCCTCCGCCGTTGCGAACAACAGACCATTAACTCTTTTGATTCCTGTTTGGTTTCCAATTCCCACTTGTGTATCCTCGTTGACCCTGTGAGTCTCGGGCTCCTGTTGTTGCAGCTGTGAAAGTTGTTTCACTTTCGCTGTTGCGGCTGCCGAGGTCATTAGCCTTCCGATGTCTAGCCGTTTGTTTCCTGATTCAAACTTTTCTCCCATTTCGGATAGATTTATTTTTTGTGGCTCCGCCCTTGCGGCTATCGTTTCACTATGGTCCCGACGGGTTTTTCTTCCGAGGTTCCATTACGGTTATCCCCGCGGATGGTTTTATGTTTTGGCCTGCCGCCGTTGCGGAAGGAGTTATACTTTTGACTTCCGATCCAAATGCCTTTGATGTAAGATATTTTAAACTTTTACCCACCATGCATTTCTCCGCGGATGGCTTAGCCCTTTGACCATCTCTCGTTGCGGAGGAAAGTACATTTTCAGCTTCCGATTCAAAGTTGGCTCCCATTCGATATGTTACCCGTCACACGTGTTGACCATTTGTATATATGGGGTCTAGGCACGTTGGATTATTCTATTGTTTTTCGTTCGAACTATCGTGATCATTCATTCCAAGTGCGTTGTTGACCTATCGAGCTTGCAAGGACCATAGTGTTGGTACCCACGTCCAAGTGGAAACTGTAGAAGACTAACCGTCCTCATCCCACCATACACGCCAGTTAAACATCAGTGCTAAGAAGGGCTCACCATGTCAAAGAGACAAAAGAAGAAGATCCCTGTGGTCGAGGAACAGCCAGAAATAGAAGTTGTTATTAAGATAGAATACATATACGACGACACGAAGTGCATTTCTGGTGTTGAACCTGAATACCAGTGGGGGGAAATATATAGATTGATCACCTGAAGAGAGGTTCTTGACATAGGATTGGAAGAAGAATCCATATAACATTGAAAGATCTACACTGATGAAGGTCACCACCAGGCCAGAGCTATTCCCCTGCTCTGAAGTAATTGGGTGGATTCTACCTCTGGGCAGATGTCACAACAATGATTCTGGAGGATGTTAACAAATAGGGCTATACTGCATATAGCCACGGATATGTTTCCCTAGCCTACCACTTGCAAGAATCCCAAGTGTTCTTATCTGATGACTCGTTAAACAACATTAGAATGGACTTGGTAGAAACGATGAAAAGAATGATGTTGACTGGAAAACATTTCAGGACCAAAGTAACAGGAGAATATGATACTGCAAGTTTAAGAGCTCCATACAGATTCATAGCCTTCATGCTCAACAGAATATTGGGGAGAGCTCATGGCAAGTTTTTCAAACTAGAATGGATACCTATCATTTTTTATGTTGCAACCCAGGGGACAATTTTCAACTGGGCCAACCTTGTCTCAAACAGTCTCTCTGCTTGCTTGGTCTCAGCCTTGGGAGAGATTTATAGAAAAGGTCTGAATTTTATATGAGTTCAATACTTATAGACTGTATATTATGCAACCAGCTTTTCCCTGGTCTCAGGTGCATCTGGGACAGGGAAAGAATGCCTGTCTTTGCTACTTACAAACCATTGTGGGCACATAAATATCATAGCCATTACAAAGAAATCTATGAACACCTCCTTATGCCTCTATACACACTCATTTTCCTGAAGGAGTGTGATTGTGTGTCGAAGGATGCCATGCAAGTGATAGAAGAGTACGTAGATTACTAGTTGACTGAAAATGGCCTGTACTTCAGGATGTTTGGAGGATCAAGAGCCCCTTCCTTGCTGCCCAAATACGCAACTGATTACATTATCCAGAAGGAGGCAGTCAGACAAGTGTTCCTGGATGGAATAGGAAGTTTTCTGTTCGAACATAAGAACACTGCGTACCCTCCTTTTCCCTTCAAGCTGGGAAGCTACAAGTTCACTAGTGTGAAACAAGCTCATGAATTCGTAGAAGAGCTGCAGAGGTTCCACTTTGGTGAGATGCCCTACCACAGAAGTGACTCCCAAGGTAAAGTTGCAGAACATTGTAAAGAAAACAAGGTGCATTTTGAGTATACCCACCATTTTGATAGGGAAGAGTCTGTCTTCCAAAATGCCCCGAACATGACAGCACTGAAGAGAAGATTCAAGAAAAAGATCACTACCAAAGGTGGGAAGGGGTATGAATAGGCTAAGGCTGAGGAAGAAGCAAAGAAAAGAAAAAAGGAAGCCCAGAGATTGGCATAGGAAGCTGCAGGGTGGCTGCACAGCGAAGACGAAGGGAAAAGAAAAGATGCCCAAGAAGCAGTTGAGAAAGCCCAAGAAGCAGCTGAGAAAGCCTAGGAAGTAGATAAAGAAGTAGAAGAAGCAGCCAGAAAAGCAGCTAAAGAAGTGAAGAGAAAGCTCGATGAGGAGCTACAAAAGCAGGAAGCAGAGAGGTTGAAGCTGACATAGACTGAGACAGAACAGTCATCTTTTGAGATAGCTAGAGGGAAGACCCAAGAGAAGGAAAACCCAGAAGTTCGGGACCCACAAGTTCCTACTGCTAGCACAGCTCTGGTCCCCACACTCAAGCTAGTTCCTTTTGTTCAGAAAAAGGGAAAAGAAATCCTCGACTTCAACACTGTTTTCTATGATCGGGCAACAAAAAGGATAGTAAAGAGAACATAGAGGAAATTTGAGGGGGAAGATCTGCCGGGTAAAATGATAACGGATATAGCTATTATGTTAGGAACATACCAAGATCCAATTTTCACCCTAAGCGCCAGGGCTGCACTAATCAATGCCTCAGAGGATAACATGGATAAGGTAATAACGAATTTGGAGTAGTCCAAGAAGTCCTTGGCTCGATTGAAAGATACATTGAGGAAAGAGAGGGAGGAAGGAAATAGGTTGAAGTGAAATTATGCAGACATGCAGAGGGAGATCAAGGCTGCTGAGGCTGAATTGCAGGCCCTTCAGGTAGAAAGATAGGCTAGGGAGACTACCCAAGAATGCCTGGAGAAAGTACAGAATGAATATCAAGAGGTGAAGGCGACGAAAGATCAGCTGTTGAGAAAGGTAGAAGAACTATAGGAGCAACAAAAGATCATCTTACAGGCTAGTGAGCTGCACACCCAAGAGCTAAACAAGCAGCATCAAGAGCAGATCGTCTCTTTAACAATTGCTCTGGAGGAAGCAAGGGAACAATAGGTCAACCTCCAACCATTCAAAGAGCATGTCTTGGCACAGAAAGCTAGGATGCTGCAGCTGTAGACTGCTATAGAGGAGGAAAGGTGCAAAGTTCTACACGTAGATGGCCGATTAGAAGAAATCATGGAAACCACCTCTTACTTCATGGATAGATCCTAGGACGTGCTTGAATTCTTGACTGCTAGAATGGCAAGGTTGAAAAAAAATGATGAAACTCCAGCAGAACTACCGTCAAAGGACCAACAAGCGCTCAAGTGGGATTATGACCTAGTAGAGTTCGCCATCAACACCGCTGAAGATTTCAAGAAGGAAGTTAGAAAGACAAAAGGATTATGCACCAAGTTTTTCAGAAGACTTCTCATTACCTACAACCGGTGCCAGATAGAGGCTAAGCAAAGGCTCGAGGCTTTCCCATACCATGACTCATTTTTGGAGTTTTTGCAGAAGAAATATGAGGAGGAGGAAGCTAAAGTGCATCATATCAAAGCCCTGGATGATTAGATATTGAGAAGCGAGGTGGATCATTCAGCTATCAGTGTGCAGCTTCTAGAATACCAACTTCGGTTAACTGCAGCCGGGATTGAGGCTATAAGGAACCAAGCTGAGAAATTTGAAATCAATATTCAGTTTTTGGAACCCTACGCATTTGAAGGCATTGCTGCTGAAGCTTCGACATGAAGGAAGTTTCTAGATAGCCAAGTGGGACCCTCCTCGTGAAGGAGTGGTCATTTTTGTATTTTGTAACAATTTTGTAAAAACATTTGACAAAAGTAAAACATTGGGAAATGAAGGGTTGGAAATCCCAAAGGCTACTTTGGGTAGCCCAATCGTCTCACCCTTTTTGTATAAATGTAGAAAGCTTAGAAGGGAAAGGGGAATTTTCCCAGTTAGACATAGAAACGATATTGTAAGAAGAACTATTTTTCTTTGAAATAAAGAAGTATCATTTTCCTGTTGGAGAAAGAGTGGTGGCAATTTCAAATGTTATGCTGTGGATGGCTGAAAGATGAACTATTTTGTTTTTTCGATCTTTTTTCCATTAACCGTGAGATCGTTCTAACTCTTTGAACCTATGTTCTTGTTAAATGATTTCTGGTTTATTTTGTGGAATGACCACCACGAGTAATGTATGCTATTCACAAAACAATTGGCTATCTGATTGTTGAAATATTTTTATCATTCATGCATCATGGAAAGAAATATCAGCTAACTAGAGTTTCTCTTTATATTTCATGCACAATACACATTACTCACAAACAATTTACAATCTGGCTCCCCGGGGATAGGTAGATAGACAGATAGTTAGTTCATTTCATCATTGCTTATGTGATATAGATGCTTGTGAGCCTTAAGATGAGAGGTAAGAACCTGTGCATCACATTGTGACTGCTCCCTGCATCCTCATCACCCTACATGTCTAATTAGGCATATGCATCTCATACATTAAGTCAAAATACAAAAACTTGGTGGGCCGGGCCGCAACCGGTAAAGCCTTTGTTTTGTTCTTTACCTACGGTAGCCGGACCATAAACTGGACGGATTCCCTATACCAAACAGTCAACAGGATAGCTTGAAACATTGATTCAGGAGAATCCCTTATTGTTGCTGCCTGCAAATTTCTAGGACTCAACAGTTATGGCGCTAGAAGGAGGGCCGCCAGTGCATGGCTGGTCGTGGAAACTTATTTTCCCAAGATTACCTTACCAGCAGATGTTTTGAAGTTTTTGACCTAACCCAAGTATCTATAGGTTTTCAGTCCTTTTGCATTGCTCTTTACTCAGACTCGTGTTCTTATAATTGTGCTCATGGCTGTTGTGATTGTGAATCAGCTAAACCCCCTACCGGCATGGAGATCTAGATCACCTTTGAACCTCACACCTCCTTTGCATAACCTACCTCAAGCCTTTGACAAGCTATTACCTAAGTTTGACCTCGAGGAAAGGACCATTGTAGATGACCACCTGCAAAGCTTTTATCTAGATTTAGAAGGGCTAAGGGCTGGGGAGTACGAAGATGTGGTCTGTAGACTGTTCCCCCACACCCTAAAAGGAGCAGTAGCATCCTGGTATTTCGGATTGCCTGCAAACTCTCTTCTTGATTGGGACACCTTCAAGAGGATCTTCCGAAGTAAATACATAGCCCAAACACACACATGCCTCCTTGATGAAAGGTCTTTTTTTGTTAAGAAAAGAGAAGAATGAAAAGGTACATAATTTCACTCAAATATTTTCAATATACCTAAAGAACTTTTATGAAGCTGACAGACCCTCAGACAAGGTCTTAATTGAATATTATACCTCAGCCCTAGGGCCTGAGTTGGCCATGTTTGCCAAGATGAAATCCAAGCCTACGTTGGTAGAGACCTATGAAGAGGCTGAAAGGGTAGAGGCTCACAGGGAAAGCATAGCAGACTATCCCGATCCACCTGAAGAGAAGGCTACTGGGAGAAGAACCTTTCTGCTATCTAAACCTAAAGAGGACCAATCACATGATTATCAGGGAATGTTGAAAGCGATGCAAAAGCTATCCAACCGAATAATAGATCTGGAAAAGGAAAGGGACATTCAGAAAACTTATGAGACCTACTATCCTAGAAGAGAGGATAACAACCAATGGCAAGTCCCTCCACCACATTTGGAATCAATAAACATAACAGACGTAGGGGGGAATAATTTATGTACTTTTCACCAACAACCTCATTCTGAAAAGAAGTGTCCTCAATGGTTACATTCAATGACATTGGTGATGAATAAGTTGTTGGACCCTAAATTTACTAAGGACAGTAGTAAGGAGGAAAAGAAAAACCAGATCATGGAGAAACAAGATATTGATAACATGTTTTCATGGAATGGTGTCTCACTATTTAATACCAAGGAGAGTACTCCTAAATCTGAATGCACATATACAACAACAAAGGAAATGGGTTTAACAATTGAAGACAATACCATAATTTCGAAGATTACAAATCTGCAGGAGAATGTCAAGAGACAGGTAGAAGTGAAAGTTGAGGACAAAACACATAGAGCCAATACCCTCAACCAGGAGGCAGAGCCAATCATTGAGACTGTCAAACCTGTAGAAGGACAGGTAGGTGTTAATGGGGGAAACACTAATGAAAGTGGAGAGCTTGAAGAGGATATACCTACTCAAAACCAACAAGGAGAAGAAGACATAGAACCAGGTTGGGAAGAGAAAGCTGATACCCCACCTTTTCTTTTGATCCTAGAGGTGCTGAATTATAATGTGCATAACTGCTTAGTAGACTCTGGATCAGTGGTAAATGTTATGCCCCTTGAGATTTGTAAAAATATTAATGGACAGCCGGAGTCCACATTTTGTGAAGTAACGCAATTAGACAGCACAGGTGTCAAAGTAGTGGGAGAAATGAAAATTGTCCTCATTTACTTGTATGCAAACAACAATATTTGTCAATTTATTGACATTACTGTGGATGACATACCTAGTGGATATGGGATTATTCTGAACAGAGATTGGTCTGCCAGGTTAAAAGGCTATTTTGCTTCGGATTGGTCTCATCTATTATTGCCTCTCAAGGGTACCCCAAATAAGATTAAGATTTCGAGAGAGAGCCTTCTATGAAGTATACTGTCACTAAGATAGGGGAAGGAAATGAATCTGCTGATTCTATCCTAGGAAACTATCTGACTGAGTGTAAGCTAAGACATCGTACCTCAAGCAAGGCCAGTTCTATGATTGACACTCAGCCTGGGCTCCTTCAACTTCCTCAGGCTGTAAGAGATGATTGTATAATTGTAGACATGTGTTTAGTTTCAAAAACAACACAGCTAGATCATGGTTAAATAGCTCATGTCTATAATTCAGCCCACCCCTTAACTCCCCAGGACTAAAGTTTTTAAGGAGTGGGCAATAATTTTTCTTTTCTTTTACGTTGTACATAAATAAATTGAGATTGTTTTCTTTAATGCTTGATGCTTTTTCTTTATTTATTGAGTTGAGGATGCTTTCTTTTGATTTGTTGTTTGAAGCCATTTTCTTTTAAGTTTTGGTCTTGAATAAAGAGGAAAATTTTTGGTTGCAATGGAAACATCAGGGTTCTTAGTTAACTAAAATCTTGAGCAAAGACTAGGATTTAAACATAGAATGTCTTCTAGTAGAAGTGTTCCTAACTAGTCATGCATTCATTGAAGTCTTGCCTAACCCTTGTAAATAACTCAAAAGTGAAGTAGGTATGGAATACTATTTCGAGGCTCCATCCATCTCACATCTTAAAATTCCAAGGGGGTGATAGAAAAAGACCCACGGAAAAGAAGCAGAGTAAACAGTATATCATATATAAATGATCCCATGCCATAATTTCAGAAAAGCTAAAAGCTATCAAGAGTCAAAACTCCTGAAATAAACAAGACACATCAAAGCAAATTATCAAAAGCATGAATTTCAAATTGCCAAAAGTTTCTCTCCATTCATGAGATGAAAAGATAATTCTTCTCTCACCCAAAAGGGCACTATGGGATAGAGGAGCCTGAATAAAATTTAGAAAGAAAGGGAAATGGAGGACTCACAAGAACTAAAGTTCAAATGGCACAAAAGTGCAATTGGCATGGGAATGAGGAACAAAAGGATAATATTGTTTACTATCTATTACAATCCTGTGGTGTCAAAGCTGGAAACCACCTAAGCATAGGTAATATGAACCTCACTTATTAGGCCTCAAAAGAGTTATTCAGACTTGCAATATTTCTGATGTTACCATTTCCCAAATAATGGACTACTTCTCAATGATTTAAATGCATAGGTTGACCAGCTTAGGTATACAAACATCTAGAAGATTTCAACTTTATTCAGACAGTATTGCATTGGGAAGGAGTTAATTCAGAGATTCTGGGGTTCACCAGGTAGTCGCCAATTGTTGCAGCTGCAACAATTTCCCAAAATTCTAAAAATTTTAGGACCCTCCTTTGCTTATATTAGTTTTTTTTTCTTTTTTGATTTGGTCGAAGAAATTTCCAGAAAGGACTTTTCTAATGCTTGGTTTGATCCACTGCTCATGTTTGATCAGAATTTATCGCTCCCTTTAGATGCATGTTCAGCATGTCTGAATCGAAAAAGTGTTTGGTTAAAGCCTCCGCTATTGCGGATGAATAGCCAGTCTTAACTTTGGTTTCACTCCCGATACATTGGTTTTAATCGGCGATTTTTTTTTGTTTAGATCGTAAAGACTTGTCGTTTCTTTCTCTGCCATTGCGGATGGATGTTTAGTTTTAACTTCGACTTTTCTCCCGATTCGGTTGGCATAATCGACTGCCTTTTGGTTTTGCATTGGAGCCATTGTGACTTCTTCTTCCGCCATTGTGGATGGATATTCGGTTTGACTTCAATTGTTTTTCCGATTTCTTTGTTTTACGTAAATGCTTTTTGGTTTTACATCTAAATTTTTTATGATTATTTCCTCCGCCGTTGTGGAAAGCAAACTGTTAACTCTTTCTATTCCTGTTTGGTTTTTGATTCCCGCTTATGTATCCTTGTTGACCCTGTGAGTCTCAGGTTCCCGTCGTTGCGGCTGCGAAAGTTGTTTCGCTTCTGCCATTGCGGCTGCCGAGGTCATTAGCCTTCCAATGTCTAGCCGTTTGTTTCCCGATTCAAACTTTTCTCCCATTCCGGATAGATTTATCTTTTGCGGCTCCGCCGTTGCGGCTATCGTTTCACTATGGTCCCGACGGGTTTTTCTTCCAAGGTTTCGTTACGGTTATCCCCGCGGATGGTTTTATGTTTTGGCCTGCTGCCGTTGTGGAAGGAGTTATACTTCCAAATTCCGATCCAAATTCCTTTGACGTCCGCTCTTTTGAACTTTTACCCGCCATGCGTTTCTCTGTGGATGGCTTAGCCCTTTGACCATCCATCGTTGTGGAGGAAAGTACGTTTTCAGCTTCCGATTCAAAGTTGGCTCCCATTCGATATGTTACCCGTCACACGTGTTGACCATTTGTATATATGGGCTTCGAGCGCGTTGGATTATTCTATCGTTTTTCATTCGAACTGTCGTGATCATTCATTCCAAGTGTGATGTCGACCTCTTGAGCTTGCAAGGACCATAGTGTCGGTACCCGCATCTAGGTGGCAACAGTAGAAGCCTAATCATCCTTGTCCCGCCATACACGCCGGTTACACATCAGTGCCAGGAAGGGATCACCATGTCAAAGAGACAAAAGAAGAAGACCCCTGTGGTCGAGAAAGAGCCAGAAATAGAAGTTGTTACTAAGACATAATACATATACGAGGACACGAAGTGCATTTCTGGTGTTGAACCTGAATACCAGTGGGGGGAAATATATAGATTGATCACCCGAAGAGAGGTTCCTGACCTAGGATTGGAAGAAGAATCCATATATGCTAACATTGAAAGATCTGCACTGATGAAGGTTGCCACCATGCTAGAGCTGTTCCCCTGCTCTGAAGTAATTGGGTGGATTCTGCCTCGGGAGGATGTCACAATAATTATTCTGGAGGATGTTAACAAATAGGGCGATGCTGCATACAGCCTCAGATATGTTACCCTGGCCTACCACTTGCCAGAATCCCAAGTGTTCTTATCTGATGACTGGTTAAACAACATTAGAATGGACTTGGTAGAAACCATGAAAAGAATGATGTTGATTGGAAAACATTTTAGGACCAGAGTAACAGGAGAATATGATACTGCAAGTTTAAGATCTCCATACAGATTCATAGCCTTGATGATTAACAGAATATTTGGGAGAGCTCATGGCAGGTTTTTCAAACTAGAATGGATACCTATCATTTTTAATGTTGCAACCTAGGGGACAATTTTCAACTAGGCCAACCTTGTCTCAAACAGTCTCTCTGCTTGCTTGGCCTCAGTCTTGGGAGGAGAGTCCCATAAAAGGTCTGAATTTTATATGAGTTCAATACTTATAGACTGTATATTATGCAACCAGCCTTTCCCTGGTCTCAGGTGCATCTGGGACAGGGAAAGAATGCTTGTCTATGCTTCTTACAAACCATTGTGGGCACATAAATATCATACCCATTATAGAGAAATCTGTGAACACCTCCTTATGCCTCTATACACACTCATTTTCCTGAAGGAGTGTGATTGTATGTCGGAGGAGGCCATGCAAGTGATAGAAGAGTAAGCAGATTACTACTTGACTGAAAATGGTCTGTACTTCAGGATGTTTGGAGGAGCAAGAGCCCCTTCCCTGCTGCCTAAATATGCAACTGATTACATTATCCACAAGGAGGCAGTCAGACAGGTGTTCCTGGATGGAATACGCATTTTTCTATTCGAACATAAGAAGACTGCGTACCCTCCTTTGCCCTTCAAGCTGGGAAGCTACAGGTTCACTAGGGTGAAACAAGCTGATGAATTCATAGAAGAGCTGCAGAGGTTCCACTTTGGCGAGATGCCCTACCACAGAAGTGACTCCCAAGGTAAAGTTGTGGAACATTGTAAAGAAAACAAGGTGCATTTTGAGTATACCCGCCATTTTTATAGGGAAGAGTCTATCTTCCGAAATGCCTCGAACATGATAGCACTGAAGAGAAGATTACAAAAAAAGATGACTACCAAAGGTGGGAAGGGGGATGAATAGGCTAAGGCTGAGGAAGAAGTAAAGAAAAGAAAAGAGGAATCTGAGAGATTGGCACAGGAAGCTGCAAGGTGGCTGAACAGCGAAGACGAAGGGAAAAGAAAAGCTTCCCAAGAAGCAGTTGAGAAATCCCAAGAAGCAGCTGAGAAAGCCCAGGAAGCAGCTAAAGAAGTAGAAGAAGTAGCTAGAAAAGTAGCTGAAGAAGCGAAGAGAAAGCTCGATGAGGAGCTACAAAAGCAAGAACCAGAGAGGTTGAAGCTGACATAGTCTGAGACAGAACAGTCAGCTTCTGAGATAGCTGGAGGGCAGACCCAGGAGAAGGAAAACCAAGAAGTTCGCGACCCACAAGTGCCTGCTGCCAGCACACCTGTGGTCCCCACACTCAAGCTAGTTCCTTTTATTCAGAAAAAGGGAGAAGAAATCCCCGACTTCAACACTGTTTTCTATGATCGAGCAACAAAAAGGATAGTAAAGAGAACAGAGAGGAAAGTTGAGGTGGAAGATCTTCCTGGTAAAATGATAACGGATACGACTGTTATCTTGGGAACAGACCAAGATCCAAGATTCACCCTGAGGGCCGGGGCTACACTAATCAATGCCTCAGACGATAACATGGATAAGGTAATAACGAATTTGGAGCATTCCAGGAAGTCCTCAGCTCAATTGAAAGATACATTGAGGAAAGAGAGGGAGGAAGGAAATAGGTTGAAGCGAAAGTATGTAGACATGCAGAGGGAGATTAAGGCTGCTGAGGCTGAATTGCAGGCCCTTCAGGTAGAAATACAGGCTAGGGAGACTACCCAAGAATGCCTGGAGAAAGTACAGAATGAATATCAAGAGTTGAAGGCAGAGAAAGATCAGCTATTGAGAAAGGTAGAAGAACTAGAGGAGCAGCAAAAGATCATCTTACAGGCTAGTGAGCTGCACACCCAAGAGCTGAACAAGCAGCATCAAGAGGAGATTGTCTCTTTAACAGCTGCTCTGGAAGAAGCAAGGGAACAATAGGTCAACCTCCAGCCATTCAAAGGGCATGTCTTGGCACAGAAAGCTAGGATGCTACAGCTGCAGACTGCTATAGAGGAGGAAAGGTGCAAAGTTCTACAGGTAGATGGCCGATTAGAAGAAATCATGGAAACCTCCTCTTACTTCATGGATAGATCCCAGGACGTGCTTGAAGTCTTGACTGCTAGAATGGCGAGGCTGAAAAACAATGAAGAAACTCCAGCAGAACTACTGTCAAAGGACCAACAGGCCCTCAAGCGGGATTATGACCTAGTAGAGTTCTCCATCAACACCACTAAAGATTTCAAGAAGGCAGTTAAAAAGACAAAATGATTATGCACCGAGTTTTTCAGAAGACTTCTCATTACCTACAACCGGTGCCAGATAGAGGATGAGAAAAGGCTCAAGACTTTCCCATACCATGACTAATTTTTGGAGTTTTTGTAGAAGAAATATGAGGAGGAGGAAGCTAAAGTGCATCATCTCAAAAATCTGGACGACCAGATCTTGAGAAGCGAGGTGGATCATTCGACTATCAGTGTGCAGCTTCGGTTAAGTGCAGCCAGGATTGAGGCTATAAGGAACCAAGCTGAGAAATTTGAAATCAATATTCAATTTTTAGAACCCTGCGCATTTGAAGGAATTGCTGCTGAAGCTTCGGCATGGAGGAAGTTTCTAGATACCCAAGTGGGACCCTCCTCATGAAGGAGTGGTCATTTTTGTATTTTGTAACAATTTTGTAAAATTTTTTGGCAAAAGTAAAATGTTGGGAAACGAAGGGTTGGGAAGCCCAAAGGCTACTTTGGGTAGCCCAACTATTTCACCCTTTTTGTATAAATGCAGAAAGCTTAGAAGGGAAAGGGGATTTTTCCTAGTTAGAAATAGAAACGATATTGTAAGAAGAACTATTTCTCTTTGTAATAAAGAAGTATTGTTTTCATGTTGGAGAAAGAGTGGTGGGAATTTCAAATGTTATGCTATGGATGGCTGAAAGATGAACTATTTTGTTTTTTCCAGCTTTTTTCCATTAACCGTGAGATCATTCTAACTCTTTGAACCTATGTTATTGTTAAATGATTTCTGGTTTATTTTGTGGAATGACCACCATGAGTAATGTATGATGTTCACAAAACAATTGGCTATGTGATTGTTGAAATATTGTTATCGTTCATGCATCATGGAAATAAATATCAGCTAACTGGAGTTTCTCTTTATATTGGATGCACAATACACATTACTCACAAATAATTTACAATTTGGCTCCCCGAGGATAGGTAGATAGATAGATAGTTAGTTCATTTCATCACTGCATATGTGATATAGATGCTTGTGAGGCTTAAGACGAGAGGTAAGAACCTGCGCATCACATTGTGACTGCTCCCTGCATTCTCATCACCCTGCATGGCTAATTAGGCATATGCATCTCATACATTAAGTCAAAATACAAAAACTCGGTGGACCGGGCCACAACTAGTAAATCCTTTGTTTTGTTCTTGACCTACGGTAGCCGGACCGTAAACCGGATGGATTCCCTATACCAAACAGTCAACAGGCTAGTTGGGAACATTGATTGGGGAGAATCCCTTACTGTTGCTACCTACGAATTTCCATGCCTCAACATAAGGATTTAAACATGAACCTACAACATTCTATATAGTTCACCATGTCATGACACGCCTTACTGTGGTAGCAGGGGTCGCGATTGTACATAGCAAGGCATGGGCACACTAATAGAAGAAGGTTATAATACCGGTGTCTCCATGATTGTGAGAGTCTTGATTAATGAATGGGAGGCCCACTTGGTTACTCAATAATTGGCTAGAGGTAGAGGGGGCAGACAATTTAATCATTACTGGATTTTAAAAAATATGATGGGAACTTGTTGTAATCTCACAGATCACATAGGGTTACCAATAATACACATTAAAAGCATACATAAATAACAGAGACAAGAGACAAGAACAAGTAAGTGGAATAATAGATTATATTATCATGAAAGGGTCCATACAATACATAGAACTAAACTGAGTTCTTATCTAGCCCAACAGCCTAATATATATGAATTACAAACAATTACAAATAACTACTTGTCGGTTTAGTCAACAGACATGACCTTATGTGGCCAACCTAATCTCTAATTAGTTGGCTGATCAACTTAGTCGGCTAACTAACTAAGTCGGCTATCATTCTAGTCGGTGTATCGACTTGCTCCTCCAACATATCCCCCACAAACAAAACATTTCTTCGACCTGAAGAAACAGGGAGGTACCAAAATTGCTTTTCCTATCGTAAGTAGTTATTTTCGTGTTTGATCTTCATGGGTTGTGAAGTTTGATGGTTGGTCTCTTCTGTACATAGAATTCGACAATTGCTTCAGCTGTTACTACCAGCTGATGTTGGAATTTTGTCTAACTTTGCAGTACCTTTTGAATGCCGATGGTTAATGTAGTCAGACTTGATAATATCGACATCTTTTCTTGAATTGAAAGTTCTGCTATTCTTTCCATGTCAGGACCCATAAACTGGTCCTTTTCCTCTGCTATTTCAAAAAGTTGTTTCATCTACGAGTAGATGATGTCTAATTTTTGTAAACTTGGAATTGCTTGCTGCACCCATTGATGTGCTTGTCGCTCGAGATTCTATAATTTGGTTGTTTCAAGCACTATTTGATTTTCAATTGTGCTTCTAAGTGCTTCCTCTTTACTTTTTCTCTTTTCAAGCACTTGGATTTCTTGTCAGGTCTGCCGAGTTTGCTGATAGACTTTCCCATAGTAAGCAGGCCAGTCTCTTAGTACTTCTTTCATAATAACCAACTCCTATGATCTTGGAGTACCTTGTATGCTTCTACAAAATTTGTATGCTGCTACATCAACAGTTGAGTTGTTTCTTCTTTCTACTCCTCTCTTGTGTCCTGTATATGTCCCTGTAGCATCGACACCATGCTCTCAAACAGCTAATAATCTCTTTCTAAGGGCTTGTTGGTGTCATCCTCTGTCGGTCCTGGTAGCATAGATTGCATGAGGTTTCTGCATTTGTTAAGGAACTGGACTTGTTCTTTTTTATTGTTGTCGAGCTCCTTACATCTATTATGGCTCCTTGTTTTTGCTTCTATTGCAAGTGTTTCCAGGAGTTGCCCTAATTTTCCATCCCTCAGCTTCATTGCATTGACTACAGTGGTCGACCCAAGTTGACTGATATGGAACCTTGTTTTCTTTCCTTGATGGTCCTTCTTCTTTTTCTCCTTCTTTTTCTTGTACTTTTGCTGCTCTGCTTGTTTTGGCACCTGTGTACCTGCAATAGTTAGAATTGGATTGTCTAGTTGCTGGATAACAGTGGTTGATGGTATTTTTGGTTTAGTCGATTTGATGACTACTGGAGCTGGTTGTGCATCTGGTTGGTTGGATACAGAGGGTCTAGAAGTGGATGTGATTGGCGCTAATGGTTGTAGTGGAGGTGGTTCTGGTGCAGTTGTTTTGAGTACATGTTCTCGGTTGGGGGGTGGTAGTGATGGCATTGGTGAATGGTTGGGTGTGATTGCGTTGGTGGAGATATGGTCAGGTGATGGGTCATGGATATGAGGGGGTGAATCTTCCTGAAGGTTGGAGAATAGTTGGTCGATTTCTTGATTTATTTCCTCCATGTTTTCTCCTTCCTCATCTTCGGTCGGTTTAGAGGCTGGGGGGTGAGGTTCGGGGATGGTCGAGATGAGAGATGTAGTCTGACTTGCAACAACGACACCTTTTTTGTTGGGGTTTCTTTGAAATGTCAAACTTATAACTGCCACAGTCCTCAGGCTCTAAGGTACTTGCCCAGGTTGGGGAGTCGGTAGTTTGGATCCACCAACTTCTAACAAAGGGGATTTGGTGGAGATATTTTGTACCAAAGTGAGCAATTTAGGTAATTTTTCAATGTATACTTGGAGGTCTCTGTCACTGTCGACCTTTTCCTTCAAGGTCTCTAACATAGAATTCTTGCATATGTCAAGTGGGCTTATGGAAGGAGGGTCTGGAATAAGCTCTTGCGTTATTTTGGTCAAAGATAGTGGTGGAGGTGTAGACACGACTCATCCACAACATTTTTAGCCATTGAAGTGTTTGCGCTTTTTTCCTTCTTTGGATGACTTTGTTGTGCCCTGGCTTCGACAAATCTTTGGAACTAGGTCTCCACCGAAACTTTGTTTGCTGTGGCATCTTCTATAATGTCGCATGCTATGGCTGCCAGTTCTTCTTTGTCTTCTGAGGGCTCTAGAATGATAATTTTGTGCTTAACTTTGCCCTGCTCCTGTTCCTCAGTTTTCTTTCTTTTTCTTGAGGTTGCTATCTCCTTCGACAATTTGCTTATGTTTTCTTTGGTGACAGCATACTGTGGATCTTCAATATCTATCTCTCCCCTTAGGTCTTGAGTCAAGATGATGCTTTCTTCAGCTGGATTGGTTACCTGTTGTTCTATTTGTGTCTCTTCCCTTTGTGTTGTCGGAGGTTTGATTACAATTTGTAGTCGACCAGTTCCTTCGACTGGTGTCTCCTCTGACACAAATGTGCTGATGTATAAGTTGAGCTCATAATCTTCCTCCTTGTCTTGGTCTATCAATGGATATTCTATGAAGAGGTCTATTTCTTTTTCCCTTACTGGTATCGATAGTTTTGTACCTTCCTGTCGAGCTAGCTCCCAAAAAATATCTTCAGTTTTCGGGTAGTAGTCGATAGTCATTTCCTTTGCCTTGGTGCTCTGCATGTACCACACTACAGTATGGTCAATTTCTAACTGGATGTGGGCATTTTGGGGTAGACTTTTTCGAATGTTCTGGGGAATGCTCCATCTAGTTGTGTGCACTTTCAGCTATTGGAACTAGTTTTCTAACAACACTTTCCCTTTTGCAAGTTCCTTCATTGTTCCATTCTGGGAGAACGATTTGAATCTCCACATATAGAATTTTGTCAGTTCTTGAAACTGTTTGTCCCCGACAGGGCACAAGGAGTACATGACTATCCATAACATAAGGGATGGGAACCTTATAATTCCTCCCAACTCCTAGAATTTTTCACAGATGCCTTTGAGCATGTCGATGACATACTCATCCCATCTGTATATCTTTCCTGTGTCAGCAATGGTATTCACTACCTCCAAATTATCCAGTTTTAGGTCGCTTCCTCGACCTATCAGTGTAAGTGAGCTGGCTATGATTTTGGCCACTATTTGCGATGTTCAAGGTTGTATTTGGCTAATCATTAGCCCTTTGGATTTTTTTCCTGATGCTGACCCTGTTAGCTTCCCGACCAATCCTTATTTTAAACCAACTAGTACTGGGTCACCTTGGTTTGATAGACCTGTGAATTTTTCGATTACTTCCCAAGAGATGTTGATCGGTTTGTCAAAGTAAAATCTTTCGTTGTGGTACCGGCTTATGATAAATTTCATTGCGGTTTCTTTTGTGCCTCCAAAACTGGCCATGAGCAGTGCATTGATGTAATTTACAATGGTATTATGTTTGATTTTCTGTGCAGCTATGGTAGGATTTTTGTCGACATAAGCCCATTCTTTTATCTCAGCCCATAATTTTGTCCATGAGCTCTCCTGAACCTTACTATTCTTGATGTTCTTTAATCTCCTTATTGATGGTGTCTCTGCATTCTGTAGTGCTTTGCTGTTGGCTGCAGCTGTGGTTTCTTTTGGTGCCATCTTGTCAGTCTATTGGTCAATTTTGCTTTGGTATTCTTGGCTTTCAGTCGTTTGGTTGCTTAGTTGCTCTCCTTGTTTGAAATGCGGTAAATGATCCCTTGGCGGTTCAGTATTTATAGTTGATGTGTTTGATGTTTTTGTCGATGGGTGTATTAATGGCAGACGTGATGGTCTAGCATGAACACTTGAGTTTGCGTTAATGGTGATTTGGTTTTGGCACTTGTAGTCATGAATGCATGATGGGACTGTTGAAATAGTTAGTCAATGTCGATCATGAAATTGGTTGATGGTGTTATGTCTATGGGCGTGATGTCGATTTTTGTAGTGGTGATTTCCTTTCATACTTTTTTGTGTATTTCGATCCTATTTTGCTTTTTGGATTTTCATATTTTTATAGATTTTGTTTAACCATTATGGTTGTTATATGTTTTGTTTTGTTTTGTTTTGTTTTTAAGTGGAATAACAGATTATATTATCATGAAAGGGTCCATACAAGTACAGGGAACTGAATAAAGTTCTCATCTGGCTCAACAACCTAATATATATGAATTACAAACAGTTACAAATAACTACCTGTCGATTCCGTCAACAGACACGACCTTATGTGGCCGACCTAATCTCTAATTAGTCGGCTGATCGACTTAGTCGGCTAACTGACTAAGTCAACTATTGTTCTAGTCATCTTACCAACTTACTCCTCCAACAGAACTTTAATTGAGGAAATGGTCAACAACGGGAACTACACACATAACTTAATTCTCTCTATGAACACCAAACAAATTGAGCTTGATACCTAGCTCAACAGGTTGGACGTGACTTGCCCTTGGAAATGCTTAGCCATTGGGCTCTGCAATGTAGGAAACGCTAAAGGAGGAAGTGAAAGTTTTATTGGGGGGCCATCATTGTCACTATATAGGAGCTTAGTTCATGCAATGAATACAATGATGAATGCTCCATTCCTTATGTTCTCATTATCATGCCTTCGATAAAAAAGAGCATATGTGAAACTGAGGTACATGTATAAAAATATTCTCCTCTTCCTATTAATCAGATTGACATTAAGGATGATGAATATTTCCAAAAGGGGTGCCCCATAATAGAGAAGATTTCCCTCCCTTAGGTTGTTACCAATGAAGACCTAGAAGCTGGCTCACGTCCCACCACTGGTTCTGCATGCTGTTTTTCAGTTTCTATGTTTTAATTTTATTTCTAGACTACTATTTAATGTGTCTTTGAACAATACCAATATGGGTTTTGTGTTTTCTAGTTTTTCCCCCATCAGTTGATGGGATTTTTTACCATATTTTGTAAGACAATTCCATAGTATTGATTGGTTTCGTTTGTGTCTCCTTTGTTTTATACCACCCCAAAACTATGTCTATGGTGTAAATTTTGATGTAACCTTTGTTTCAATAGTTTAATACAATTCGCAAACTTACAAAAAAATAAAAAATAAAAATCAAGATAGTTTTCTCTTTTTTCTGAATGGCATCAATAAGAATCTTTAAAAAATTATAGATGTGCCACTTTTCCTTCGTTAGGGATGGGGCATCCTATTGGTTTTTTTGATGGGGTGGTGGAAGGGGTTTTTTTGTTATAGGATGGTAATTAAAAAAATTTTGAATATTGTGATTAGGATTTGGATGAAGGATAGAAAATGAAAAAATACTAGAGTAGAATTTATACTAATGATATTTAAGAAGAACGTGATCTTCTTAAAAATAAAGGGACATTAAACTTCATGAACTAATATCTAATGAGAGCGAGAGACAAAGAGATACCAAGGGTGTAGACCAGTTAATGATATATTGCATTGTTAAGGTATCTCTCATGACATTGTGGGTTCAAATATCAAATATCATATGCACCTATCTAGGGGTAGTGTGGGGGCAGTTAGGAGTATAATGGCAGTTAATGGAAGGCGACCACTTGTCATGCAAGTATAATCCCCACCTTGCTTGTTTATTTCCCTAAATGAAAACAAAAATAACTAAATATTACACACACACATATTAGTAATGTATAAGTAGACATTTTCATGAAAATTTAGTCATAGTAATATGAGGACTCAAGCACAATCTTATAGAAGATTCAAGACAATTTACACACAAAATGACATAATAATATTGCAATTAGAGGTTGAAACTGTATATTATCAATAATCAATCAAAAGTAGTGATACCATGTAATACACTTTCCTGAATAGAAATACAATTCAAATTCCCAAGAGGTCATTCGAATTGCACACCTGAGAGTGGCTTAGTTCTCAGTTATCCACACTTAAGACATTAGTTAAATACTAATCATAATCAATAATCAGATCTAACAGAATTACAGGCAGTAATGCCTGAGTCTAACTGAATAGAAGTCAATTGCATGTAAATCAGTAGGTGAGGGCACATATCTAACTTCAGTTAATTTAGATGAAGTGGACTAACCGTAACTGAGGAACCAAAAGTTGTTGGAGGTGCCTTAAATCCCTCCAATTAACTAAGAATTGCCAAAAATAGACAAAATAGTGATGGAGGCACCTTCATAGCTGCAGTTTAACTAAAAGTAGGTGTAATAACCATCAGTAAACTCATATGAGGCACTTAGTTCATGCACATTAACCCCTATTTTCTCCTTTACTGAAGGATGAAGATCAATTAGTCTCCTTGATTGAAGGAGAAGACACAGTTAGCTTCTTTGATTGAAGGAGGATAATCCAGATGATGATGCAATCAGATATTCGAGCCAATAACTTAGGATAAGTGGTAAAATAGGTCAATTACACCAAATAAACATGTGTGGGTTGGATAATGACTCCAAAAATCATCCTCTCTCAAGAAAACTAAATTAATAATAACATCAATTCATGAGAACATTTTGATGTTTTTGAAATTCTAATTTGTACTACATTGTGTTTTTCAATTCCAAATGTTGTAGATAACTAGTTTAAAAAATAAAATGTGTTGAATCTTTACAAACTCACTCACTAACATTGATTAGAATGCATAACCAAACTATTCAATAAATTGTTGGTTAAATCACATGTGGCCTTCATATTCCCATTCCAAAAGAAGAAGCATCTACAAGAAGAGAGAAGAGAGAAATGAACATTTCAATCAAAATGGGATAAATGTTTAAACTTCTTCGGTCCTCACACAAAGTTGAGGGATGTTGTAGATGAAATCCTACATTCACAAAACTCATGAGAGTTGATCAAAACAAAAAATGCATCAGAATTTCTTTGAACTAGGAATGGACGATCCCAACCATCCCATGTCAATTTACATGGAGGATAAGAAACAAAAACACTCTAGCATTTTGGTAATACTACAAAATGCTCTAGCATTTTGTAACTAAAAAATTCTCTGGTGTTTTGTAATTGCAAAACTTTCTAGCATTTTGTATTAAATCAAAACTCTTTAGCATACTGTTGTTACAAAACTCTAGCATTGTGTATTATGTCAAAACTCTCTTGCATTTTGTATTTAAGCTATCCTAGGATATACGGGATAGAGTTTAAGGGATTAGGAATTAGTGTTTTAGGGGTTAATTAATGGGTTATATAATTTATGGTTTATGATGTTAAAGGGTTAGAGATTGAGGGGATAGAAGTTAAGGGCTTAGGAGTTATGGGTTAAGGGATAATGAGTGATTAAGTATATTTAAGAGGATAAGGCTCAAGGAGTTATGGGATTTATTTGTTAAGGTATTTATGGAATAGGTTTTAGGTTATTAGTGTTTTATAGGTTAGGGGTTATTTTTTAAGGGCTTATGCATTAATTTGTTTAGGGGTGATAGTGGACATTGAGATTTAGTTATTAGTGGTTGAAATGTTAGACAAAAACATGTAAAGGTATTAAGGGGTTTAAGTGTTAGAGGATTTACGGATTAATGTTTCGGGAGTTAGCATTTAAGAGGTTAGACATTAAGGACTTAAATGTCTGTGGATAAACTATGGATTAGGTGTTGGGTGTTAAGTGCTTAATGATAAAGGAGTTTAGGGGTTAGGGAATTTAAGAATTAAGGGATAGAGGGAAAAAATGTTAGGTATTAGGTTTTAAGAGGTTAAGAAATAAGTGTGAAGTTTGTTGTTATCAGAAATACTCACCTTCTGTGGACCGAAGATGTATCCGTAGCATGAAACACTCAAAGCTAGAACAAAGGAGCGACAACAACTAAAAGCACTTCCCTTAAGATAAAATAGATGCTTGGAATGGATTCTTTTACGTGTCATACACTGTAATGTCCTGGCCTTTTGTAATGTCCCCTTCCTTTTAGGCCTTGAGGCCCATACCGCTAACTCATGTGATTCCTGTGGGTTCGAGCGGTTACTGAGAGCTAGGGGATCAGATCAGGACTGATGCCATCCGTAGAAGATCTAGGGCATCATCATTGGGTCAAGAAG
>LPNX010141100.1:117307-164729 GCA_001517045.1 Pseudotsuga menziesii | reverse complement strand
TTCAAAAAGTGGTTCGTCTGCCTTCTCAAGTGTAGGTAAATCATGAAGATCTTCAAAGTCATCAATTGGCGGTGCATGAGGTTGATCATCGTCCATTCTAAAATTAAATGCATCATTGATTAATGCATTTGCATCATCATCCTCAATTATGTTATCGTCATGATCATCGTCTAATTCCATGTCATCATTAACTTGATCATGATCAGTATTCGCAGGACCTGCATATTGACGTTCCTCCTGCACTAGTTGTTCCTACATAATTACCACATTCTCCATGTTCGGAACAGCCCTAGGAGGCCCTTTCTTTATAATTACAATTAAAACATCAAACAACAAACGTTATTCATGTTGATTAAGTAACCAAAATAAAAATGATACAATATACAATTACAAAAACTCTCAATATAAAGACCGAATGATATATAATCATGAATTATATTGACTTACCAATGGATGATATTCATGCCCCCCCTCAACATGTCCATGTTCTCTACAATGTCTTTTAGCTGTTTTGATTAGTAACCTTCTCGTATTAAATCCCCTACATTGACTGCAAGGACAATAACATTTTCCATCACGCCTTCTTTCCACTCCCTCCCACAACCTAGCAAGCAATTGTCGATTTTGTTATGTCGGATCTTGATGACCTGTAACATCATTGTTACATGGCATTTTATTACTCAAACCCTAAGAAAAAAGTACGAGCAAACCCAAGTATATGATGAGTCTTCTTTTCCACAAGGGTTAGAACCAAATCCAAAGAGCAAGCTGACCAAAATCCAAGACCAAGTGGGAAGATCCCCACAAAAGAGCAACGCCAAAAAAAACCCTTAGGAATTTCGCACTTCTTGTCCAAGAGATAAGTGCGAGACTCAGTGTGTGAGATAATGAACCTAACCGTACATCTATTTATATGAAAAATGAACCTAGGCTTTCCATTTTAATGTGTGTGGGATAATGTCTTAAGCATCGCTTTCCATTTTAAATAATTAACCAATTACGACAAATTATTAAATGATTGAGCAATTTAAGCATCGTCGCTTAAGCAACGCTTAAGACATTATTAAATGAATGAGCAATTTAAGCGCCATCACTTAAGCGACGCTTAGGAGGATATCCGTCGCTTAAGCAACGCTTGCAAGCCTAGCCGTCGCTTAAGCGACTCTTATCCCCACCATTTCAAAAAAAAAATTTATCTTTCTGATTTTTGGCACGGTTAAAAGAAAAAATCCACGCGCCGTCGAAAAAAACTGTCGGATTTTGGATTGAAATGTAGTAGTGTGTGACTGAAATTTCTCATAATCCTTGTTTCTTCATTCCTCCAGTTCGATGATCTAATTTATCCTTCGTTGTATGTGATTTGGTTCTTCTTGTTGATCTTGGAAATATCTCATGACTGGTACCCCTAGTGATGCTGGGAAAACCACTTCATCCCCATACACCATTTGTAAAGGAGACATGCCAATTGCCCTTTTAGTACTAATTCTGTCATCCCATAGAGCATATTTTAGTTTGGTGTGCCAGGACCTCTTATTATCCTCCAAAAGACAATTCAGCAAGACTCCTCCAGGATCTTTCCAATAGAGATATTTATTTATGATACAAAATTTAGCAGATTTTAGCTTTACAGCTCTCGCTCTTGATTTACTTAATCCCTCTGGTGCTTGCAAATTTCGGAGGACATATACAATATCAGAATACCATGGAGATGCCACAAAATCAACCATTACTTCTATCTCTGTATCCAACTGATTAGACTGGTGAGACAAAAAAATTATTTGTAAAGATTCACAATTTGAATTTGTCATCATTTTTGCCAAACCTTGTCCTTTAACCAGCTTTGTGGGCTTTATTTCTATGTCATACTCAAGTAATGTAGCAATCCATCTTGCCCTCCTGCCTTCTAGATCTGGTTGCATCAAAATTGCTTTTACTGCAGCAGTCGGAACATGCACAATTATATGTGAATGCAAGACATATATCCTGAAATATTTTAATGCTTTAACTAAAGCATATTCCTGCTTTTCCATGATGTCATATTTTAGTTCACCATCCCGTAACATTTTACTGAAAAAAGCTATGGGCTGTTCCAGATTTTCATCATTTTTCTGCAATAGTACTGCTGCTATGGTACGTTCCGAGGCATATGAGAATACTGAAAACTCTCTGGTAAAGTCTGGACTTACCAACACAGGAGCCTCCGAAATTGCTTTCTTGATTTCCCAAAAAGATTCCCTAGCTTCTGTATTCCACTTTATTTCATGACCCTTTTTTAACATATTTGTAATATTCATCAGAATCTCAGCAAACTTAGGTACAAACCTTCTCAAGAAATTTACCTATCCCAGGAATGATTGTATCTCCTTTTTGCTTCTAGGCTCACCAACCTTCAGAATCGCACTTACCCATTCAGGATCAATCTTGATGCCATCTTTAGAAATTATATGCCCCAGGAGTTTTCCTTATTCTAATGCAAAATTAGATTTCTTCATATTCAAAGATATACCATATTTTCTACACTTCATGAAAACCTTCTCTAGATGACGTAGATGTTCTCTGTCAGAATTTGAATAGACTGTGATATCATCCATATAAATTACCACAGAAATCCCAATTTCTCCCACAAAGGCAATGTCCATAGCTCTCTAGAAAGTAGCTCCTGCATTCATCAGGCCGAAAGGCATTTTTGCATACATGAAAGTGCCCCAAGGTGTGGTGAAAGCAGTCTTCTCTTGGTCCTCAAGTAGTACCTTGATTTGATTATAACCAGATAAACCATCCAACATTGAAATTCTCTCAGCTCCTACCACCTGCTGTAGTATATGATCCATTTTTGGTAAAGTATAATTATCTTTCATAGAGACCTTATTCAAATTGAGGAAGTCTATACACAATCTTATCTCTCCATTCTTTTTTCTGACAGGTACCAGGTTTGCAACCCATTTAGAAAACCTGAGTGTGATAATGATCTTAGCATCAAACAACTTCTTTATTTCCTTCTCAATGACAGGGAGCAATTTAGGGTTTATCCTCCTAAGTTTCTGTTTGAAAGGTTTTTCCCCAGGATTTATAGGAATAGTGTGCTATATGATAGATGTATCATATTCTTTAAGGTCTTCATAACTCCAAGCAAACACATCTGTATACTTCTTCATTAGCTTCACATACTCTTCTTTCTCCCTTTTAGGCAGTTTCTTGGACAATTTTATGAATTTAGGATTTTTTTCAGTACCAATATTCTTATCCTCTACAGCATCTCCAACAGGTTTAACTTTGGGATTCTTGGCAACGTCATTTTTATCAAAAATCTTTTCTAAAGGGATTAGGCCTCTTGGTATGAAATTATTTTTCAGCTAAATAATATCCTTACCTCCCAGGGTTTTCCTTAGCTTTTTACCATCTTCTTCTTCTATCTCATTTTCTTCATCATCCTCAAGGGTTTCATCATTATCATTTTCAGTGTCAAAATGAGTATTCACGAATTCCCCTGATAATTCTAAAAATATTCTGATCTGCATGTCATCTTCAAACACCTGCCAATATTTGGAATTATCAGGAATAGATGTTCTATTCACCATTTCGATCTGGTATTCTTTCTGACCGGCCATAGGAGTATCAAATTTTCCAGCAGCTATGGCCAAAGAATCAACTACCAAATTGTCAAGTCTGGGAACTACCTGAACTGTATGCTCTATAAAAAAGTTTCCCAACATATCCCATACTTCATTTCTATAAGCCCTCATATGTGGATGCTTGGTTTGATAGCTATCATCTACCTGATTTATTACCAATTCTGAATCTCCTAAGACCCTTATTTTTTGAGCTCCCAAGTCCTTCAACGCATGCAATCCGAGTAACAAAGCTTCGTATTCCACCACATTATTTTTACATTCAAACATCAACTTATATGACAAAGCTTTGAAATCATGAATAGGATAAATTATGTACACACCATCTCCAGCACCAGTTTTTACAACAGATCCATCAAAATACATAATCCACTGCCCTTCTCTCTTTTGCTTTTCTTCCAAAGCATCTTGCTCTGTCATTTCCTTTCCTTTGTTCTCCTCAAACTTCTTCTGCAAAGCCTCTTCTATATCGTGTGGAACAACATCATTAAAGAAAATAGAGGACCCCAAATCAATATCAACAGCATAAATATGATGAACTTCAGGTTTGTCCTGACTGCTTACTACATATGGAGTTCTCTTCTCACTATATAATCTTTTGTTCCCGTCTCGATCAGGAATTGTGGCATACGACATATCCATTTGCAAACTGCCTTTCAATTTGGAAGTCCAGGATCTTGACAATAGGACCCCGAACTTTGGTGGGATATCTGCTACCACCACATCCATAACTATAGTTTTAGAAGGCAATTTGTTTAGGGTTACCACCATGTCTTTTATTAACCCAAGGCATTTTACTCTTTTAGAATCAAAGGAATACAGATCTTTATAAGGTCTTGTTACCTCTAATCCCAAAATTTCTACCACCCCTTTGGGCATTAGATTGTGTGATGCCCCAGAATCCAACATAGCATTATGGACCACTTTGTCATGCACATTCAGGCTTAAATAGAAAGGAGGAACCTCTTCACCTTCCATATTTTCAAATTTTGGTCCAAATGAAATAGCTGGACTGTCATCATTCAGTTCCAAAATGTCAAACTACCATTCGCCTTGATTCCTGACCATTTTCATGATGGTATCCCTGTATTCAGTGTTTCTCAACAATTCATTGAACGAAATAGATATTTTTAGCTTTGAAAGCTCATTCTGTAAATTAAAACTAGCACCAAACTTTTCCACGTCAACCGGAGTCGCCTTCTTTATTATTTTATCCCTTTGTACATTATTTTCAAGTTCTTTGCTTACAAAAGGCTCTTTTTGTGGTTATTTTCCCTTTTCTACATTCAAAGAACTAGACGAAGGCTGATTTGGATTTGCCTTCCCTTTATTTATGAGGACATCCCTGTTCCTCAACCTGATTTTCCTCTGCACATCATCCATAGCATGTAAATATCCTCTTTGATACAGCTCGTTCTCCTTTTCAATTTCTTCATTTCCACCCTCCTGTTCAAACAAGTTATGTTCCTCTTCAGTAAGATATATCTCTGTATCCTGCTCTCCAAACAGGTGAATCTCATTTTCAGGGGGATCTTCTTCATCAGCAACATAATTTTCAGGGAAAGGGGGACGAATGGGCTGTTCTTCTTGGTTCCTTGGATTTCTCTGGTCTCTCTGTCTATTTTGAGGAGGAACAGGGGGATTTGGTCTTTTGAAATTTGGATTCCTGATTTGGGGCTGCCCTTGCTCTCTGTTGAAAGGCCTAGTATCCATAGTTAATTTATCCATCAACTTTTCCATGGTTTTCAACATCATTTCAAATTTAGCATCAGCAGAAGAGGATGAAGTAGAAGGAAAATTCTCTTCTTTTCTCCTCCTATCCAAATCCCTATGCTTCATTTTTCCACTCGCCATCATGTTAACTTCCACTTCTAGGGAATCAGTAAACATGGCAGCAAGACTTGCCGATTTCCTCTCCCACAATGAGAATGCAAAATCATTATCAAAAGCCCCAACATAATGTAGTTTGGTAGCTACAGGAGAAGGTTTGATATCTTCTAGAATAGAGTTGTAAGCCCTCATGAATCTACTTGAGAATTCATGAACAGACTCAAAACCCCCTTTTTTAAGACTGTTATACTGAGATAAAAGCTACAGAGGATTCTGTTTATCATCCCACCTATCCAGGAAAGTAGTTTGGAAAGCCTAAAAATTCAATATGGACCCATTTGGCAAATATTTGAACCATTTCTTTGCCTCTCCTGACAAACTTTGGGCAAATAACCGCATTTTAACATCAGGATAATCAACTTCTTCTAAGTCAATAAAATCCTCAAATTTGGCAACATGTTGTTTTGCAGTTATATCACCCTCTCCATCAAACAAGGAAATTCTCTAGGAATAGTTCTAAGGGAGGTCATGTAATACAACAGGCAGACACAAGGGAGCAAATCTGGCGGCCATTGGTCTGGGTGGATTCACAGGAAGTGAAGAACTTTGAGTACTTTGAGAGGTGGATGTTTCAACTTTAGTGGTTTGTTGCAAGTTTCTATAGAGGGAATCTAACAGATAATACTCTAACCTACGAGGATTAAACTTAGTATTTTTAAGGTCAGATTCAGATTTAGTCCTCAACAGGTTCTTTGTAGTATCAACTTCCCATTCTGGATTAATATGGGGATCTTGTGATGATGATGGTCCGAACAAAGGAAAATCTAGCTTTTCTTTATTTTTTCTCTTAAAAAACCTTTCTGGATCTTAAAAACTTTTCAAGATTTCGGTATCAGAGTTACCTCATGTGTGTCTTCTCGAAGCCAGAATGTCTTCTTTAAGTTCTGAAAAACTTCACAATGAAGTCGCCAGGGCAAATATACAACCTTGTTTACTTCCCAAAATTCTTGTTTGCCTGCAGAAATCTTTCTTCAACTTTGTCGTTCTCCCAGGGAAGATATGCTCATTCATTTCCCTGGCAACGGTGCTAGTTTGTTAGCACTCAGAATGTACCCAGGTTGTAAAAAGTAAAATCCAAGGTAACAGCAAAACCACTTTAGAAAGAAACTGGTATTTTCTTCCAGAGAGGGATCTCTCAATAAAGATTTAACAGGACCAGATATAAAATAACATTTAAATATTTGTATGTATGGCTGAAACAATCACATAACCATTGGGCATGGATTCATATACAATATAAAGGTATCACAAAGACATGTACATGAGATTCATCAAAGGCAAGATAATCACATCATCACAGTCATTCAAATTAATCCAGGTGAAATAGAAGAGATGAGGAAACAGTCCATTAATACAGAGCATCAACAAGGGTGAATTCTATATCAACTTTAGTAGAAAATGTATAAAATATCTGAAATGATGACTAGAGCATAAAGATATGAATTCCAATCATCCAACGCTGTATTTCATATATGAGGAAGAAACAAAACGAAGTGTTACACTGGGAAAATACGATTACACAAAGAAAGAAGTACAGACTTGCGATATCAATGACACAGGAATCTCTGGAAAAACTCATGCATTTGCTTTGTTATTCAAAAATAGATATGTTCTTCAAGATTATTCCACAACACGATGGGTTCCAACCCCCATCACATAAAAAAGATGCCAATATATACATAAAATAATAGGTCTTCCAAGAAGATCAATAACTGAATGATCGGCTTAATTTAGAGTTTTGTAACTGAATCCCTAACTTCTAGGAATAGATTACAACTCCAATCCTAATATATCATAAAGTAAAAATTGTCTTGATGATAGGTCTTCGCCCAGTCAGCTCCATGTCTTTGCTCAGTCAGCTCCTTGGTGTATGTTGCTTGTCTCTAGGAATGAAGAATGTACTTCGTCTTTCCGAACAGCTCCACGACTTTCCACTGTTCTGCGCTTGGGGTATCACACTCCATAATTTCCTGAATTGATACTTCGAGCTCCATGTAGGCCTCGTATGATACCTTGGGCAACCCCTTTCTAATAAGCATGAATTTTTGGAAAATCTGGAAATCCTCTGTTAACATATCTACAATAGTTTTCCCTATTAAGCTTTTCTCCAAATCGTTAAATTTGGAGTGGTCCATGCGGATCTGAACAAGGAAGTTATGATAGTCTTCCTGTGAGAACATCCATCCCTCCACATCCCAGAATGAAGGCAATCCATCCTCGAACAGCTCCTTAAAATTCTGTTTAAAATTATTAACCTGCAAAAGCAATTCTTCTGATCTGTCTCGGACCGTCTTCATTAAGTGATGCTTGTGGATGAACCTCTTTGCCCACAGCACTATTGATATTTTGTCTTTTATCCCCATCTCATGCAATTTCTGATAGGTCAGTGAATTTAGAAGATTCAGTGTGTTCTGGGCTGTAACAAGAGGTCTTTTCTCCATGTGTTGATTTACCAGCTTTAATCTCTAGTGGACCAAATTTATCAGTATATTCAGATCATCAATAAAATTTATATAGTGACGAAATTTGGTAATCTCAATAGACAAGGTATCCCAAATGATATGTTTCACCCCTTGGAGAGAGCCTTTCCCAGTGTTTTTCTCCTTTAGCTCATTGAGTTTTTTCTGTAACTGATTTCTGTCCTGCAGTATTTGTTTTTTATTTTCACTTACTTTGGCCAATTCGGCTTTTATCTTTTCATTCTCTGCCTTCAATTCTTTAATTGCTTCATCTTTTAAGCTTACTTGGGACATAGGCACCAATAAATCATCCGCAGAGAAATCATCCAATGGCTTTTCGATATTCACAATGGACAAATCTTCACCGGTGGGGGTCTAACTCATTAAATCCTCCATAATTTCCTTCTCATCATTTTGATCCTTTTTCATTAAGGAAATTTGAGACAACAGTTCACTTCGTTCAGCCTCCCACATGTATTTTTCTTCCTGTAGCTCCCCAGCTCTTCCTTTGTACTCCATCATCTCTTGATGGACCTTATCTTTTTCTTCTTGGAGAGCCAATAACTCAGAGGACTGAACATGTTCAGCACCTGGGATCTTCATATTTTTCTTTAGGACCTGGAGTGCATTGTCTTTTTCTTCTAACATCCTCTTGACTGCCTGGGTGTTATCTGAACTAACAATGTATGTTTGCAACTTCCTAATCTGAATGAAATTTGCTTTATTCTCAACTCTTTCATGCTTCAATTGAATTTCTAATTTGTCTATCAAAACTTGCAACTTATTAATCCTTACCATAGCTTGTAATAAGTCTGAGTAAATGATATCACTGGTTTGTTTGTGAAGTTGTATCTTATCCAGAGTACTGATTTTGTCCAGCCAAATCTCCATTTCAGACATCTTCTTGTCATTTACCAAAGCAATCTTAAATGTATTTCTCTCAGCATCTCTGGCAGAAACTAGAGAGGTTTTTGAACTGTAGAAACTTCTCACTCGCGGGAGCAAATTTATTGTCTCCTCCAGAGACTATTTTCTCTTCTCCATATAGCTGGCTTTGAGTTCTTCTTTTGACTTAAATACCGGGCTTGATTCTGAACTATCTATACCACCCTTCACATTTTTAAAGGAGAACTGATTCACTTGCATAGCTTTCATTGGAACTAGGGAAACCTTTTTGAAACCATTAGAAATTTCATCATTTACAATTTCACCGCCTTCAAGCAGCTTTTCTTTTTTGTGGGATCCATGTTCGTCCAATTCCATACTCTCAATCTCAGAGAGACTTCTCTTAATTACAATGTTAGTATTTTATGATACTGTAATGGGTGCAGTATGTGGATCTTCCTTGAGCTGTAACAGATTGGCTATTTCAGCCATATTTTCAACAGACTGGTGCTCAAATGGCTTATTCTTGTTGGCTTGTTTCCTTAGGGATATAACATGATGTGGATCATAATTCACTTTTGATTCCTTTTGGAAATCCATATTCTCCAGCAATTTCTCTATGAATACTAAGGCACATTTACTTTTAAAAATGAAAGAGCCGACTTTAAGTGGAAATTTAATGTTTGAAGACTTTTTGAAAGCCCCAAAATGCTCTTCTTCAGACATCAACCTCTGCCTCATAAATTCAAGTGTGAAAATCCTCGGGGTTAAAAAGGCAGGTAACTTGTAAGGCTGACCGGTAAACCCATATATCCTTAACACAGTGTAGTCCTTGTACAGAAACCAGTCTCCAACCCGATCCTCGGGTGAAGACTGCATTAAACACTTCATCTCATCCAGAACACAGGGCAAATCCTCATCAAACAACATTTTGTACATTTTCGACATGATCGAATTAGCAAATTCAAACATGTTGATTTGCTTGGTGAAATCAGAAGAGCATAGAGTACTTAAAATTTTCAACTCAGTGACATTGGAGCATAACAGAATGTTGAGCAAGTAGGTCTGAAACCTAAAGAACCGAACTTTTGGAAACTCAGTTAACTAAAGATGGATTGCTTCAGCGAGATACGCATCAAAATTAAACACAAGAATTGACTGGGATTCAGGGCTTAGGGAACTTATTCTTAATAAAAAACCAAGGAGTACATCGCCTACATGACAATCATCATCCAGACCCAATACTTGACAAATCAGAGATACCACCAATTGGACTTCATTTTTAAAAATGTGCACAGGGTAGGGTAGGAAAAGACCATCACGGGATTGACCTTCTTTCAGAATACTAGACAGGAAATGACAGCGATTTTCAGTTTCACAATTCTTGTAAAATTCAGCAAGGACCGACTCATTTATCGACTCACGACTAACAGGGTAATTTTCAAGCAAACTGAGATTTTCTCTGATGACTGTGGCATCAATTTTACAAAGTATTCTGGACGTGGACTGACTCACAATAATTCTCTGGGAGGGAGAGTAGTTTACAGCACACCACTCTGCAAATTCTGGGAAATGGAGGGTTTGCTCGAAAGCGAAGTAATACAGAAAATATTTACAAACATTTAATACATCATTCCCCTGTGAGTTATAATACCACAATTTCTCCTTACTGATAGACACGCTCCCTACGAATAGGAAGGGGTCGCACACACTCCTATCTCTGTCCACTAAAAACTCTTCCCTGTCGTCTACAACCTGACCAGACACTTGAATTTCTTTCCCTTGGTCCATTACTTAATTTAAAATGGTAGTTCGGACGGGGGAACTACAGGGTTTAAGCCTTACCTAATTGACTGTAGAGGCGTGTGCTTGAAGCGTGTCCGAAACTAACAAATGGAAGCTGACGAATCGGCCAGTCCTTTTCACCCTTCCCAAGCGGATAAAATAACCATGAGAGAAGTCAACCTTGCTTTTATAGGACCCACTTCGGAATATGCTTCGATCGGTTTTCCATAACCACTTTCGTCTTTGGATTCTATCACGTTCAGCCACGTGGACCGATCGTTTATATTCCGCGACCACCATCTATTTCTATCTACCACACACTTCCATTCTCTGGATTCATTCAAGACCATTGATATGTTCCTCTTTAATTTACAACCCTTGGATCATGTGCCACGTACCTTGTTCCGACGGGAATCTTGGTAGTAAACAACGTGTATGTCTCCACCCTGGAGTCATCCCCAGCCATCGATGAAATCGACCTTATATTTCCACCGTTAGATCTAGAAACGAATACTCGATTCCGCTGAGCCTCCCGCTATTAACCTTCGTGCAACTTGATGCTCCGGAATCGACCACGGTCGTCGATGTGATTGACCCTTATTTGTTAGCCATCAGATTGGGTGACACCTACCAAATTTCGCTGGGCTTCGCTATTTTAACCATCACGCAATTTTATGTTCCAGAATCATCCACCGCCATCGATCCACTTCGCCTTTAATCCTCAACCGTCAGATCAATCACCACATAACTAATTCTGCCAAAGCTCCATCATTTAACAAGCGCACAAGTTCTCAAAGCGGATTTAATATAGACCATCGATCCCATCTGGATAGATCAACGATGGTTGATCTATTCATCACATTAAACTTTGCTTACACTTATCTTCCTCGCGTCTTTGAGAGTGCGCAGATAATCAGGGCCCTTGATTTTTATCCTTTCGACTTCGCACCATCAGATTTTTTATAACGTGAATGTTTTTTGCATATCATCATGCCCTTACAATATATCCTTTAACCAAGGTTCGACAGGCCACTTATTATTCCCCTTAGTCATGGTTTTTCATCCTCCTACTAAATAATGGTGTTAAGACAACCAATGATCAAAACCCCCTTTCCTGCGCTCATCTGGAAAAGACACTAAGTGGTGCAAACGATGAAATGCTCGTCTGCACACACCCACTCCTCTGCAACCTACTGACAAGGAAACTCCCATGGTGAGGGAGGAGAGGACGAATAGCATGAGGTAGGTAGAAAAAATCAATGCCTTGTGAGCCATGAGCGGATCGACCTCAGAAAAATCTAACACTCACAATACAAAGGTGAACCCCCAAACATCCTAGGCATATAAAATAAACTAAGGTAACAACCTTAAACCAAAAACCCCAGTAACATCAAGATGACAGCGTCATGAAGCTAAAAATATACCTGGAGAAGAGAATGACATAATGGAATGTGCACAATCCGCACACGGCTGACTGGGTCTGCAATGCAATTGACAGCTCACTTAGAAAACAAACCGCTTCCATGGACAAATAATGACCATAAAAAATGCCCTTGGTGCTTAAAATACTTGGCCATATGGTTAATAAATGGTCCACGTGTGAGACCTCAATGAAAATTAATTGGTACAGTGCATCAGCGACATACTTGAAACATAAGCGACGACATCATGTGAAAACTGGAAAGGTAGTAGGCGTTCATTGAGTGGAGTATGACCTTCCCTGCCAAAACGTATCAGTGGCTTCAATAGTTTCTATCCATGAGGTATCAAATGAACCCTTCGAAGCCAATCAGGAAAGATGGTACAAGTGTATTTGATAGTATCACATGGGAAACATGAATCGATCTAACACACATCGGCTGACAAGAAACCCTTCTTCCAGAAACCGGACTGAAATATCTCAGCACAGTATCACCTGGGCTTCTAGGAAACATCGAGTGTGGAAAAATAAAGTTATTTGAAACAAAGGTTGGGATTTTCCGGGGAACACATTTGATTCTTCCGAATTAGTAGGTGAGAGAGGACATAACTCCTTCCACTCGGTCAATCTGCTTCGTTGGAAAGGTTGTTAACAAACCATCCGAAGGATAAGGACCCGCCTTCTGAGAACATTGGATGTGGACATTGTAGTTTAACTGATGTATCGGTAAACTCATGTGAGTCTTCTGAAAGAGGTAAAACAAAAAGGTGGACAGGAAAACCATGTGGGACCCCCACTACATTGAACAAACTCCATGAGTTCATTCGATACATCGGGTAGAAAAAATGAGCTTTTTCTTTGAAATATCTTTCGATTTGCAAAAAGAAACTAAGTCAGAATGAAGGCAAAAGAAACTTTAAAAAATATTGAAGACTGGAAATATAAGGGGGAGCCCAGATATGAATTTTTTTGGGGGGAAATAGTTGCAGAAGCAACAATTGGTGACTAGCTGGAAAACACATATCTCTGGAAAAACTAACTTTAAAGATCAAGAACTGCTTTATAGAATTCTGTTAAATCAACTCATCCCAAACTTTTCAAGATTCTTTAAGATGTCCAGACCTTTCTAGGATTGTAATGTTTAGAACTTTAACATTGATTATAGTCCACTAGGGTAGGGTAACCATGTTTTCAAAGTCTTGATAGCTTTTTCGAGGCCAAAATATGGGGTTCATTTACTTCTGCATTCGGTTGCTTATAGATCAGACATCACAGGATCGTAATAGAGTGTGGACAGACGTATTCGTTTGTTCCTCATTCCCATGCCTTTTGCATTCCTTGATGCTTTTGGAATTTTTTCCTTTTGAGTCCTCCCAGAGTGCTCCTTTCATTTGAAACTTGACTTAGGTTCTTCCATCCATAGTGTCCTTTTGTGTGAGAGATGGTTTGTTTTCAGCTCACGGACGGAGAAGAAACTTTGAGTAATCTTATCCATTTATTGATTTTATTCAGTATGTTTCTTTATGTATGATTTCTTTCCAGAAAATTCAACTCTTTCAAGCCTTTTAGATTTATTTGTGGCATGGGATGATTTTAAATACCATATGTCTGTCCACCCTGCTTCCTTATTGTGGGTCAATTGTTGTCAGCTTCCTCGGACAGATTTTAATGTGAATTGGATGGAGCCCCAAAATAGTATTCTAGATTCTTCTTACCTTATTTATTTAACATGGTTTAAACATGACTTCAATGTGTTCATAAGATAACCTTCCTTCAAATAGTCTATCAAATTAAAGAATCTTATCATGATATACATTTTGACATAGGTAAAATCAATAAGCATCTTTCCAGTCAAAAAATATTTGCAGTTAGTCCAAATCGCACAGTCCCCCCACATGCCAAGACCGTGTTGGGTTATTTGAAAACTGAAGTAAAGCGAATAAAACAAACTAAAATAAATCAGACTCAAATAAAGAAAAAAATAAATAAACCAAACTAACTACGAAAATTTTTGAAGCAAAAACCAAAGGTTTATTTATGTATAGAAAACTTCAAAAGTATCAAGTAAAATAAGGTTTGAGAACCAAACCATTGAATGAAAAATTCTCTTCCCACCCCTGCAAATCCTGTAACTTGCATGTTGAGGGGCCTATATTTTCTACAATCTGAAATGGGCCTATCCATAAATGTTGAAAATTAGTTTGGTTTCCCTTTTCATCATGCGGGTGATCCCACTTCAGAACCAAATCTCCTACTTCAAACTCTTTATTCTTGGACTTGTGCTTGTCAAACCATCTTTTCACAATATCTTGTTGGTGCTTAAACCTTTCCTTGGACTTGGATCTAAACTCTTGTAATTTCAGTAGAGTGTTGATTTGGGCCTGTAAAACCTCACTATTAGACCCTCTAGATGCTTGGGATAATTTAGAAGAAGGAAATAAAATGTTAGGGGGCAGGATAGCTCCCTTCCCATAAACTAAGGTATAGGGTGACACACCTAAGTATTTCTTGGGTGTAACTTGATCAACCCAAAGTGCATTAGGAAGAGCTATATGCCAGCTTCTCTGATTTTCTATAACCATTTTCTTTAGAATCCTAATGATATTTTTATTAGTAGATTCAGCTAACCCATTACCTTGTGGATAATACTTAGAAGAATAATGTAATTTAATTCCTTTCTCATTAGAAAATGCAGTAATCTTAATTGAAAAAAAAAATATGCATTATAAAAAACCAGTGAAATTGGAACCCCAAACTTGGTCATAATATGGTCTTGCAAGAAATCCATAACCGCATCTTCATTTACTTTCCAGAACAGGATCACCTCCACCCCATCTAGTAAAATAATTTGTGGCTGTGAGGATGTACTTGTGTTGCAATGAAGAATTTGGATTAATCTCTTCAATAATATCAATTCCCCATTGCTTGAATGGTTCAAAAATAATAGCTGGATGTAGTGGCCTTGCGGCCTTTGCTTTTCTTCCCCCACTCCTTTGGCATGTATCACATTTCCTTACGGAAGCGTGAGCGTCTTTAAATAAAGTTGGCCAATAGTATCTAGCCCTTAGAATATTTTGTGTTGTAGTGTCCCCTAAAAAATGACCTCCAGCAGGGCCATCATGCAATTATTTAATGACTTTGGATACATCTTCTCATTCCAAACATCTGAGAAAAACTCTGTCATTTTTTTTTTGGAAAAGAACTTCGTCCATTATCTGATATGATGATGAATTTAAGAGTAATGCTCTTCTTTGTTTGGAATTCTAGTGTTCAGGAAAGTATCCTTGTTGAAGATAGTGAACCAGGTCTCTGTACCAAGGTTCTAGGGCTGTAAATATAGGACACACATCAATCATGTGCAATTCAACCTCATTCATCCAATCATCATCTTCATGCTGATTTTCAGCCATTAGTTTTCAAAGTCTTTTCCCTTTGATGATAATTTCTGGTTTAAATTCTAAGTCATACTCCTGCAAGGCTATCACCCAGTTTCCTCTTCTCTCTTCTAACTCTTTCTACATGAACAGATTTTGGACTGTCGGGTGTGGAACAACTACTTTGGTTCTATTTTTATGTATGTACGGCCTGAATTGTTTTACCACTTAAAAAACTATGTATGCATGTTTATCAACTGCAGGTTAATTCAACTCAGCGCCTTGTAACCTAGTGCTCATGAATTATATGGGGTACTCATATCCCCCTTCTTCCTTCTGCGTAAGCACTGCTGCTAGAGAGATATCTGAAGCAAACGTGTATAGAATGAAGTCTTTCTCAAAATTAGGACTTTTGAGAGAAGGTGCATGGGCTATTGCTGTTTTAATTTTGTTGAATGCACTTTTCTCTAAGTTAGTCCATTTAAATTGAACACTTTGCTTGGCCATTTGTTGCAAAAGTTTTACTATTTGAGAAAATCAAGCACGAACCTTCACACAAGGTTTGTTGTCCCCATGAAAGACTGCATACCTTTCTTGTTATGGGGTAAAGGGATCTGCGCTATAGCTTTAATCCTTTTTGGGTCTATGGAGATCCCTTTCTTAGAAATTATATGAGCCAAAATCTTTCCTTCTAATACAATGAAATGTTAGAATTTCCTCATTAAGCTAGCATTATATTAGGATCTTTACTGAGAGAATAACAAGCACAACAATCAAACACAAGAGACAATGAACACAGTGTTTATCCTCAGGGAAACCATAAATGGTGAAAACCCTACAACTTCCTCAGAGATAGAATCAGCACCAAAATAGAAATCCTCAAAATAGTAAGTGATCTCCCAATAGCAGTAACCTTCTTCTTATATAGCCCCACTGTCTTCTCCTTCCTCAACTATGCGCTACCCTTGAGTGTGTATGAGTTGTATGATAAATAGAGACTCCAGTTCTCTATTTATACTATTCCCGACATGACTAAAACCCTACCAGGGCTGACCTCTACTAGGAGAGTCTAATAACCCTAGTGCCTCGGAGCTGTGGGGACTTTAACCCTTAGACAATTGGAGGGTTACTCACTATGACTTGACATGACTTGTTTACATTATTTATTCTCCTGATCAGAACATCGGGGCATGACAACATGACTCAATTACATTATAGATAAATCCTGAAATAAACATCGGGTTATAATACATAAGATACATAGATGAATACATTTTGAAGTTATAAATACATCAACACTCCCTCTTAACTAGGAAGGTATTCTTTCAACACAATTTTCAGCACTGGTCTTCTTCTCTGTATCAACTGGATCATCTCGTCATCTGCATCTCAGGTCCTCTAAGTCTTCAAGTCTTCTTCATCTTCAAGTCATCGGATCTGGATCATCTCTCGATCTGGATCATCATTGGACATCATCACTGTATCTGGATCTTCACTCGATCTAGATTATCATGAGGCATCATCACTGGATCTGGATCATCACTTGATCTAGATCATCACTGGATATCATCACTAGATCTGAATCATCACTGCTGGATCATCATCACTAGATCTGGATCATCATCACTCGATCTAGATCATCACTGGGCATCATTACAGGTGCTATCTCTTGATTCTTCTCGTCATAGGAACCTCTACAGAGCCAGTCCTTTTTCATACTGGATGTATCATCTCAGAGCTAGTCCTTTTTCATACTAGATGAGGCATCACAGAGCTGGACCTTTTTCATACCAGATGAGGCATCACAGAGTTGGTCCTTTTTCATACCAGATGTGGTAGCTACTTAGAGCTAGTCATTTTTCATACTAGATGAGCCTTCCTAGAGCTAGTCCTTTTTCATACTAGGTAAGGCATCACAAAGCTGGTCCCTTTTCATACCAGATGTGGCATCATAGAGCTGGTCCTTTTTCATACTAGATGTGGCAGCTACTCAGAGCTAGTCCTTTTTCATACTAGATGAGCCTTCCCAGAGTTAGTCCTTTTTCATACTAGGTAAGGCATCACAGAGCTGGTCCTTTTTCATACCAGATGTGGCATCACAGAGCTGGTCCTTTTTCATACTAGATGTGGCAGCTACTCAGATCTAGTCCTTTTTCATACTAGATGAGCCTTCCCAGAGCTAGTCCTTTTTCATACTAGGTAAGGCATCACAGAGCTAGTCCTTTTTCATACCAGATGTGGCATCACAGAGCTGGTTCTTTTTCATACCAGATGTGGCAGCTACTCAGAGCTATTCCTTTTTCATACTAGATGAGCCTCCACAGAGCCAGCCCTTTTTCATTATGGATGTGTCATCTACACAAAGCTAGTCCTTTTTCATACTAGATGCGTCTTCACAGAGCCAACCCTTTTTCATGCTCGATGTGGCATCCACATATACCTGACAATGGAAGGAACCAATCCTCTCACCATGTCACAACTCTTACATCCAACCATGGAAGGAACCAATCCTCTCACCATGTTGGAATGGCACAGCACTTACATCTGATCATGGAAGGAACCAATCCTCTCACCATGTTGGAATGGCACAGCACTTACATCTGATCATGGAAGGAACCAATCCTCTCACAATGTCAGAATGTCACAGCATGAACACATCACTTCCTCTTTGGAGGAACCTCGATCTGGAGAACACCAAGCTTCTCCCTGAAGTACTCAAACTTCACCTTAGCCAATGGTTTAGTCAACACATCAGCTATCTGTTCATCCGTCAAAACATACTGGAGCTTCACTGCTCCTCTCTGCACCATATCCCTGATATAGTGATACTTGATCTCAATATGCTTCGACTTGTCATGGAATGCTAGATTTTTTGACAACTTTACACAGCTCTAGTTGTCACAGTATATACAAGTAGCATCTAACTGGAGATCAAACAAATCAGACAGTAGCTTCCTTAGCCATACTTACTCACAACTAGATGAACAGGCTGCAACATACTCTACTTCAGCTGTACTCAATGCCACACGGGATTGCTTCTTGCTAAACCATGAGATCACACCTGATCCCATACTAAAGCAACACCCTGAAGTGCTCTTCCTATCGATGGCACTGCCTGCCCAATCTGAATCAACATAACCCTCTAGGTTGATCCTTTGATCAGCCTTACACTTGATCCCATAATCAACCGCACCCTTCAGGCACCTCAGAATATGCTTTGCAGAAGTCAAGTGAACATGTCTCAGATCTATCAAGTATTGGCTCAAGGTGTTCACAGCAAAGCAAATATCTGGTCTCATGTTTTTCAGGTACATCAAGGACCCAATCATCTGACGATACATCGTGACATCGACTGTCTCTGATGAAGCATCACTCGATAGATTCAGGTTTGATGCCATACGTGTGGTTAATTCTTTGCAGTCCATCATCCCAAATCTCTTTAGGATCTCTACTGCATACTTTCCTTGTCCAAGAAAGATCCCATCTGTAGTCTGCCACACCTCCATACCTAGGAAAGAATGCATTATTCTAAATTCCTTCATCTCGAACTCAGCAGCAAGATTTCTCTTTGTATCAGCAATCAACCCATCCATACTTGTCACAAATAGATCATCTACATATAGTAGAAGTATCACTGGGTTTCCACCTTCCACCTTGTAGCAAAGGTTGGAATCTGCTTTACTCTTGGTAAAGCCCAAATTGGATAGAAAGCTGTCAATTCTGCCGTACCATGTCCTGGGTGCCTGTTTCAAACCATATAGGGATTTCTTCAATCTACACACATGAGACTCCATGTCATGTGTCTCAAAACCGAGTGGCTGCTCCACATACACTTCCTCTTCTACTACACCATTCAAGAAATCAGTCTTGACATCCATTTGGTGTATCTTCCATTTCATCACTGCAACCAGAGCAAGTACCGATCTGATGGAAGTGTATCTGGCTACAGGTGAAAAGGTTTCTTCATAGTCTATTCTTTCTTTCTGAGAGAAACCCTGAGCCACAAATCTTGCCTTATACTTTTCAATGCTACCGTCTGCAGCATGCTTGATCTTGTAGATCCATTTGGAAGTTACAACTAACTTCCCTTTTGGTCTTGGGACAACATCCCAAACATCATTCTTCATGATCAATTGGCACTCTTCGATCATCGCATCCTTCCATTCTTTCCATTCTGCCACTTCTTCATACTCAGAAGGTTCTTTATCAATAAAGTCACATAATAGAGCTACATAGCTGGAACAGGATCTGGTCCTCTTTCTTTCTCTGAGATTCTCTTCTGGAACCCCATATCTTTCTGCACCTTAGATAATCTCTTGTACCCAAGCAGGTTTCCTATTGTGAGGATTCTTCTCATATGGTGGATCTACAGGTCTTTGTGGTTCTTCAAATTCTCGATCTTCTTCTTGAGTTTCTTCGTTCATGATTGTATCATGAATTCTAGGAGCTTCTGCTTCTTCAGGTTCTTCAGCAGGTTTCTTTCTGGATTTGATGTAGGCTGAATATTCATCAAATGTTAAATCCCTACTGATGTCAATATTTTTGAATCCTGGGAAGTATATTTTGTAAGCCTTCAAGCTTTCAGAGTATCCCACAAATATACCCTTCTTTCCTGAAGGATCTAATTTTGTTCTCTTCTCTTTTTGAATGTGTATGTACACAGGACAACCAAATATTCTAAGATGGCTGACTTTTGGTTTCTTGCCGGAGAAGACTTATTCAGGAGTCTTGTTCTTGAGTACTCTATGTGGAGTACGGTTCTGTACATAAACTACCTTTATGGCTGCTTCTACCCAAAGATGCATAGGGAGATCTTGATCATGAAGCATAGCTCTTGCAGCTTCCATGATGGTTCTATTCTTCCTCTCTGCAACCCCATTCTGTTGTGAATTGTAAGGAGTGGACAACTCCCTCTTAATCCTTGAGTCCTTACATAGTTCCTTGAACTCATTTGAAGTGAATTCTCTACCATTATCTGATCGAAAATTCTTGATCTTCTTTTCAGTCTAGTTCTCGATCAAGGCTTTTAATTCCTTGAACTTGCTAAACACTTCATCTTTATTCTTCATGAAGTAAATTCATGTCTTCCTAGAAAAGTCATCAATAAAAGAAACATAGTATACATACCCACTTAGTGAGCTTGATGACATTGGTCCACATACATCGGAGAGGATGATTTCCAAGATTCCTTTTGCTTTGCTCTCACTACTTGGAAATGTCTTCTTTGTATTCTTTCCTTTCGCACATCCTTTGCAGACCCCTTCACGTTTTGCTTGGATTTATGGAAGACCTTCAATAGCTTTGCTTGCAAGTGGTAGTGCTCTGTAATGCACATGTGCAAGCCTTCTATGCCAAATTTCATTTGGTTCTACTGTGTCATGAACCAAAGCTTGATCTATTTGTCCCTTCAACTTTTATAGACCTCATTCTTGTTCTCCAATCACTATTGCATCGTCAAATGTCTTTCCCTTTGGCCACATAAGAACTTGGCCATCTACAAAAGAAAACCTCATTCCCTTTGCATCCAATGCAGATATGGAGAGGAGGTTCTTCTTTAGTCCGGGAACAAATAATACATTCTTCATCTTCAAAGACTTTCCAAATTCTAGCTTATAGAAGGATTCACCACTACCTTTTATTGGATACTGGTAGTCATCCCCAAGTTTCACCTTGTGAGGTGACTCATGTTCAGATAGCTTCACAAATGATTCTTTGAATCCCGTCATGTGCTTGGAAGCACCACTGTCTATAAGCCAATCATTTCTTCTGTGTAAAACAGTTCCCGTGAGAGCAAAGATCAGTACATATTCATCCTCACTTTAAGAGTCATTACTCTCTTGTCTGATTCTCTTTGTGGAAGGTTCATCATCCTCTGCAGCATGGGCATGATGTCTTCTCTTGTTCTTCTTCCTTAGATTTATTTTGTTAGGGAAGAATTTGGATATGTGACCTTTCTCATCACATGTGTAACATGTAATAGTGTTTGGATCTTTTCTAGAGTGTGAGGTCTTACCTTTTGAGTGATAATTTCTCCTTCTATTTTTCTTGGAGTGAACTATGAGAGCTTGATCTTCACTACCCATATTCTCTTCTCGAGCTGCTATCCTAGCTTCTTCTTGAGAGCATTCTTCCCATAGCCTACTAAACTTGACTAACTTCTTTCTGGCACAGATTCCTTGAATGAAAGAGTCCCATGTTCTAGGGAGACCATTCAAGGTGGTCATCACAATCTCTACATTTTCCACTTCTTCATCTACTGCTTCTAGCTACTCCTTGATCTGAGAAACCCTTGTAAAGTAAGACTAAATAGTCTCAGCATTCTGGATCTTCACATTCTTCAATTGGTTTCTCAAGGTCATCTTCCTATTTATGTTCTTCCCTTCAAACAATTTGGTTAGGGCATCAAACATAGCTTTAGGTGTCTTGATGGAGGACACCTGTGGTATGAGATGATCCTTGATAGAATCAACAATGATTCTCTTTACCATAACCAACTTCTTATTATGCAAGGCCTTAGCCTCATCTCCCTCTAGAACTGGAACCTCCTCATTGATATAGGAGTCCAACTCATTCTCTTCTAGGACCAGGGAGATCCTATACTTCCAAGCTCGGAAGTTATTAGCTCCCTCAAGCTTTTCATCAAGCTTGGTATGATGAGACATATTAAACTAAGAACCTCAAATGGAAATATAGAAGATTTATATCTTACCAGGTTTAAGATGTCGGACCTGAAACTTGAGCTGAAATCCTGTAGTGCTGGTTCAATAGCAAATTAGGGTTTTTCTTTTCCAGAGATATGTTCACCCAAATGCCTTGAAATTTATCCCTAAATTCGATTATGGGGAGGATATCTATCTAGGCCTGGGCTCACTGAAAAATTCCTCTTCTGTGAAAAGCCCTAATTTCTGGCAGTAGTGATGGGTCCAAAACAGAAAAACCTTAGAATTGGATTCTGCTTCGACAGAAAGATGCGCCCTAAGGAGGAGAGTTATTCCACCTTACTTTTGCTAAAAATATATGGAGGAATATCCACAAACTAGGAATCCCTAGTTCCCACAGCTGCACGGTGTCTTCTTCTTAGGTTAGCTCTGATACCATGTTAGAATTTCATCATTAAGCTAGCATTATATTAGGATCTTTACTGAGAGAATAACAAACACAGCAATCAAACACAAGAGACAATGAACACAGTGTTTATCCTCGGGGAAATCATAAATGGTGAAAACCCCGCAACTTCCTCAGAGATAGAATCAACACCAAAATAGAAAATCCCCAAAATAGTAAGTGATCTCCCGACAGCAGTAACCTTCTTCTTAGATAGCCCCACTTTCTTCTCCTTCCTCAACTATGCGCTACACTTGATTGTGTATGAGTTGTGTATAAGTTATATGATAAATATAGACTCCAGTTCTCTATTTATACTATTCCCAACATGACTAAAACCCTACTAGGGCCGACCTCTACTAGGAGAGTCTAATAACCCTAGTTCCCTGGAACTGCGGGGACTTTAACCCTTAGACAATCGAAGGATTACTCACTATGACTTGAAATGACTTGTTTACATTATTGATTCTCCCTATCAGAACATCGGGGCATGACAACATGACTCAATTACATTATAGATACATCCCGGAATAAACATTGGTTTACAATACATAAGATACATAAATGAATACATTCCAAAGTTACAAATACATCAACATGAAAAACACATTTCTTCGGATTTAGAGAAATGTCGTATTTCTGACATCGATAAAACAATTTCCTTAGATGAAAAATATGTTCTTCTCTTTTCTTGGAGAAAACTATAACATCATCCAAATAAACCACCACGCTATAGTCAATTAAACCGTAGAAAGCTACGTTCATCACCCTTTGGAATGTTGCTCTAGTGTTAATAAGACCAAAAGGTATCCTTCTTTACATAGAAGTCCCCCATTCAGTTTTGAAAGTAGTATTCAGTCAATCTTGTTCGGCTACCAGCACTTGGTTGTAGCCTGAAAATATGTCTAGCAAAGAGAACAACTCAGAACCTGAGACCATCTGTAATATATACTCCATGGGTGGGACTAGGTAGTTATCTTTGTTTGAGGCACGGTTTAAATTCTTGAAATCCACACAAAGTATAATTTCACCAAACTTATTTCTCACTAGTGCCAAATTTGCAACCCACTCCAAGTGTCTCACTCTGAATATAATCTTGGCATCAAGGAGTTTCTTTACTTCATTTTGAATCAAGGGTTCTAATTTAGGATGCATCTTCCTTAAGGGTTGCTGAAATGGTTTGACTCCCACTTCAGTTGGGACTACATGTTGTATAATGCAGGTGTCGTAATTCTTAATATCTTCATATGTCCAAGCAAAGACGTCCTTATATTGTTTAAACAAGCTGATAAATTTGCTTCTTTCCCCTGGTGAGCAACACTTTCCCAAGTTTACATATGTGGGTTCCGCTTCTGACCCCATATTCACCAGCTCAAATTGCATAGATGAACTGTTCATTTTGACATTTTCTAGCCTTCTGAACTTGTTATTCATATCAAACATTCCTTCCAAATTTCTAACCCCTTTGGGTATGAAGTTCCCATTTTGGAGATTTGCTTGATGTTCCTCGTCATCAATTATGGACCCTTTGAAATTCTCATCATTAGTTAGAAACTATAGGATTTTTAGATCATCATCGAACACTCTCAAATTAGTGATGTTGTCTGGTACAATAGGCCTAAAAATCAATTCAATTGTACATCTATTATTAGTAGGAACAAGGCTTGCAGTTGAAGTAGCTAACAAGTTAGCTTCTTCATTTTTCAACCTAGGAATTGACTTAATATTAAATGCATCAAAATTTACTAGGAGGTCCCAAAATTTGCTTTGATAGCCTTTTAAATGCAGTGATAATTGTGCTTCGCACCTATTTAATGATAATTTCAGAGTCACCATAAAATTTTAAATTTTTTACTTTGAACTCAATTGCTTTCTAAGCCTTGGACTAATGCTTCATACTCGGTTGTGTTATTGGTACATTCAAATTCTAATCTACAATAAAGAAAATTTTTATTGTTTTTCAGATCAATCAGGATACAGTTGTCTCCTGATCCTTCTTGAGTTTTTGAACCATCCAAATATAAAATCCAAAACCTATTTTCTAGTTCTACTGTAATAGTGCTACTTTCTACATCTTAAACTAACCTAACTATGTTACAGTTAATTTTATCAGCCCGCGAAAACTAAAGGATTTTGGGCTGTATGTCTGATCCATTGTTGGTTTCTTCCGCTTGGTAATTTCCTGGTTCAAGTTCAATAAAATAATTCCCCAAAACCGAATGTGAAACATTTACCAGTTCGTTCTTCCCTTCTAGCTACATCACATTATACTTCATATGTGGTTCTCTTAAAACTTTAATCTGATTCTAGCAGTTTTTGTAACGAAACCACAAATGTGACCAGTCAGTAGAAAAATAACCATATAGTTTTGCAGACTAGTCCCTGCTCAGAATTAGGCCATAAACCTTGGGTATATTCCCTACCATAATGTCTATAAATTGGCACACTCTTTCATTTGCAACTAAACATATCAGTACATCATTCATATCTCCACTACCTTCACTATTGTTCTATCCAATTGTATGTTTTTTCCTACAGAAGGCGTGGGTTGTCCATTTATCTTTTTACATACTGAAATAGGCATAACATTTGCAGTTAGTCCAGAGTCTACTAGACAGTTGTGCACATTGTGATTAAATATCTCAAAAATGAGTAGAAATGGTAATGTTATGGATTTGGATTTCCCCCCTATAATTGCTTCACTGATCTCTTCTTCAGACTAAATATTATCTTGGGGTTTATGTATGGGTGAATCAAAGGATTCCAAGAGATTCTTTCTCTGTTGTGGTAAACTACACATTTCAAACAAAGAAATATTGGCTTTAGTATTTTTTTATATACTCTATTATATCATACCCCATGTTAGACTCTGTTGAACTCTTCTTGATACTTTCTAACTTATTTTCTGCAGTCTTTATTGGCTTACTGATCAAGGGGACATTCTACCTTGTTATGACCAAATCAAGTATAGTTTGAGTATTATTTCTTATTTTCTTCACATTCTCCTAAATTCTCTTAATATTGGGCAGTAATGTAATATCCTCAATCAGTGGACCATTTCTTCTAGTTGTAACATTTATAGCTAACAGTTGTATTTCCTTAGAAGAATCTTCATCCTCTAAGCCCAAGATGGGTGCACAATCCCACAAAGCCATGGCAGTTTCCTTTGGTGCCTCCTCCGATCCATGAGTCTTTTCCTCTTTGACCACAGTTTTTGTTAATTTAGAATCTAGCAACTGATTCATAACCAAATTCATGGAGTTAATCCATTGTGGGAAGTTCCTTTCAGAGTGAGGTTGTTGATGAAATGTCCAAAAATTTTCCATTCCAACTTTAGTTAAATTCATAGCAGAAGGAATGTGTGTAGGTGGTTGGGATGGGCCACTTTCATCTCTTCTCTTGTAATAAGGCTTGAACTATTTCTTGGATTCCTTTTCTTTCTCCATGTCCATGTTTTTATTGGATAACTTCTTTACCATTTTGACCACATTTTATAATTCATGAGAATGTTCATCCTTGGGCCTTGTTAACAACAACAGTTTCTTGCCACCAAAATTTTGTACTTCTGTTTTTGCAGAATATTTACTTACACTTTCAAGCTTAGCTTCTATTTTTTCAGCCTCCTCATAAGTTTCCACCAAAGAAGGCTTTACTGATCTTTTAACAAACATTGCTATGTTAGGACCAAGGGATGAGGTGTAATATTCAATTAAAGTATCTTTGTAAGGCTTTATGGAAGCGCTAAAATTATTTAATTGTGCAGCAAATCTCTGACTAAAATATTTCACTTTGTCTTTCTTTTCCTTCCTTAGAGAAAGTAATTCCTTCATCAGGGAAGCAATAGTTCTTTGACTCCTAAACTTGTTCTTAAACAATCTTTCAAAAGTATTTCAGTCAGTGATTGAATTTTCCTATAAGACAAAATACCATGATGCCGCTTTACCTTTAAGAGTGTGCGGAAATAGCCTACATACTACGTCTTCATGATCTACAACCAAACGTTCTAAGGCTAAGAAAAATATCTGCAGGTGATCATCTACAGGAATTCCTTCTCCCGGATCAAATTTAGGCAATGAATTTTCTAGATTCTACGGTAAAGCATGTAATGGAGGTGTCAGGGAGAGTGGAGACCTGTCCCTCCAAGCTGGTGGTGAATTAGGCTAATTTGTATTTGGATTCAGAGGTTTCTTTCCGACCATGATTCTTCGAGGAGATTGAGGTGGGGATTGGAAAGAAGATTGAAATAGAGACTGAATAGGTGAACCGTATGGGGATTCAAGTCCCAATTGGTTAATAGGTTGGTCAATTTATTGTAAGGATAAATCTACCAACTCTTCGAAATTTCCTACTATGACCAAATTTCCTGTGTAAACTAGATCTCTTCTACGAGCTGGTCTTCTTGGTAAGTCTGGAATATTTGGCAATCCTCCAATATTATTTTCATATGACCTTGTAATTCTCCTTAATTCATTTACTACTCCAAAATAAATAGGATAAAGGTGCTCTCGATCTTTTGACTCAGGGTTATATCTTTCTTCCGAAATGGAGCCTTTGGGAAAACTAGTTTATGAACTATCATTGGTGAAATAATCTTGAGAAAATGGATTTCCTCGGCCAACCATTCACTGGAATCCCTCCTTCTAGTGCCAAAACTATTGATGGCTAGAAAATCCCAGGTACTGACAATAGGGATTCTCCCCAATAACCATTCCCAATTAGATTTTTTATCGTTTGGTGTGGGGAATCTGTCCGGTTAGCGGCCCAGCTACCATAGAATTAAATGAGAGTTTAAATCTTATTTTACCGGTTACATCCCGGTCCACCATTTATGTGTGTTTTTTATTTTTTATAAATGATATGCAAGTGCCTAAAACAAATGCAGATGATCAGGAAGAAAAGACTTCACAATGTGATGCATAGGTTCTTACCTCCCATCTTATTCCCTTTGTTCTGAATCACAGAAAGCAAATAACAGCTATGCTAAACTAAATTATCCTATCTAACCTTTCCCTAGGGAGCAAGATTATTATTTTTGTGAGTAATGTACTATAATTTATGCACGAATAATTTTACAGATAGTCGATATAATTCGGAATACATAAACACATAGAGATAGCTCAGTGCTTGTTAAAGCATTCATTACATCACTTGCTGCATAAGCTTCATAATAATGAAAGGAAATCATTCACAATATAGAAGTAGTTCAAAAGTTAGAACAATCTCACAAATTTGTAGGGTAAGCTAAAAAAGAAATAGTTCTATATTCATCCATCTACACAACATGCATTTGAAACTCCACAGCTCCTTCTCCAGCAGAATTTTAATCCTTTTTATTATAACAAGAAATAGTTCTTCTTACAACAAGTATTTCACATATTAGAGCTAGAAAAGTCCTCTTCTATTTGATTCTATCTATATTTATACATTTTCAACATGACTCTTGGTATTCTCTACCCTTTGGGCTTCTCTTTCCTTTTGTTTACAAAATTTTGTCCTCTAGTGTGCTCACTACGAAAAGGACTAAAAACAAAATATTACATAACAAAAACTCCCACTCGTGGACAAGTTGAATAGTCTAGGTGGACCCAGCTTGAATCTTAATGTAAAAGTCCCATGCTTGAGCTTCTTCATTTATAATTCGATATTCGGCTGGCTCCAGTACTCGCGTTTCTATCTCATGTTTTGTCAACTGGAACTCTATCTCCTTGACCTTTGGCATGCTCTGACTCAGTATATATTCAAACAGGTTCTTGTGTAATGAAACTTGTACAATCTAGATTCCAATGGATTCCTCACTGATATATTAAATCTTAGATATGCTCTCTTCTCCTGTCTATAGCCTGTCTTGGAGGTTCTTTAAGTGCTTCTCTCTGGCTGGGAAATCCTGCTCTGGGGTACTTGATAAAATCTGGCATTGATGGTGAACTGAACACATTCATCTATAAAACTCGATACACTTCTCTATGGTTATATCAATGGCTGTGCTCAATCATACTGCTAATTTGCAACCAAAATTTAATATCACCAACTCCATCTTGATACTTCTAGAGGTTTTCTGGGGCATGTTTACTGGGAAGGTTGAATGAGCTCCAATCCAAGCAAGCTGGCTTCGCACAATTTCTTCCATGTAGGAAAAATTATTCTAGAACTTTGTTGCACCTTGTGCTATCTCTTTCAACCTTTCTTCAATCTGTTTAACTCTGTACATTTCCCCAACCAACTTCAACAAAATTTGATTCACTTCTTTCTGTAACAAAGATGCTTGATTTCGGAAAGGAGCAATATCCAACTACTTCTCCTTTGTTCGCTGGAGTTTCTCATTTAGAAAATTGTTTCGAGATTATAACTCCTCCACCCTTTTATTAGTTGCATCACCTTTCTTCTCTAATTTCTAAAATTTCTTCCTGAGGTCCCTTTTTCCCCCTTAAGTGATATTAACTGAGAGTACTAAAGCATCCTTGTCAGATTGCAAAATATGGCATGCCTCTTTAAATTTCTCCAGCTCAGTGAGACTTTCTTCATGTTTTCTTTTCAGGTTTTGTCCTTCACCTCTTTCTTTCCTTAAAATTTCCCTCATTTGAGATATTTTCTCCTTATATTTTTCTAGATCGTCAACCATTTTTTCAACATTATCTACATTGGAGAGGGCGGAGGCTACACCTTCCATTGTGAGGAGTTTAGGATCTTTGTTAGTCCCATGTACAACCACTTTTTTAGTTACCATGACTCCTATATACCTCTTTCTGATGTCCACCATCTTTTCAGTTCTCATGGCAATCCTTTTCCTATTTTTATCATAGAAAATTGTATTAAGGTCGGCTACCAGCTGCCCCTGATATGGAGTGAAAGGAATTATCCCAAATTCTAATGCGGGAGCTGGATCCTTTGTTTTCATGTTCCTTGATGAAAAAACTGGATCGATGGGATCATCATGAAGCTATCCCTACTCCTAACTCTCTCGGCCCTGATCTTCTTGTTCTTTATGATTAAGTTCCTCAACTTCCTTTTCCGCTATTTCTTTCGCTCGTTCAGCTGCTTCCTTCTGAATTTTTTCAGCCTCCTCCCATATTCTCTTCTCTTCTTCTTCTTCCCTTTTCTGATTTTCCTCTTCTTTCTTTTTTCAATTTTCCTCTTTTGCTAAACGTTGCTTTGCTTCTTAAGACAATCTATGGGATTCTTCTTATATTTTCCTTGCAGCTTCTTCCTCTTGTTTTTTCTGCTCGATAGCACTACTACTGCCTCCTTTGCCACCCATAGTCTTTATTTTCTTATTGAATATCTGGCTCAAGGATGTCATATTGTGATCATTGCAGAAAATATCTTCATCTTTGTCCTAGTAGTGTGTGTTTTTGTATTGTACTTCTACTGAAGCATAGTAATCTACAATCTTGTTTGCTGAATCATTTATGTGGAATTTTTTTTTCCCAAAATGAAAGTATTCTAATTCCTTCACAAACTCGGATGCACTCTTTACTTTGGCAAACTTGTAACTGCCTATATAGAATGGAAGAGATGGATGCACAGCCTTTTTATGATCAAACAAGAAATTTTCGATCTCCTCTATATAAAGTTGCCTCACCACCTCTTTGTGTACAACATAATCAGTGGCATACTTTGGCAAAAGAGAAGGGGCTCTGGATCCCCCAAACATCCTTATGTACAAGCCTTCTTCAGAAAGATAATAGTTGTCATTCTCCTCCACTACTTCTAATGTCTTTTTAGAGATGCAATCGCACTTTGTGAGGAATATTAACTTGTAGAGTGGAATTATGAAGTCTTCACATATGTTCTTGTAAGAGATGTGATATTTATGGGTCCAAAATAGCTGGTATGAAGAATACACATGGGTCTTTGTCTTATCCCATTTGTAGTTCAGTGCTGGGAACTGGTGAGTGCATAAAATGAAATCAACTAGGAAATATCTCATGTAGAATTTTGATTTCTTTTGAGATGTACCTACAAGTGCTATGCTAATGCATGAGGATAAGTTGTGTGAGACTATGTTGACCCAGTTGAAAATAGTGCCCCTGGTGGCTACAAAGTAAATCACTGGTACCAAAACTATCTTATAAAAGTTTCCATTTGCTTGGCCAAAGATTCAGTTCAACATTAAAGCTATAAGCCTATATGGGGTACGTAAATTCATAGTTTCATACTCCCCAGTAGGATTTGTACGGAAGTGATTCCCATGGATCATCATCTTCTTTATACAGTCAAAAATATCTAGGTCTAACTCCTTCAACCATTTTTCCATTAAATAAATCTGAGCTATGGGTATCTTGCACACTTGAGCTACATATGTGGGACTATAAGAAGCAAATCCTTACCCATTTACATCTTCCATGATCATCTTGATTACATCTATCCTTGGAAGTATCCAGCCGATGACTCCAGAACACGAAAAAATTTCATGGCAAGTGGCCGCCTTCATGATAGCTCACCTCTTTATATTTGTATAGATTGGTATATATTCTAAACCTGCCCCTAGGACAGTGTGGTATTTGATCATTTGATATACCTAGCCCCATTTGAATTCTGGATCGGCTCCAGTCAATGGTTTAGTATCTTCATATATGATTTCTACCATTGTGACAACCTCCATGTATGAATCATCTTCCATGGCTTGGACCTTCTTTTTCCCTTTTCTGGGCATAGTGCTAAATAAATATTGAGGCTCTCAAAACAATCAAAACAAGTCTTAGATGCATATATATATATATATATATATATATATATATATATATATATATATATATATAACCGAAAACAACATGAACACATATTAAACAACAATATTTACCAAATCATCCTGAAACATTGCAACTAGTAACAAAGTAATGCAATAGTGAGGGTTGGACGTAGGCTTAAGCTTCTTCATAGCTTTCTACATATCCCACAGCCAAACTACCTGGTTTAGAACAACCTTAAGCAAAGAAAACCTCCACTGTTGGAACGCAAAGATCAACGACGGAGGTATGCCCGCCAATATATGGACATCACAACTGGGGCTCTCACAGCTCATGACGTTTTCAAAAAAAACCTTTGACACAAGACACCTCTACTTGACCAACGATCAACACCCCCTTTCCCGTGATCATCTGGAAAAGACACTAAGTGGTGCAGACGAAGAAATGATCATCTGCACACACCTGCTCCTTTGCAACCTACTAACAAGGAAACCCCCATGGCGAGGGTGGAGAGAACGACTGGCACGAGGCAAGTATAAAACCTCAATGCCTCGTGATCCATGAGTGGATTTACCTTGTTAGTTTTTCATCATATAAGCTAGCATTATGATCTTAGGATCTTTTAACTGAGAGAATAACAAGCACAACAATAAAACACAAGCACATCAAAAGAGACAAGAGACACAAAGAGTTTAACTTGGGGAAACCATAAAGGAGAAAACCCCACAACTTCCTCAGAGATAGAATCAGCACAAAATGGTAAGACCCCAAAACAGTAAGATGATCTCTTGACAGCAGCAGTCTCTCTCTCACACATTGAGAGAGCTTCTCCTCTCTCACTCATGTGCCCTAATAAGTGAGTGTGTTTGTTGCAAGTGAGATAAATAGAGAGGCTCACTCTCTATTTATATTCTTTCGTTCACTTGAAGTGCACTCCAACATGTCGGAGTCAATTAACAATTACTTACTAGAGCCAACATCTCTAGGAGTGTCTAATAACCCTAGTGCCCCACCACTTGTGGGGACTTTTCCTCCTCTGACCAATAGGAGGGTAACAAAATGGTGGGGACTATTTCCCTGACTTACAATGACTCACTTAGGGTCGACTTCACTAGGATAGTCTAATAACCCAAGGGCCCCACAATTGTGGGGACTTTAACCCTTGACCAATAAGAGGGTTACCCACAATGACTTGACATGACTTTCTCATTATAGAAACTTCCTGGAATTAACATCGGGGTATGACATGACTCAAATACATCCCGAAATAAACATTGGGTTACAATAGATAAGAAATTCAAGTGAATACATTCCGAAGTTACAATTACATCAACACTCCCTCTTAACTAGGAAGGTATTCTCTCGACACAATTTATTAGCACAAGTATTCTTCTCTTTATCATCTGAATCATCATTGAGTTCTCATCATCTTCATCTTTAGGTCATATTTATCTAGATATGGATCATCTCTCGATCTGGATCATCTTCACTGGATCATACTCAATCTGGAACATCGTCACTGGATCTGGATCATCACTCGATCTGGATCATCATCACTGAATCTAGATCATCACTCAATTTGGATCATCATCACTGGATCTGGATCATCACTGGATCTGGATCGTCACTGGATCTAGATTTTCATCACTGGATTTGGATCATCACTTGATCTGGATCGTCATCACTAGATCTGGATCATCACTCGATCTGGATCATCATCACTGGATCTGGATCATCTCTCAATCTGGATCATCACTGCTAGATCTAGATCATCACTCGATCTGGATCATCACTACTAGATCTATATCATCACTCATGTGGAAATTGAACCCAGTGATAGAACAATTTTACTCACAACAATTATCAATTGATCATGCAAAATCACTCACAAAAGAAACTGAAAATGGAGCTGAACACTAAACTGTATTAACTCAGTGTACAATAGCCAACCCTATAACATAATAGGTTGCTGCATTAAATAATTACATAGGAGATTTGAATGCATGAGGAGGCAATTCGAATCTAGTCAAAATCAGGCTTACTAAAATTAAGCAATTCCCCCATAGGTGCATAAAGTAGTTTCCAAATCAGTCATGGAGCTCATGAATTGGAAAAATCACTTAGGCAAGCTAAAGAGTGATGGAATTAAAAATCATACATGCTTTTCAAAGGAGAAAAGAGTGGAGGATGTAGAGGACAAAAAACTAGTTCACCTCACCTAGTCAAACTTTCCCAATTGCCTTAAAGCACTGAAAAAGCAGGCAATAAAGCAGAAAAAGCAGAAAGGCACCTAGGAGACCAAGAATAAATCAGAATTGATTCCTTGAGGTTTCCCATGCACTACATGAGTCAAAATAGGCAAGTTTGACCACTATGGATAGGCAAATGACAACTTGCATAAGGTGGGACACATGAAACTAGGCAAATAAGACAAAAATGATTAATTTAATGTCTAAGGTAGGTAACTATGGGTTGATTATTCTAACACCCCCCCTTAAGCCTGACTTATGAGTAATGTATCAAAAAATTATAGGGCCTAGCAACAAGGCTTAGTCACCCTTTACATAATACATGTCCATTTAAACAAGGAAAGAGGCAAAAACCACATGGGAAAATCCTCCCTTAAACATGGACTGTAAAACAAAATTTGGAAATATTGTCTTCACTCATGCTTCATAGCATGATCAGCAATCCCCAGTAGTGATTTGAGATTGCTGAACATATTCTCACAAAATGCTTTGGTGAAGATATCAGCTACTTGTTCTGAAGATGAACAGAAGAGTAGGTGAATGGTGCCATCATGCACAAGCTCTCTGATGTAGTGCATATGGATCTCAATGTGTTTGGTTCTATGATTCTGACCTGGATCTTTGCAGATTTGAATGGTACTCTGGTTATCATAGCAGATGGTAGTTGAGTACTCTGATTCGAAGCCACACTCTCCAAGTAAACCCTGCAACCATAAACATTGAGTTGCTGCATTAACAACTCCTCTGTACTCTGCTTTTGTAGATGAGAGTGCAATGGCACTCTGTTTCTTGCTTGACCAGCTGATTGGCCCTTTTGCAAGCATGAACACATATCCTGATGTGGAATTTCTATTTGTGCTATCACCTTCCCAATCACTGTCAGTAAATCCAATCAAATCGAGATCAGATTTTGCTTTATAGAAGATCCCATGTGTCCTTGTTCCCTGAACAAAGTTAAGGATCCTTTTGGCTGCTTTCCAATGGATCTCATGAGGCTGATCCATGTATCTAGAATCCAGACTTACTGCATAAGAAATATCAGATCTAGTATGTGTAAGATACAACAAACATCCAATCAATTGCCTATACAGTGTATTGTTTACCATAGGTGAAGAATCAGCTTCTTCCAGCTTCACTCCTGAAAGGAAAGGAGTCTTGATTGGTTTGCAATCCTTCATTTTGAATTTTTTTAGCAAGTCCAAGGCATATTTGGACTAGTGCACCTTGATTCCAGCTTTGGTTTGAGCAATCTCAAGCCCCAAAAATTGGCTTAAGAGCCCCAAACCTATCATGGAGAAGGCTTGGTTCATTGCACCCTTCAAGGAAGCAATCTCATCCTTTAAGCTTCCTGTAATGAGGAGGTCATAAAAATATAGCACAATGATCATTAATGAACCATTAATTAACTTCAAATAGACATTTGGATCTAATTTGCACCGAACAAAATTCAGTGATAGAAAGAAGCTATCAATCTTGGCATACCAAGCCCTGGGGGCTTGTTTTATCCCATACAATGACTTTCTCAACCTGCACACAAGAGAAGGGTTAGTAGAAAATCCTTGAGGCTGCTGCATATATATCTCTTCAGTGAGATCTCCATTTAGGAAGGCACACTTTACATCCATGTGATGTACCTCCCATTGGTTTGAGGCTGCAATGGCTAAGGCTATCCTAATGGAGTCCATCTTTGCCACTGGTGCAAAGGTCTTATTGTAATCTATGCCATGAACCTGTGAGTAGCCCTTGGCTACCAATTTGGCCTTGTACTTTAGAGGTGAACCATCAGCATCAAATTTGGTCTTGTAGACCCACTTACACTGAACTAACTTCCTCCCTGAGGGAAGATCCACTAGCTCCCATGTGTTGCTCTTCTGGAGTGAGATGAACTCTTCCTTCATGTTTGCTTGAAATATTGGATCTCCTACTGCTTCCTCATATGTTTGAGGATCAGATTCCACCATCAAATAGCATTTCTCAGCAAACATAGGATCCTTCATGCACAGACCACTCTCAAATTAAGATCTAGTCCTCCTTGGGTCATTAGGATCCCCAGCTAGCTCTCCTACTGCATGTAGTGTATTGGCTTCCCATTTTGGCCTTGTAGGGCTGTTAGGGTCTGCAATAAACTCATCACTATCAGACATATCAGAATCATCATTTTCAACAAACTCTTCACTTACTTTCATAGGTTCAGGTGGTGAAGAGGTTTCTCCAACTTCTACTGCTGCAAGGGGTTCTTCTTGAAACTGAACACACCTTTCTATGAAGGCTTTGTTTGTGCTAAAATTTATCAACTTGTACCCTTTTTAATCTTTAGATTATCCAACAAATAGACACTCTTGGCTTTGGGGCTGCAAATCCTTTCTCTTTTTTGTTGGATTTCTAGCCCAAGCCCTTGAGCCAAAAATCCTGAAATGGGTCACATCTGGCTTGTGCCCACTCCATGCTTCGAAAGGAGTCATACCATCAAGGTGTTTGTGAGGCACCCTATTCTAGATATAGGCTGCACAGTTGATAGCTTTGACCTAGTACTTTGGTGGCAAGGTCTTGGCCTCCATCATGCATGTTGCGATCTCCTTCAGTGATCTGTTCTTCCTCTCAGCAACACCATTCTGTTGTGGTGTGTAAGGGATAGAATGATGCATCTGAATACCTGAATCTGCACAATAATTAATAAACTTATACTTGACATACTCACCACCATTATCAGATCTGAGGACCTTGAGTTTCCTCCCAGACTGGTTTTCAACCAAAGCCTTAAAGACTTTGAAGAGGCCAAAAAATTCAGACTTGTGTTTCAGGAAGTAAACCCAACAATACCTGGAAAAGTCATCTATGAAAGTTAATGCATATTTCGCCTAACTCATGGACATGAGGGAATGGGCCAGCAACATCACTGTGGATCAGCTCGAGGGGTGCAGAGGCTCTCTCATGACTAGCTCTCTCAAATTTATGCTCTGGGTGTTTTCCTAGGATACAACCTTGGCAGACTCCTTTGGAAAATTTTATCTTGGGAAAACCTATGACCATCTCTTTTTCACTAAGATCAGAAAGATACTTGTAATTTAGGTGGCCAAATCCTTCATGCCAAAGCTTGCTTTCCTCATTAGCATGAATCAGAAGAGCAGAGGGGTTTGAGTAAGGTAGGAAGTGTGAGAACATGTATACCTTTTGAGCATGATTTGCAAATCCTTTTGCAATGACCTTACCACTTGAGATCTCTGTGATCTCAACTTATTTCAGGGGAGAATATGACCTTCTTTGGAGACCTAGTGTGAGTCATCTGGTACACTGATAAGAGGTTGGAGGAAATACCAAGCACATACAACACATTGCTAAACTGACCATGATCAAGATCAATCCTCCCTTTGCCCAAACTTTTAGTGAGAGAGTCATATCCCAGTACTATAGGTGGTCCCTTTGACATGTCAAGTGAGGAGAATGCCTCCTTGGTCGAAACCATGTGTCTTGAAGCTCTAGAATCAATGATAAAACTGGGTGAGCTTGATGTGCCAGCAACCAATGCATGAACTCTCTCTCTGTCATCTAAACTTGATCCTCCTTCTCTCTTCTTGTCTGGAATGGAGATGACATTCTTCTCCAGGAGTTGGGTCAGCATGTCTATTTGCTTCTTCATACAAGAGCTTTCAGTGTGATTGTGCTTATTGCAGTATGCGCACTTGCTCATTTCTGCTTTGTTTTTCTTCTTCTGGAAGTTCTTCTTGGAACCTTGTGGCTCCTCTGGAGACTTGTTCTTGTCTCTCTTTTGCTCAGGTGGATTTTTAGCTTTCTTTTTGCTTTTTGAATCCACCTTTGAATCTCCAGCAACCAGAGTTTGGTCTTTGGATGGTTTGATGGTGCCCATCATCACTAGCTTGTCCTGTTCTTGTGTGAGAGATTCCATGAAATCTGCAAGGCTAGGCATCTTCCAGGTTCGAGCTATCAACTTTGTGGCATAGAAGGTCGAAACAAACACTGAATAGTCAGGGACAAGCTTCGAGAGAATGGCCAAGACCAGCTGATCATCTTTCTTTTCGATCCCACATTGTTTTAGCTGCAAAACAAGTGCTTCGAACTTGAAAAAATAGAGTTGCAGTGATTCAAAGCTATTTGGACTCAGGGAGATCAGTTCATTTTCGATTTGATGTCCCCTCATCTTATCTGTCTTTCCAAAAATATCAGTAAGCTTCTCCCATACTTCATTCGGTGATTTCAATCCATCAATATGGAAAAGGAGGTCTCTGGAAATACTCAGACATAAGAGACCATAGGCCTCATCCCTCCTGTTGTGCCATTTTATCTTCTCTGCAGCTGCATTGGGCTCCACTTCTATTGCCATAGTCACCCTGTAGAGGCCTTTCGCTCTCAACAGTATCTCCATATTTTCTTTCCATTCCAAGAAGTTGAAGGGAGTCAAGATGATCTTCTGAGATTGATCCATAGCTTAGAAATTGTCCCGGCTGTCAGTAGAAGGCTCCCAGTCACTGATGTTGAGCCTGCAAAACAATTTTGAAGGATATAAATTGATCTACAATGGCTTTGATACCATGTGGAAATTGAACCCAGTGATAGAACAATTTTACTCACAACAATTATCAATTGATCATGCAAAATCACTCACAAAAGAAACTGAAAATGGAGCTGAACACTAAACTGTATTAACTCAGTGTACAATAGCCAACCCTGTAACATAATAGGTTGCTACATTAAATAATTACATAGGATATTCGAATGCATGAGGAGTAAATTCGAATCTAGTCAAAAGAAGGCTTACTAAAATTAAGCAATTCCCCCATAGGTGCATAAAGTAGTTTCCAAATCTGTCATGGAGCTCATGAATTGGAAAAATCACTTAGGCAAGCTAAAGAGTGATGGAATGAAAAATCATACATTCTTTTCAAAGGAGAAAAGAGTGGAGGATGTAGAGGACAAAAAACTAGTTCACCTCACCTAGTCAAACTTTCCCAATTGCCTTAAAGCACTGAAAAAGTAGGAAATAAAGCAAAAAAAGCAGAAGGGCACCTAGGAGACTAGGACTAAAGTAGAATTGATTCCTTGAGGTTTCCCATGTGCTACATGAGTCAAAATAGGCAAGTTTGAGCACTATGGATAGGCAAATGACAACTTGCATAAGGTGGGACACATGAAACTAGGAAAATAAGACAAAAATGATTAATTTAATGTCTAAGATAGGTAACTATGTGTTGATTATTCTAACAACTCGATCTAGATCATCACTGCTAGATCTTGATCATCACTCGATCTGGATCTCTCAGAGTCATCATAACTAGATCTAGATCATAGCTCGATCTGGATCTCACTTGGTCATCATCATGTGTGTACTATCTCATCATAGGAATTTCTACAGAGCCATCCTTCTTTCATGCTGGTTGTAGGCCTAGCCAATAGGTAGGTCTTCGCTCAGCACTTATATCTGACCTACTCGTCAGAAAGGAACGCCCAGCACTTACATCTGACCTACTCGTTAGAAAGGCACGCCCAGCACTCACATCTGATCATGTAGTAAACTAAAATCACATCAGAAAGGCCTCGCACTCACATCTATCATGGAAGGAACTGAATCCTCTCACCATGATAGAATGGATTTCCCTTACATCTGACATGGAAGGAACTTAATCCTTTCACCATGAAAGAATGGCCTGCACTTACATCGGCCATGGAAGGAACTTAATCCTCTCACCATGACGGAATGGCCCGCACTTACATCGGCCATGGAAGGAACTTAATCCTCTCACCATGACGAAATGGACCGCACTTACATCGGCCATGGAAGGAACTTAATCCTCTCACCATGATGGAATGACATGCACTCACATCTGACCTAGAAGGAACCAAATCCTCCACCCTCGTCAGAAAGGCCCCTAGTCCCAGACTGAGCTACCTGGTAACTGACCAGGTGCCTCCACTCTCCCGGAGAGTGGTAGTTGCCCTTACATCTGTCGTACTCGACAGAATGGCCAACACTCACATTTGACATGGGAGGAACCTAATCCTTTAGCCATGACAAAATGGTTCAGCCCTTACATCTAACCTGCTCATCAGAATGGCTATGCATCTTAGCACTCATATCTGACATGGAAGGAATTGAATCCTCTCACCATGATAGAATGGCTCAGCCCTTACATCTAACCTGCTCGTCAGAATGGCTTTGGGACTCATCACTTTCCCTTGGAGTAAATCTCAATCTGGAGAACACCAAGCTTCTCCCTGAAGTACTCGAACTTCACTTTGGCTAATGGCTTCATCAACACATCAGCTATCTGTTCCTCCGTCGCAACATACTGGAGCTTCACTACTCCTCTCTACACCATATCCCTGATATAGTGATACTTGACCTCGATGTGCTTTGACTTGTCATGGAACACTAGATTATTTAATAACTCCACGAAACTCTGGTTGTCACAATGTATACAAGTAGCATCCATCTGGAGATCAAATAAATCAGATAGTAGCTTCCTCAGCCATACTGCCTCACAACTAGTTGAACAAGCTACGACATACTCTGCTTCAGCTGTACTCAGTGCCACATAGGATTGCTTCCTGCTAAACCAGGAGATCACACCTGATCCCATACTGAAGCAACACCCTGAAGTGCTCTTCCTATCCATGACACTGCCTACCCAATCTGAATCAACATAACCCTCCAGGTTAATCTTTTGATTCACATCCTACTTGAGACAATAATCAACTGTACCCCTGCATGCTTTGCAACCATCAGGTGAACATGTCTCAATGTGTTCATAGCAAAGCAAATATCTGGTCTCAGGTACATCAAGGACCCAATCATCTGACGTAGCATCAACTGTCTCTAATGAAGCATCACTCAATAGCTTCATGTTTGATGCCATAGGTGTGGTCATGTAGTCTGTCATCCTGAACCTATTTAGGATCTCTACTGCATGCTTCCCTTGTCCATACCTCTATGCCTAGAAAATAGTGCATTGACACATAACAGGAGCATCACTGGTCTTCTGCCTTCAATCTTGAAGCAAAGGTTGGAATCCACTTTACTCTCAGTAAAGCCTACAGTCATCAGTAATCTGCCCATCCTGTCATACCATGTCGAACCTTAAGATATTATGTAGTCACTCCCTCTGAAGTGGAGCGTCATACTCCCTCTGTCTTCTATACTCTATGCACTGAATATTCTATACCAGAGTGACAAGTAATGTCCATATAGGATCATTGGATACCAAGATCCTCTATTTTGAACTTTTCCAAAAGTTCTTCTCACATCCATCTGTGAGCTTGTCATCCTTTATCAACCTTGTAGCAACGGTTAAGATATTCATCAAGCTCATCATGTATGTCTTATCCCATGGGTGTCTTCTGAACTTGTACGAGGCCTTCTTTCATTTGCACAGATGATCATGTCATGTGACTTCACTTCTAGTAGCTGTAAATGTTTCTTTGTAGTCTATGCCTCCTTTTCTTGAGAAGCCTCATGCTACGAATATTGCTTTGTATCCCACGATGTTTCCATCTACTGCATGATGGAACTATGAACTTCTCTTCAGGTCTCGATACTGCGCCCTGGCATCATTCTTCTTGAACTGGCCTTCCCTTTCTTCTTGGTGGTTGGAATGTTTTGCATCAATGATGTCACTACACTCGTCATATTATTCTTCATTTTGAAATGTCGTCACTTGCTCTTCGGAACAAGTCTTCATTCTTCTTTGCTTGTAGGCGATTATGTATGCGGTCTTTCCTACAAGTCAAATGCATTTGTATGGTTAGAAACATTTCATAAGGAATGTTTATACTGGCAAGTTCTTATGCATAAATATATGATTATGCAACTACTTTAGCCAATACAACATTCATCCATATCTCATAGAAACTTTCTAGATGCCTTCCATCTTTACCAGGACAACATTGAGATTGTGCACTAATCCAATATGTCAGCAAAGAGGTTTCATTCTAGATAAGTAGAAATGGAGAGTTGTATAGCACCATGAGCTACTTACCCATCACATGCATATTATTAGTATGCAAACATCCTATCATGCATAATACAATAACTGAATATAAACAAATGCATAACAAAACAGTGAAATGACAATTGAATACTTATCTTTATTTTTTTCATGGGTAGACTGCTTCTTGAGCCTTCAGCTTCATCGTCTTCTTCATTCATGATAGCATCATTTCTTATCCAAATGCTAAGGAGGATAAGAGGTGCTTCAAGAGTTGAGTTCTTTGTATTCCTCATTGCTTGAGGGATCTTCTTTGGATGATGAGAGATCTTGATCTTCAGTTTCTTCCATCTTCCCTTCTCTTCTTATGAATCGAGCTTCTTCTTCTTCCCAGAGTCTACTAAAATTAATCACTTCCTTCTAGCACACATTCCCCACATGAATGAATCCCATGATCCTGGGAGACCATTCAAGGTGGCCATCACCACTTCTGCATTCTTCACTTACCGCTTCAAGTTGTTCTTTGATTTGAGAGACTCTTATGGCTGCATGGTCTCTGCATTCTGGATCTTCACATTCTTCAACTGGTTTCTCAAGGTCATATTCTGATTTCTGTTCTTCCATTCAAATAGCTTGGTCAAGGAATTAAACATCTTTGGTGTCTTTAAAGAAGACACTTGTAGTACAAGTTGATTCGTGACTAAATCAACAATGATCTTCTTGGCCATGACCAAGTTCTTCTTGTGTAAGGCTTCTAGCCTCATCTCCCTCTGGAACTGGAAAATCTCTACTGATGTAGGTGTCCAATCCATTTTATTTAGAGAGATCATATACTTCTAGGCTTGGAAGTTGTCAACTTCACCAATCTTATCATCAAGCTGATGTGATAGATCACTTCGAAATGAGAACCTCAAATGAAAATAGCAAAGGATTAGATCTTACCGATTTGAGGTGTCCATCTTGGTTCCAGAGCTGGCTGATCTAGGGTTTGTCACAGAAACCCTAATTTTCAAAACTTGGAATCTTTTAGATCTGATTGGATATACGGATAGATCTCTTCAAATGGAGCTGTCCAATGTACTCCTTTTCTGAAAACAGTGGAGGGAAGCTCCCGGAACAGGAAGCCCTAATTTTCCAATTTCTTCTGCAGAAATGCCTGTTACTGTTTCTGTGATATCTCCGAAATTGCTGCTCCTATGTGTCTGAAATTTCTCATTGAGGTAACCTCTCAAGTCCCTGATCCAAAACCATAGGTTTGATCAGAATTGGTTTCACCATTTGGGATTTATCATCTTTTTCCCAAGGTGACCTGTTACAGGACTGTTCAGAACAATGAAGTTGTACGGCATGCCACGTGTCACTGGTTTATCTTATGATTCTGATATTGGACCACCGAAATTAAAGTCCATGCCATTTGTGGAACATCTTCATAAATTCCATTTGGACCTCTGTAGCCCAATATATTACAATTCTCCCCAGGTGTCCTGTTTAGGGATGAATTCTGGAAGAGGCTAGAGCCCTAACTTGGAGGGATCATATCTCCCAGAATATAGCAAATATGACACTGAATTTTGGAAACAGTGCACATCAGGATTTTATCTTTGGCCCATGCAATTTTCAGCTTCTGAGACTTCACAAATCTCATAATATATCGAATGTACCAAAACTTCGCAGTTTTAGTATTTAGGGTTTTTCCTAGCTCAGGGTCAAACTAGGGTTTGACTTTCCTGGAGTTTCACCCAACCAAATTTCTTGATCCAAGTCTCTAAAATTTGGTTTTGATGAGGAGAAAAATCCTATGCTGGTATCACTAAAAAATTCCTCTTCTGTAGAAAGCTCTAATTTCCGCATCGAAAAACTGAAAATGCTTAGAATCAAATTCTGCTTCGAAAGAAAGATGCGCCCTTCAATGGAGAGTTAGCCTAGCATACTTTTGCTGATGGATTGTGGAGAGAGACCCAAAACACAAGAAGTCCTAGCTTCTATAGCTGCACAATGTCTTCTTCTCAGGTTAGCTCTGATACCATGTTATTTTTTCATCATATAAGCTAGCATTATGATCTTAAGATCTTTTAACTGAGAGAATAATAAGCACAGCAATAAAACACAAGCACATCACAAGAGACAAGAGACACAAAGAGTTTTCCTCAGGGAAACCATAAAGGAGAAAACCCCACAAATTACTCAGAGATAGAATCAGCACAAAATGGTAAGACCCCAAAACAGTAAGATGATCTCCCGACAGTAGCAGTCTCTCTCTCTCTCATTGAGAGAGCTTCTCCTCTCTCACTCATGCGCCCTAATGAGTGAGTGTGTTTGTTGCAAGTGAGATAAATAGAGAGGCTCAATCTCTATTTATATTCTTTCATTCACTTGAAGTGCACTCCAACATGTCGGCCTCACTTAACAATTACTTACTAAAGCCAACATCTCTAGGAGTGTCTAATAACCCTAGTGCCCCACCACTTGTGGGGACTTTTCCTCCTCTGACCAATAGGAGGGTAACACAATGGTGGAGACTATTTCCCTGACTTACAATGACTCACCTAGGGTATACTTCACTAGGATAGTCTAATAACCCAAGGGCCCCACAACTGTGGGGACTTTAACCCTTGACCAATAAGAGGGTTACCCACAATGACTTGACATGACTTTCTCACTATAGAAACTTCCCGGAATTAACATCGGGGTATGACATGACTCAAATACATCCCGGAATAGACATCGGGTTAAAATAGATAATAAATACAAGTGAATACATTTCGAAGTTACAATTACATCAACAAAACTCAGAAAAATATAACACTCATAATACAAATGTGAACCCCCAAACATCCCAGGCATATAAAAGAAACTAAGGTAAAAACCTAAAACCTAAAACTCTAGTAACGTCAATATGACTAAGTCATGAAGCTGAAAACCTACCTGGAAAAGAGAATGATAGGCTAAAATGTGCATAATCCCCACATAGCTGATTGGAACCGCAATGCGACTGACAACTCGCTTAGCAAACAAACCACTTTGATGGACAACAAATGACCGTAACAAATGCCATTGGTTCTTAAAATACTTGGCCATAGGGTTAATAAATGGTCCACATGTGAGACCTGTTGCCACCTTTTCACACACCTAGATCACATGGTAGAAATCTTCAAGCCACTCGATGTGTCCTTGGGGGCAAGTCTCGAGTCAAGGCTGTCACCTTGTTCTTGACTCCTCCATTTAGGCTCAACTCCTAACGAAGCCAAGGGGGGTAGACCCTATTAAGTTACTAAGGATGATTTCTTAGTGTAATGATGTTGTATTGAATCAGTTATTTAGGAGTTTGAATACTTTAACTATAAACAATCAAGATGACAAGATACGAAGATACACATGAAAGCACAAAGTTGATACACAATATAAATATGAAGCAAAAAAGAACAGTGCCTTAAAAATGGAGTCAATAGAGATCAGTGTTCTTGCATGTGTTTGGAATAAATGTTTTGCGATTGCATCTTGGTATGTTTTAAGTTAAAATTGGAATGTGAGTTGTTTAAATTAGGCTTAAGGGGGACTCCAGATATACCCGAGAGTACTTGGCGTATGTCCAAAACAAAGCCTATATGGCTACCCGCAAGGAATATGTGGGATGAAATGAAGTCTCTAGGGCTGTGTTTGTAACGCACCCATTAGGGTGTGATAGAGATCGGTGCCTCGAGGTCACTTTTCAGTAGGTTCCCGCTTCCTTTGGGTATTTTGCCTCCGTAAAGGTTTGATCGAGGTGTTGGATTTTCACCTGATGGTTTGTTAATTGGGGAAGGTGAGTCCTAGTTATGCTAGTCACCCAAGTGCTTTTGATACAGCTTGACTGATCGGACGAACTGCAGCCAAGTGCAGAGCATACACACTGGAGTCTTGTAAATTTTAATAAGTTTTAAAAGATGTGTTCTTGCTTAAAAGAAAAGCCTCCAACAACCTCTTTCGATCCAAGTGGATCTCAATAGGGGAATCAAGGAGGGGTTAATTTTAAGATGCTGATAAACAAAAGATGAGAAAATAACACAACTACACAAATGCGGTTTTCTGATTAATCCTACCACGAATCTCTTTCCCCTTGCGGGTCACTCGGGAAATCGTGGGGTAAGTATTATGATTACTTTTGAAAATAAGATATGGAATATGGAATTAAAAACAAGATCAAATATACTACCCTACCAATCAGATAAATTCTTGTAAAAGGAAATAAGCAGAAAAAGACAAAAAAAGGCACCGACGCGAATCCCCCTAGGGGGGATGCGGAATGGGCTCGAAAGAGGCTATTGAAATGATGATTTTATTACAGAGGTTACAATATCAAAGGAATGATAAAACAGAGCTTTATTTTTCCTTATACAGGCTGAAACCAAGATATTACAGTTTATGCAAAACAATTACAAATTATGTGACAAAAGAGAGCCCCCTGGGGGGATTTGAGAGCTCCAAAAGCCACTTTGGACAGCAGATTCTTTTATTCTCTGTCAGACCTGATAAATAAAAGTGAGTGAATTAGAATAAAAAATTCCCCAAAGCACTTTGAGAGTGCCTTTGGGTCAGCCTACTTTATCTCAAAAAATTAATGAAATTAAACCAGCTAAACTGACGAAAAGGGAACCAAGGAAAGAAAGCTTTCCTTGGGATCTTGGCCTGCTGTTTGTGAAGCCAATTAACAGCACTGATATTGCAGAATATTGAAATTATTGAACAGCAAAATAAACTACCTTAACAGCAAGCTATGAATTTTTCAATAAACTACTTGCGAAACTAAGGCAATTTTAGCTAGATCTCTTGAATTTGAACTTTATGTGCACAATGAAACTAAGATCTAGAAAATTGAATGGATCTTGATAATTATATATATGTATGCTTTTCTTTATGAGATAGATCAGATTTAAAAAGAAACCTTAAAGTAACCAGCTTGAGGAAAGTTTAATAATTTTTAAAGGAGGAAGAGAGAGAAAGAGTGTTGGTTTCCTTGAAGATCCACAGTAGAGCTTTCAGGTGGAATGCCGAGGGACTATGCCTTTGAAATGTTTTGAAGAGAATGAAGAATCAAACTAGATCAACATCCTCTCCAAAGTGTGAACCTGCAACTTAGCTAAAATGAAAGATCTTGCCAAGAAACTTGTGAGATCCGATTAGTACATACAAAGAGATTATATAAGCTTATAGGACATGCTAAATCTAGAACTATAAACATGCATCAAAGGAGAGTGACAGCCAATAAACTTATTGAACAACAACTTTCTTATCAAGATTGTAATAAGCTAATTACCAATCTTAACCACAGATCTACAAGAAAATAGCAAAAAATGACCACAGATACAGGTTACCTCAGTAAAACAATGGAAATAATCATCCACACATGTAATGGCACCACACCGTATTGCCTCCAAATCTTTTATTTATTTCAAATGAGAATTACAACAATACAATAACAGCAGCACCTCAATCCCAGTTCTAACTAGCTTGGAAGAGGAGGCTGTGCCTTGATTTATACAGTTTGTAGGCCATCTAGCCCGGGGGGGCACAATTCCTCATGGAATCAAGTGAAATCCTCTGATGGATAGTTCATCAATGCAGAACTGAGGCTGAACTGAGCCTACTTGTCAACCGGGGGCCTGATCTAGCTGGAACATCAACCCTTACACTGACACATCGACGCAAAACTCATCCAGATGAGCCAAAACGTGTTGAGGAGAGAGGGAGGGCGAAATTCTCCATAAAGGATGCTCAATATCAACTCTGGATCTGATTTGATCACCTCCTTCAGTCAAGGATTTGTCAGATCCAGTCAATCTGCTTCAGATCTGACTAATTTCAATCAAATCGGCTGAGAATCCACTGATTTATTGATTTTGGATTTGCTCCATTATTCATCAATTTATTAATTAAAATAATCAATAATTGATTTTTGGGGCTTTCTGACCTCAGTGATGGAAGATCACTCAAAACTTAGGAAAAAGCGGGTCCATGGGTTTATGT
>LPNX010141100.1:51607-104480 GCA_001517045.1 Pseudotsuga menziesii | reverse complement strand
AGATATAAAGTGGTCCAAAGGGGCTAATGAGTCTGCAGCGGGACAAGGGAAGGCCATACAATGTGTGATTCACCTAGTGCGGTGAAATCCGCTATAACAGTTTACATGGTGCTCTTAGCTTTAAAATGAGCACCTACATGACTGAAACTGATTATTTGGCCCACTTTTATTACAGACTCAAATTTTCCAATTAAACTATTAAAAAATAGCCTAAGTTTTGGAAAAATTAAAATTTAATAAAAAACATTGAAAAAACTGAAAAATTGAAAAACTGAAAAACACCTAGGGGGACTTAGACATGTTCATATGACTCAAAAATGATGTCTATCATGCTTACACATTGACACATAGACTCTAATAACCTCAATAGGCACAAATTCCAAGCCGACCACCCCAACTTTGGAGGTATGGAGTGAAAAACTCAGAAATTATCAGTCGTTTATTCAACAACCAATAATAACCAAGGGAAAAAACACCCTGGGCTGATCAGATTGATAAATGAAGTCTAAGAGACCGAGTCTTTTACAGACACTATCATGCTAGAACATTTATTAAAACTCCCCCATGGGGTATGAACATGTGATATGATATAAGAAGCACTTCCATAAGTACTTCCAAAGGTCTCTTGAAGTCCGAACAAGTTATCCTTGTCCAGTTCACCAGGCTCACTTGATAAAAAACACTAAGTACAACTTAGGTGGTAACATTCTGGCTCCGACTGTGGGACGTGTGCTCGATCTGGTCTTTAAGGCAAGGAGAGGATACGAGAATATCAGAATCTCTGGTTTATATACCCTGTAAAAGCATCTCAACCTGACAAGAAAAACCTCAGTAGCACAAGTTTTATAAAAAAAACCAAATGAACCATTAAGTTGATTTATTTAAACAACATAAATGTAACTAACTGAAATAAGCAAAGTTTTATTATAGCTAAGTATAAAAAAGAAATGCAGAAAGTAAATGCTCTCTTTCAAGGAGCTTATTTTCCTACTCTAAGCATGCCATAAAAAGGGTTAAGTGTAATCAGAAATCCAATGTAACCACCTAAGCATTTTATTGACATAAAAAAAAATTCCCTTGTCTTTGGTTACCATCCAAAGTAAGGATACCTTATTCAAAAAATGCAAACCTGCATGATGATTCAGGATGGGCGGGATGGATGGTAGATCATAGGCATGAATAATGTCATAAAAATTCTTCCCCAACTTGTATGTGCTCATGCAGGCTGCTTCTATCCATGACTGGATAGGACTGATATACCAATCAAAATCATGAGGCAAATTGACTACATCATCATACTGATCATCGAGGCTTATCAAATGATAACTTGTTGCACAAGCCCCAAGTAGCTCCAAATCATAAGGAACCTCTATATGTGAAAAAGATGGCTAAGACTGATATTCCACTGACTGCATTACATCTGACTTTTCACAATACTGTTTCTCAATGTCTTCATTTCTGATACCCTTGTGCGGCTCTACATGGTATGATTTTGAATGATCACATGAAAATTCTGAATGCTTCTCTTCCATACTAAGGTTTTCCCAGGCATCCAGGTCTGTGCTTCCCTCTATGGATGTATCATAGATTGGACTTCCACAAATTTTTGAATAGACACTTCCATTGTTGGAAATATCATGGATGGGATTCTCCATAAAATTTTCACAAGTTGGATTATCTATGAAATTCCAATAGTCATCACTTCCAACCATGTCATATGTGGTGGACTCTTCATCCATGGCATCATGCTCTTTCCTATCCATGTCCTCCTTGTATTCATAACAATCTTCTTCATCGAAAATGTTACAAGGTAATAAACTTTCCAAACTTTCATCAATATGTGGAGAACAAGGTCTAGTGTCACTACACACCATACTGATCTTATCATAAGTTTCTTTATGGGCTTCTGTCATGATATCATGAAGAGGATCTCCAATATTATCTTCCATCAAGGAAACCTTTTGGACATTTTCAATGGGATCACTTGGTATGTGTTGCTGAGTGTATTTCTCTAGAGGGATTTCTGGAAAGGTATCAGCATTGCAGCACACTTGAGAATACACCAAATCTTCAATGTCTTCAACTATGGTGACATGAGGAGAGTCTTCAACAACGTGTTCCATCATGGGCTCCTCCTAGAGCTCTTCAATATGATCATCTTGGATTTTCCCTTCTTGAGAATCTTGCTGTGTATTGGGAGATACCTCATTTTATTTAAGAAGAAGCTTGATTGCTTCAATTCTTAAATAACCTCTAGGATGCTTTTTTATGGGAGTATCATGGACTTCCTCTTTACTTAAATGTTCAAGAAGTGATTCCAAGTCTTCAATACTTTGTATCATGGAAAAAGATCCATCATATGCTTCCGAGTGATACTCTGTCCCAGATAGGTAGAAGGTACAAATATTTTCAAGGAACTTTTTCAAACCATTCATACTCCCCCTACCATCATGCCACTGCTCTAAAAACATCCAAAGGAAGCTTGGAAAAGAAGTTATGCATTTATCAGGAAGGCCTTGATAGAACCAATAACAAGCCTCACCCCCAAAAGTACTAGCAAACATTTGCATCATATCATCTTCATGGAAAATATTGAAGTCAAAAATCAACTGAAGGAAAGATTTGACATACCAGATGGCTGAGTCACCATGATCTCCATAAAAAATTGGAAGCCAGTTATACACATCCGTCGAACCATCACAACAGTTAGGAAAACCTGGGATGTTTGAGAAATCGATAGGTGGAAACCTTGAGGCTAACTGGGCATCAAATTTCTCCAGTAATTTATCCAAAAATAGTATCCATTTGATATAATGGCTAAACCTTGTACTGACAAGGTGGAGCTGTCATGTGATGAGCTTTAAAGGTTTTAACATGTCGCATGGGCTCATATACACACAACAAAACTTCACAAGTTTATGAGAAAACAGGGTTTTATCCCTTCAATGGAGTCACCATGTGAAACAGAAAAATAAGCATTTATGAATCTTTTCACAAAAATTATTTTTTGCTTTTCTTTGTAAAAATAAAAACTGGAAAAAGGTCAGTGGAGTCGCCAGATGAAAATTAAAGATCTACTCTAAGAATTCATCAAACAAAGGAAAAACAAAAAGGAAGAAAACAAAAGTCATACTCAGGAATAAAAAGATTTATCCCCGGCAACGGCGCCAAAAAGTGTTGCCGCCTTTTCACACACCTGGATCACGTGGCAGAAATCTTCAAGCCACTCGGTGTGTCCTTGGGGGCAAGTCTCGAGTCAAGGCTCTCACCTTGTTCTTGACTCCTCCCTTTAGGCTCAACTCCTAACGAAGCCAAGGGGAGTAGACCCTATTAAGTTACTAAGGATGATTTCTTAGTGTAATGATGTTGTACTGAATCAGTTATTTAGGAGTTTGAATACTTTAACTATAAACAATCAAGATGACAAGATACAAAGATACACACGAAAGCACAAAGTTGATACACAATATAAATATGAAGCAAAAAAGACCAGTACCTTAAAAATGGAGTCAAAAGAGATCAGTGTTCTTGCATGTGTTTGGAATAAATGTTTTGTGATTGCATCTTGGTATGTTTTAAGTTAAAATTGGAATGTGAGTTGTTTAAATTAGGCTTAAGGGGGACTCCAGATATACCTAAGAGTACTTGGAGTATGTCCAAAACAAAGCCTATACGGCTACCCGCAAGGAATATGTGGGATGAAATGGAGTCTCTGGGGCTGTGTTCGTAACGCACCCGTTAGGGTGTGACAGAGATCGGCGCCCTGAGGTCACTTTTCAGTAGGTTCCCGCCTCCTTTGGGTATTTTTCCACCGTAAAGGTTTGATCGAGGTGTTGGATTTTCACCTGATGGTTTGTTAATTAGGGAAGGTGAGTCCTAATTATGCAAGTCACCCAAGTGATTTTGATACAGCTTGACTAATCGGACGAACCGCAGCCAAGTGCAGAGCATACACACTGGAGTCTTGTAAATTTTAATAAGTTTTAAAAGATGTGTTCTTGCTTAAAAGAAAAGCCTCCAAGAACCTCTTTCGATCCAAGTGGATCTCAATCAGGGAATCAAGGAGGGGTTAATTTTAAAATGTTGATAAACAAAAGATGAGAATATAACACAACTACACAAATGCGGTTTTCTAATTAATCCTACCACGAATCTCTTTCCCCTTGCGGGTCACTCGGGAAGTCGTGGGGTAAGTATTATGATTAATTTTGAAAATAAGATATGGAATATGGAATTAACAACAAGATCAAATATACTACCCTACCAATCAGATAAATTCTAGTAAAAGGAAATAAGCAGAAAAAGACAAAAAAGGCACCGACGCTAATCCCCCCAGGGGGGATGGGGAATGGGCTCGAAAGAGGCTATTCAAAGGATGATTTTATTACAGAGGTTACAATATCAAAGCACTGATAAAACAGAGCTTTATTGGTCCTTATACAGGCTGAAACCAAGATATTACAGTTTATGCAAAACAATTACAAATTATGTGCAAAAGAGAGCCCCCTGGGGGGATTTCAGCGCTCCAAAAGCCACTTTGGACAGCAGATTCTTTTCTTCTCTGTCAGACCTGCTAAATGAAAGCGAGTGAATTAGAATAAAAAATTCCCCAAAGCACTTTAAGAGTGCCTTTGGTTCATCCTACTTTATCTCAAAAAATTAATGAAATTAAACTAGCTAAACCAACGAAAAGGGAACCAAGGAAAGAAAGCTTTCCTTGGGATCTTGGCCTGCTGTTTGTGCAGCCAATTAACAGCACTGATATTGCAGAATATTGAAATTATTGAACAGCAAAAGAAACTACCTTAACAGCAAGCTATGAATTTTTCAATAAACTACTTGCGAAACTAAGGCAATTTTAGCTAGATCTCTTGAATTTGAACTTTATCTGCACAATGAAACTAAGATCTACAAAATTGAAGGGATCTTGATAATTAGATATATGTATGCTTTTCTTTATGAGATAGATCATATTTAAAAAGAAACCTTAAAGTAACCAGCTTGAGGAAAGTTTAATAATTTTTAAAGGAGGAAGAGAGAGAAAGAGTGTTGGTTTCCTTGAAGATCCACAGTAGAGCTTTCAGGTGGAATGCCGAGGGACTATGCCTTTGAAATGTTTTGAAGAGAATGAAGAAGCAAACTAGATCAACATCCTCTCCAAAGTGTGAACCAACAACTCAGCTGAAATGAAAGATCTTGCCAAGAAACTTGTGAGATCCGATTAGTACATACAAAGAGATTCAAGATAACATGCATATAAGCTTATAGGACATGCTAAATCTAGAACTCTAAACATGCATCAAAGGAGAGTGACAGCCAATAAACTTATTGAACAACACCTTTCCTATCAATATTGTAATAAGCTAATTACCAATCTTAACCACAGATCTACAAGAAAATAGCAAAAAATGACCACAGATACAGGTTACCTCAGTAAAAAAATGACATTAATCATCCACACATGTAATGGCACCACACCGTATTTCCCCCAAAGATTTTATTTATTTCAAATGAGAATTACAACAATACAATAGCAGCAGCACCTCAATCCCAGTTCTAACTAGCTTGGAAGAGGAGGCTGTGCCTTGATTTATACAATTTGCAGGCCATCTAGCCCAGGGGGGGCACAATTCCTCATGGAATCAAGTGAAATCCCCTGATGGATAGTTCATCAATGCAGAACTGAGGCTGAACTGAGCCTACTTGTCAACCGGGGGCCTGATCTGGCTGACACATCAACCCATACACTGACACATTGGCCCAAACACTGAAGAATACACCAAAAATCATCTAGTTGAGCCAAAAACGTGTTGAGGAGAGAGGGAGGGCGAAATTCCCCATAAAGACCACTGTAGATCAACTCTGGATCTGATTTGATCCCCTCCTTCAGTTAAGGATTTGTTAGATCCATTCAATCTGCTCCAGATCTGATTGATTTCAGTCAAATCGGTTGAGAATCCATTGATTTATTTGATTTTGGATTTGCTCCATTATTCATCAATTTATTAATTAAAATAAGCAATAATTGATTTTTGGGGCTTTCTGACCTGAGTGATGGAAGATCACTCAAAACTTAGGAAAAAGCAGGTCCATGGGTTTACATGGTGCTCTTAGCTTTAAAATGAGCACCTACATGACTGAAACTGATTATTTTGCCCACTTTTATTACAGACTCAAATTTTCCAATTAAACTATTAAAAAATATCCTAAGTTTTGGAAAAATTAAAATTTAATAAAAAACACTGAAAAAACTGAAAAATTGAAAAATTGAAAAACACCTAGGGGGACTTAGACATGTTCATATGACTCAAAAATGATGTCTAGCATGATTACACATTGACACATAGACTCTAATAACCTCAATAGGCCTAAAGGCCAAGCCGACCGCCCCAACTTTGGAGGTATGGAGTGAAAAACTCAAAAATTATCAGTCGTTTATTCAACAACCAATAATAACCAAGGGAAAAAACACCCTGGGTTGATCGGATTGATAAATGAAGTCTAAGAGACCGAGTCTTTTACAGACACTATCATGCTAGAACATTTATTACAACTCCCCCATGGGGTATGAACATGTGATATGATACAAGAAGCACTTCCAGAAGTACTTCCAAAGGTCTCTTGAAGTATGAACAAGTTATCCTTGTCCAGTTCACCAGGCTCAGTTGATAAAAACCACTAAGTACAACTTAGGTGGTAACATTCTGGCTCCGACTGTGGGACGTGTGCTCGATCTGGTCTTTAAGGCAAGGAGAGGATACAAGAATATCAGAATCTCTGGTTTATATACCCTGTAAAAGCATCTCAACCTGACAAGAAAAACCTCAGTAGCACAAGTTTTATAAAAAAAACCAAATGAACCATTAAGTTGATTTATTTAAACAACATAAATGTAACTAACTGAAATAAGCAAAGTTTTATTATAGCTAAGTATAAAAAAGAAATGCAGAAAGTAAATGCTCTCTTTCAAGGAGCTTATTTTCCTACTCTAAGCATGCCATAAAAAGGGTTAAGTGTAATCAGAAATCCAATGTAACCACCTAAACATTTTATTGACATAAAAAAAAATTCCCTTGTCTTTGGTTACCATCCAAAGTAAGGATACCTTATTCAGAAAATGCAAACCTGCGTGATGATTCAGGATGGGCGGGATGGATGGTAGATCATAGGCATGAATAATGTCATAAAAATTCTTCCCCAACTTTTAAGTGCTCATGCAGGCTGCTTCTATCCATGACTGGACAGGACTGATATACCAATCAAAATCATGAGGCAAATTGACTACATCATCATACTGATCATCGGGGCTTATGAAATGATAACTTGTTGCACAAGCTCCAAGTAGCTCCAAATCATAAGGAACCTCTATATGTGAAAAATATGGCTGAGACTGATATTCCACTGACTGCATTACATCTGACTTTTCACAATACTGTTTCTCAATGTCTTCATTTCTGATACCCTTGTGCGGCTCTACATGGTATGATTTTGAATGATCACATGAAAATTCTGAATGCTTCTCTTCCATACTAAGGTTTTCCCAGGCAACCAGATCTATGTTCCCCTTTATGGACATATCGTAGATTGTACTTCCACAAATTTTTGAATAGACACTTCCATTGTTGGAAATATCATGGATGGGATTCTCCATAAAATTTTCACAAGTTGGATTATCTATGAAATTCCAATAGTCATCACTCCCAACCATGTCATATGTGGTGGACTCTTCATCCATGGCATCATGCTCTTGCCTATCCATGTCCTCCTTGTATTCATAACAATCTTCTTCATAGAAAATGTTACAAGGTAATAAACTTTCCAAACTTTCATCAATATGTGGAGAACAAGGTCTAGTGTCACTACACACCATACTGATCTTATCATAAGTTTCTTTATGGGCTTCTGTCATGATATCATGAAGAGGATCTCCAATATTATCTTCCATCAAGGAAACCTTTTGGACATTTTCAATGGGATCACTTGGTATGTGTTGCTCAGTGGATTTCTCTAGAGGGCTTTGTGGAAAGGTATCAGCATTGCAACACACTTGAGAATACACCAAATCTTCAATGTATTCAACTATGGTGACATGAGGAGAGTCTTCAACAATGTGTTCCATCATGGGCTCCTCCTAGAGATCTTCAATATGATCATCTTGGATTTTCCCTTCCTGAGAATCTTGCTGTGTATTGGGAGATACCTCATTTTCTTTAAGAAGAAGCTTGATTGCTTCAATTCTTAAATAACCTCTAGGATGCTTTTTTATGGGAGTATCATGGACTTCCTCTTTACTTAAATGTTCAAGAAGTGATTCCAAGTCTTCAATACTTTGTATCATGGAAAAAGATCCATCATATGCTTCCGAGTGATACTCTGTCCCAGATAGGTAGAAGGTACAAATATTTTCAAGGAACTTTTTCAAACCATTCATACTCCCCCTACCATCATGCCACTGCTCTAAAAACATCCAAAGGAAGCTTGGAAAAGAAGTTATGCATTTATCAGGAAGGCCTTGATAGAACCAATAACAAGCCTCACCCCCAAAAGTACTAGCAAGCATTTGCAACATATCATCTTCATGGAAAATATTGAAGTCAACAATAAACTGAAGGAAAGATTTGACATGCCAGATGGCTGAGTCACCATGATCTCCATAAAAAATTGGAAGCCAGTTATACACATCCGTCGAACCATCAAAACAGTTAGGAAAACCTGGGATGTTTGAGAAATCGATAGGTGGAAACCTTGAGGCTAACTGGGCATCAAATTTCTCCACTAATTTATCCAAAATAGTATCCATTCGATATAATGGCTAAACCTTGTACTGACAAGGTGGAGCTGTCATGTGATGAGCTTTAAAGGTTTTAACATGTCGCATGGGCTCATCTACACACAACAAAACTTCACAAGTTTATGAGAAAACAGGATTTTATCCCTTGAATGGAGTCGCCATGTGAAACAGAAAAATAAGCATTTATGAATCTTCTCACAAAAATTACTTTTTGCTTTTCTTTGTAAAAATAAAAACTGGAAAAAGGTCAGTGGAGTCACCAGATGAAAATTAAAGATCTACTCTAAGAATTCATCAAACAAAGCAAAAACAAAAAGGAAGAAAACAAAAGTCGTACTCGGGAATAAAAAGATTTATCCCTGGCAACGACACCAAAAAGTGTTGCTGCCTTTTCACACACCTCGATCATGTGGCAGAAATATTCAAGCCACTCGGTGTGTCCTTGGGGGCAAGTCTCGAGTCAAGGCTGTCACCTTGTTCTTGACTCCTCCGTTTAGGCTCAACTCCTAACGAAGCCAAGGGGGGTAGACCCTATTAAGTTACTAAGGATGATTTCTTAGTGTAATGATGTTGTACTGAATCAGTTATTTAGGAGTTTGAATACTTTAACTATAAACAATCAAGATGACAAGATACGAAGATACACACGAAAGCACAAAGTTGATACACAATATAAATATGAAGCAAAAAAGACCAGTGCCTTAAAAATGTAGTCAAAAGAGATCAGTGTTCTTGCATGTGTTTGGAATAAATGTTTTGCAATTGCATCTTGGTATGTTTTAAGTTAAAATTGGAATGTGAGTTGTTTAAATTAGGCTTAAGGGGGACTCCAGATATACCCGAGAGTACTTGGAGTATGTCCAAAACAAAGCCTATACGGCTACCCGCAAGGAATATGTGGGATGAAATGGAGTCTCTAGGGCTATGTTCGTAACGCACCCATTAGGGTGTGACAGAGATCGGCGCCCCGAGGTCACTTTTCAGTAGGTTCCCGCTTCCTTTGGGTATTTTGCCACCGTAAAGGTTTGATCGAGGTGTTGGATTTTCACCTAATGGTTTGTTAATTGGGGAAGGTGAGTCCTAATTATGCTAGTCACCCAAGTGCTTTTGATACAGCTTGACTGATCGGACGAACCGCAGCCAAGTGCAGAGCATACACACTAGAGTCTTGTAAATTTTAATAAGTTTTAAAAGATGTGTTCTTGCTTAAAAGAAAAGCCTCCAAGAACCTATTTCGATCCAAGTGGATCTCAATCAGGGAATCAAGGAGGTGTTAATTTTAAAATGCTGATAAACAAAAGATGAGAAAATAACACAACTACACAAATGCGTTTTTCTGATTAATCATACCATGAGTCTCTTTCCCCTTGCGGGTCACTCGGGAAGTCATGGGGTAAGTATTATGATTACTTTTGAAAATAAGATATGGAATATGGAATTAAAAACAAGATCAAATATACTACCCTACCAATCAAATAAATTCTAGTAAAAGGAAATAAGCAGAAAAAGACAAAAAAAGGCACCGACGCGAATCCCCCCAGGGGGGATGGGGAATGGGCTCGAAAGAGGTTATTGAAAGGATGATTTTACTACAGAGGTTACAATATCAAATCACTGATAAAAAAGAGCTTTATTGGCCCTTATACAGGCTGAAACCATGATATTACATTTTATGCAAAACAATTACAAATTATGTGACAAAAGAGAGCCCCCTTGGGGGATTTGAGCGCTCCAAAAGCCATTTTGGACAGAATCTTCTTTTCTTCTTTGTCAAACCTTCTAAATTACAGTGAGTTAATTAGAATAAAAAATTCCCCAAAGCACTTTGAGAGTGCCTTTGGGTCAGCCTACTTTATCTCAAAAAATTAATGAAATTAAACTAGCTAAACCGACAAAAAGGGAACCAAGGAAAGAAAGCTTTCCTTGGGATCTTGGCCTGATGCTTGTGCAGCCAATTAACAGCATTGATATTGCAGAATATTGAAATTATTGAACAGCAAAAGAAACTACCTTAACAGCAAGCTATGAATTTTTCAATAAACTACTTGCGAAAGTAAGGCAATTTTAGCTAGATCTCTTGAATTTGAACTTTATGTGCAGAATGAAACTAAGATCTACAAAATTGAAGGGATATTGATAATTAGATCTATGTATGCTTTTATTTTTGAGATAGATCAGATTTAAAAAGAAACCTTAAAGTAACCAGCTTGGGGAAAGTTTAATCATTTTTAAAGGAGGAAGAGAGAGAAAGAGTGTTGGTTTCCTTGAAGATCCACAGTAGAGATTTCGGGTGGAATGCCGAGGGACTATGCCTTTGAAATGTTTTGAAGAGAATGAAGAAGCAAACTATATCAACATCCTCTCCAAAGTGTCAACCTGCAACTCAGCTGAAATCAAAGATCTTGCCAAGAAACTTGTGAGATCCGATTAGTACATACAAAGAGATTCAAGATAACATGCATATAAGATTATAGGACATGCTAAATCTAGAACTCTAAAAATGCATCAAAGGAGAGTGACAGCCAATAAACTTATTGAACAACACCTTTCCTATCAAGATTGTAATAAGCTAATTACCAATCTTAACCACAGATCTACAAGAAAATAGCAAAAAATGACCACAGATACAGGTTACCTCAGTAAAACAATGGCAATAATCATCCACACATGTAATGCCACCACACCGTATTGCCTCCAAATCTTTTCTTTATTTCAAATGAGAATTACAACAATACAATAGCAGCAGCACCTCAATCCCAGTTCTAACTAGCTTAGAAGAGGAGGCTGTGCCTTGATTTATACAATTTGCAGGCCATCTAGCCCAGGGGGGGCGCAATTCCTCATGGAATCAAGTGAAATCCTCTGATGGATAGTCCATCAATGCAGAACTGAGGCTGAACTGAGCCTACTTTTCAACCGGGGGCCTGATCTGGCTGACACATCAACCCATACACTGACACATTGGCCCAAACACTGAAGAATCCACCAAAAATCATCCAGTTGAGCCAAAAACGTGTTGAGGAGAGAGGGAGGGCGAAATTCCCCATAAAGACCACTGTAGATCAAATCTGGATCTGATTTGATCCCCTCCTTCAGGCAAGGATTTGTCAGATCCATTCAATCTGCTCCAAATCTGATTGATTTCAGTCAAATCGGTTGAGAATCCATTGATTTATTTGATTTTGGATTTGCTCCATTATTCATCAATTTATTAATTAAAATAATCAATAATTGATTTTTGGGGCTTTTTGACCTGAGTGATGGAAGATCACTCAAAACTTAGGAAAAAGCGGGTCCATGGGTTTACATGGTGCTCTTAGCTTTAAAATGAGCAACTACATGACTGAAACTGATTATTTGGCCCACTTTTATTACAGAGTCAATTTTTCCAATTAAACTATTAAAAAATAGCCTAAGTTTTGGAAAAATTAAAGTTTAATAAAAAACACTGAAAAAACTGAAAAATTGAAAAATTGAAAAACACCTAGGGGGACTTAGACATGTTCATATGACTCAAAAATGATGTCTAGCATGCTTACACATTGACACATAGACTCTAATAACCTCAATAAGCACAAATTCCAAGCCGACCACCCCAACTTTGGAGGTATGGAGTGAAAAACTGAGAAATTATCAGTCGTTTATTCAACAACCAATAATAACCAAGGGAAAAAACATCCTGGGCTGATCGGATTGATAAATGAAGTCTAAGAGACCGAGTCTTTTACAGAAACTATCATGCTAGAACATTTATTACAACTCCCCCATGGGGTATGAACATGTGATATGATACAAGAAGCACTTCCAGAAGTACTTCCAAAGGTCTCTTGAAGTCCGAACAAGTTATCCTTGTCCAGTTCACCAGGCTCACTTGATAAAAACCACTAAGTACAACTTAGGTGGTAACAAGACCTCAATGACAATTAATCGGGACAATACATCGACGAAATTCTTGAAACATAAATGATGACCTTAGGTGAAAACTGGAAAGGTAGTCGATGTTCATCGAGCAGAGTATGACCTTCCCTATTGAAACGTATCGATGGCTTCAATAATTTCTATCCATAGGGTATCGAATGAACCCTCCGGAGCCAATCGGGCGATATGGGACAAGTGTATATGATAGTATCGCATGGGAAACATGAATCATTTCAACACACATCGGCTGAAAAGAAACCCTTCTTCTAGAAACCGGACTCAAACATCTCAACACAGTATCGGCTGGGCTTTCAGGAAACATCGGGTGCGAAAAAATAAATTCATTCGAAACAACAGCCGGGATTTCGAAATAGCGGTTGGGATTTTCTGGGGAACTCATTTGATTCTTTCGAAGCAAATTATGAGAGAGGACATAACTCCTTCCGCTAGGTCAATCTGCTTCATCAGAAATGATGTCACGAAACCATCTGAAGGAAAAGGCCCCGCCTTCCGACAGCATCGAATGTGGATATCAGAGTTTAATCGGCATATCGGTAAACTCATGCGAGTAATCTGAAAGAGGTAAAACAGAAAGGTCAGAAGGAAAACCATGTGGGACCCCCACTGCATCGAAAAAACTCCGTGAGTTCATCTGATACATTGGGTAGAAAAAATGAGTTTTTTTCTTTGAAATATCTTTCGATTTGCAAAAAGAAACTAAGTAACAAAGAAGGAAAAAGCAACTTTAAGAAAAACTAAAGACTAGAAATATAAGGGGGGGCCGAGATATGAAATTTTTTTCAGGAAATAGTTGCAGCAGCAATAATTGGCGACTAGCTGGTGAACACAGATCTCTGGAAAAACTAACTTTTAAGATAAAAAAACCGCATTATAAAATTCTGTTAAATCAACTCATCCCAAACTTTCAAGATTCTTTAAGATGTCCAGACCTTTCTATGATTGTAAGATTTAGAACTTTAACATTGATTATAGTCCACTAGGGTAGGGTAACTAGGTTTTCGAAGTCCTGATAACTCTTATGAGGCCAAAATATGGGGTTCATTTACTTCTGCATTCGGTTTCTTATAGCTCAGACACCACAGGATCGTAACAGAGTGTGGACAGACGTATTCATTTGTTCCTCATTCCCATGCCTTTTTCATTCCTTGATGCTTTTAGACTTTTGTCCTTTTGATTCCTCCCAGAGTGCTCCTTTCATTTGAAAATTGACTTAGGTTTTTCCATCCATAGTGTCCTTTTGTGTGAGAGATAGTTTGTTTTCAGCTCATGGATGAAGAAGAACCTCTGAGCAATCTTATCCAATTACTGATTTTATTCAGTATTTTTTTTTATGTATGATTTCTTTCCAAAAAATTTGACTCTTTCAAGCCTTTTGGCTTTATTTGTGGCATGGGATCATTTTAAATATAATATGCCTGTCCACCCCGCTTCCTTACCGTGGGTCCATTGTTGTCTTCTTCCTAGGACATATTTTAATGTGAATTGGATGGAGCCCCAAAATAGTATTCTGAACTCTTATTATCTTAGTTATTTAATAGGGTTTAAACAAGACTTGAATGTGTTCATAAGATAACCTTCCTTCAAATAGTCTATCAAATTAAAGAATCTTATCATGATATACATTTTGATATAGGTAAAATCATTAAGCAGCTTTTCTGTCAAAAAATATTTGTAGTTAGTCCAAATCCCACAGTCCCCTCATCACATAACTAAATATTTTCTCTATGAGATAAAGAAACTCAAATAATACCCAAGAAATTTGTTGACCCCTTCAGCTAGGGAACATGATGGATGAATATGCAAGTAAATAAGGACATCATGATTCACCAAAAAAATGTAGATCATAAATATCTGATGAACTTGTTAGCACTGGAATTGAACCCGAGGTTGTGAAAGGATCGTTCCCAGGTAACAGCAGAACCACTTTCGAAGAGAGAACTGGCCTTCTACTCTTCTGAGAGGAATCTCTCACCAAATATTAACAATGCCAAATATGTACAAGTGAAAATATGAATTGTTTGTAAGGGTGGTTGAAATAGAACATAGAACCACTGGGCGATGGAGTCAAGATGTGTAACGGAAATAAACAGAACTTATGCAGGCAATTTTAACACAGAGGAAAGATATCCATTCGGTCATAGTCAAATTATAATTTTTTGGTGGAAAAGGAAGAGCAAGAACAAACCATTAACACAGAGCATTAAAGAATGAATTCTGTATTAAATTTAGAAGAAAGCTTTAGTGGATATCTGAAACAATAGATGGAGCATAGTATGTATGAATTCCAAACTGTTATACACTTATTTCAGACATGAAAGAAAACATAATGGGGGAGATAAACTAGAAAACATTCACATGAGAAAGGAAGAAATAGACTGTAAAAAAAACAACACAAGAATCCCTATGAAAAACACCAACTTCGGCTCTGCAACTTTATTAGAAAGCTCTTGAAAGCATACAACACAAAGTTACATTGGTTCCAACCCTTTCTCCTTCTTCAGGAGGTAAATTTATAGTTTCTTGGACCTCATAATTTGACATTAGAATCAAAACTTGTTACAAATTGAAGAACATCTTCTAACAAACTCAAACGTGGCATATCTACCACAATTTACATAAAATAGAAGAATAATGTGGACCATTGAAACATAGGCTTAAATAGTCCCTCCTGCATATCACAGCTAGTGACATCTATGCAAAACATGAAATAGGTTTTTTTAATCGGCCATGTTCCTGAACCCATGTCTTATTTTTCTCTGATTCAACTCCAACTCCTCACGATCTAATTCTGAAAGTGATGACTCAGATAGTAAACCTGTAAATTTATGGAAAAATACCCTATGAAGATATTTTAAATTCTCCCAACTCGTGATACTTGTGTAAAAAATGAAGGACATTTTTCAGGGTAGTCCTCTGATGAATAAAAACCTCTCTCATTTTCTTGAAATTAAACTCCATTTGGCTAAAACAATTCTTTTAATTTGATGACTAAAACAGTCATTCTCAGATCTGAACATTTTCCCTATGAAGATGACTTCTATTCTCTCAATCCATAGGACCCGTGTGAAAAATTATATAGGTTATTGTATATGGTTATGTTATAAATACAAACCTCTCTCCATTTCCCAAAGTTCTTCTTCAGTTGGTGAAAACAGTTGCTTGAAGTTGATGACTCAAGCAGTCATTTATAGGGAAAAAATTCACCGGTCGCTTCAACAAATGCATGTACATGCTCTTTATGATAAATATGATATCTGAAAAATGTCATCACTAGACTCAAACAAAGTGTAGAACCATGCAACTCTAAACACTCTTCATTTTCTCTGAACGAAAACATTTAGGATCACTGATCTCGTTCTCAAAGGATGGGATAAAAACACATGTTTTTAATTGCTCATTCCGTCCAATCTTGAAACATTAACTAAACATCATTTTCATCCAGTAGAAATCTTTACAACCATCAATTTTCTTTTCCAATTCAACACGTGCCCTAAGCTTCCCACCATTTAAAATCTCGCTGATTGAAAATTTGACTTACTACGTGCAAGTTACATTAGCAAAATTTATATGAGCTGCCGATCTCTTCCATCCTCTTATCTTCACCATTAAACTTTAACAGAATTACCCAATTTCTCCAATTGAAAATTTTAATTGCTCCGTGCAACTTCATAATGCGAAATTTATTTGAGCCGTTGGATGAAATGTAGTCTCCATATGGACCATTGACCAATTCTTAGTTGCCCAGGAAATGCACCTAGGCTCCTTTGAGTGCATCCTTAATGATGGATGACTCTATCATTGAAACATCCCACAGCTGATAGAACAGTAATCGTGCCTACTAACATAGTTGCAAATAAAACAAAACCGTGTTTCTTTGGAATATGTCTCCATTGTTTATTTTATTTATTTTCACTCCTTTTATGCAATATAAAACAAAACCTTGTTTCTTTGGAATGTGTCTCCATTGTTTATTTTATTTATTTTCACTCCTTTTATGCAATACGCTCTCATGCTCTCTATTTGCTTGGTATGAAATGAGCAAGCCACCAATGGGTCCGTTGAGACGAATTTATTGAACCGTAGGTGCTTGCATTGGATAGATTGATCATCCAAAACACTTGGAAAACACAAAGTTCTCATAATGAATAAGACTTAAACTCTCCTTGCTTCCACCTCATTGAACTCCAATTCATCTTTCCTCTCCTCTTCAAATCTTAACCACAACTCAAATGGGCCTTCAAAAACCAAATGGTTTTCTCCAAATGTTGCAGCAGAATTTGTACATGGCATTTCTACTTTTGTGTTATTTATTATATTGCAGGAATGTCCCAGATGCAAGAGAAACATTCATGTTTAAATTTTTTATAAACAGCAATGGTTTCAACATATGTTAAGGAACAAATAAAGAATCATTTGGTAGCGAAGCGCTTGGAATTAGGTGGAAGGATTTGCTTGGTGTATGGACCCCTTCTTTTAACTTTATGCCAAATAACAAATAAAGTGGTAATATCTTGAGTGCTTGTCTCTTGGGCTTAGCCTAAAATATCTCTTGGTAAAATATCCACATTTACTTTTCCCATAAAAATAGTCATTCTTTACTTTTAGATTTATAAAAATAAACTTCATTTATTTTTATAAAACCTAACTTTAACCCACTTTTATAAAATGTGCTTTAGAAACTTTTTGCAAAATCTATTTATCCATAAAGAATAATCTTTTATTTATAGAATATTTCATTTTTTTAATGAAAGACCTTTAACTATTTTGCTCAAAACACCTTTAGAACCTTCTCTTCTTGCAAACCTAGGAAAAATTTATAAATTGCTTAGCAGGAAGAATTTGAAAACCACCCGATCACCAATATATCTTAAAATCAATTTAATGATAGCACTAACTTTCAGGGAAAATAAATAGTGCTAATAGCTGGATCCATTAGGGATGCTATCCTCCCTGTGAGGTATCAAAGAACCCCGTAGACCAGGTGCCAAATCCATTGGGTTGCTCCCAATTTTTATCTGAAATCCTCGACGTGTTCTGAACTGAACCATTAACTCAACCATCCTACAAACAAACCCCTGTCACCATGTAAACGGTCACCTTTCCACACTCTGAAAACTGAAGACAACTATAACTATAGACCTAAACTTTAAAATTGAAATTGAAACTGAAAACAAACTGAAAACTTCTGAATGGAATGCTCACCATGTCGAGCTTATTCAATATTTACTCACCTACCCTACTTACTAAGCATCAATGCTCAATCAAGTAACTTCTGACTTCCAATGAAGCTGCTCAAGCAAATGATCACATAAACCAACTTTTCCTTCATGCTTGATAAAAAAACAAAACTGAAAGACCTAATGGCACAAGGTTATAATAAATAAATTGATCTTTATAGTAGATATATAACCAGCCATTACCACTGCCAAGATTCTCCATGTACTCTGCCACAGGATCATAAAAAACATGAAATCCTTCAAAAAATTATGTCATTTTCTTACCATGAGAAGGCTGGTCAAAAAGTAACTCCCCTTGCAAATTATTAAATTGTCCCTTAAAATATCCTTGACAAGAATGTTCATGACAATCCTCAACCAAGACCTCCACAAATTCGTTCAAAATTTTTGACTTTGCAACTTCATTCTTTCCATGCATTCCAAAAGAAATACCACTCTGTTCCTCAACATGATCAAGCAAATAGACTTCTTTTCAACAAAAAAAAATTGAATTTGAAAAACAAAGAGAAACATCCATTTGAGAACCCCCATCTTCTTCTTCGTTATTCAATTCTTCATGGCATACTGTTGGTTTTTCTAAAGGCTTTGATTGATTGCATAACTGTCCTTCTCGCTCGTCATCCATTCCAAGGAAATTTATACATTCATCTACAATATCAAATTTTTGTTTTTGATTGGAAACTTCAAGTCTCTTTTTTAACCACTCAAATGAAGGAAAACACAACGGCAAACAGTCACTTTCAACATGTTTAGTTTCCACTTTGTTTTCATATTTTTGGTCTTGGATTGCAATGATATTTTCTTCACTAACAGAAATTATGATAGGATGATTGCATTCTTTAGAAAACAAATCAGTACAACCATATCCTTTCAAATCATTGGGTTGATTATCTTCTACAAGCAAACAGGGATTTATATATTCATGTAAATCTTTAGGTGAAATTTAAATTTGATCAACATGCAAAGGTATTCCTTCAACCACTATTTGAAAATTTGATTTCTCTTTACTTGCATTTTCAGAAAACAAACATGTGGAGGGACTACAAGACTAAGCTTTTCCAGAATTAACATCTTCTATGTAATCAATCACACAAGCATTGTAACTTTCAAGAGATTGCTGTTGCGAAAAGGAATTTTCTCATTGGGAAGGGGAGGCGTCTTCTTGTAACAAAAATTTGGAATTTGAATAATATGAGCAAGGATTTGATTGACAGTCCCAACCTTTCTCTTGGTCACACAGAGAATTCCAAGAATGCTGCAAATCATCATCAATTTCAGGAAGAGATATATAACTGGTTGAAATAGAGCTTTGGTCTATGTCAACTTCAGTCAAGGAAGACAGTACTAACTACTAGGAAATTTCTTGAATATCATGGCAATTGGTTTGTCTTTCATTTTGAGCTGAGTATTCATGTAATATATCTAAAACCTCTTCATCCAAATATTGATCATCACCACACTCATCTTTCACATTTTCAATGAACTCTCTATCGTGTGTGCAACAATCTTGAAGTAACAACAAAAAAGGATAATTCCTTTTGAAATGTTCATGAAATATTGTATGAAAGTCTTTAAGGGAGGATAAACTCCCCGCTGACAATGCCTCATACTGTAATGCCCCAGTTTTGACCCCGTTGCATTAGATGTATATGATGATGTATATATTGTAATGATCGTGGTGTGGAGCTCAAGGCCAAGGCCCCACCATTGATCGGTGATGCTATGTTCGGATTTAAATTTGTCACCGATGGTATATCGGGGCATGCGGCATACATTAAGTTTCAGCATCATGTAAATATGCATCTTAATTAAATAAACCCGACCAGCTACGATCGCGGCAACTAAAATGAGAAAGGGACATGATTTTCTTAGGGATAAGGGTGTGGGGGAAATTGTCAAACCTTGAGCCATGAAGGAAAAACCCATGTGTCATCTCCCCTTGTCCTACCCAACCACCTCCATTAAGAATTGTTGCTGGTGGTTGAGGCAGTTATTGATCTTGGGAGTGCGGTGGCAGGACTGTTAGTCCATACCTACACGCACACTCCGCCCACAGTTTTCTTCAGGAGGGCAAGGAAAAACCACTAAGATCACTCATGCAGGTGATACCACTCTCTCCACAACATTGCTGCTTTTCACACACTTCCATTTTCGCGTCCTCTCTATAGGTTGTTCATCTTCACGTAGGGAATGGTTGCTCATTCTCATGCACGGGACTTCCTGGTTTTACCCACGCAGACCTCTTCTCTACAGATTTGTGGGTGTTGCACTGCTGTTACTCATGCACAGTTCGGGAGACTGTAATTTATTTCCCAGCGGGTCTATGTAAGTTTTCCTGGTGACTTCAATTGTGTAAAACGTGCTGTCGTTCCTCATGTTTTGATTGTGCTATTGTCATGTTTGGGACTGTTGATTCTCCCCTATGACTGTGTTGTTGATGTGCTTTGGGGCTGCTGTAGACTATTAAAGTCATTTTCCACACGTTGTGAGATGTGCTCACTGTTTATGGTTTTGGGATTGTTATTTTCCCATGCTCATTGATGTGTTTGGGACTGTTGCAAATTTGCTTGAGAGTCATTTTGGCCACGATAGGGCCAAGAATGACTCAGGAATTGGCTTCCCTGTTTTAAGCTGTAATTGCTGTTTAATTTCCTGTCGACAATGGTTGGTCTTCGGACTGTGTAGGGAGCAGGGATTGGGGGCATGGTTTGCTTGATAAACCTGGTGGCTGGAAACCACACAGATAGAGCTAGAGGGCTGGCCTTCTTCTCCATCACCCCTGAATAGCACTGGAAGGGAATGCAGGGCCTGAGGGACTGTGTAGCAGAGAAGGGATTGATTCCTTTTGTTGGGTGTGGGTGGGTGTCTTAGAGGTCAGGCTAGCTCTGGTGTAGGTGTTCTTGGCTCTGTAATGAGCTCACCAGCTTAGCATTGAGCCTTTCCCAACTCCTTGATGGCTTGATAAACCCAACTGTGTTGGCTTGGCTATGCTTTGTGTATCCTTGGCTATGTGTAAGCCTGCTTGTTCCCTTATTCCTTGGAGAATCATGCCCAGCTCGGGGGTGGCAATGCTACTGAGAGATTAAGGAGCATGCTGGCCTATGGTTGGGTGGAACATTGTAGTGATGTAGCTGGTTGCGGAACGACTTCTTCATAAGATAAGTGATCTTGTCCATTTTTACTTCTGCAACCATATTTTCTCTTAATGAAAATGATGAACATGTTGGATGAATTCTTGTTTGAATGTATGATGTTTCCACTATGTCTGATAGATAATTGCATCTGTGCATGATAAATGTTCATGTGTGCATGTTCAAGTTCAATGCACCTGTTTAAGCATTATGTTTCAGCAATTTTATGCATGTACATGTCCTCTTCGCCGGTCGAAGGGATGGGGACGTGACACATACCAAGACCTTGCATATCCTTCTAAACTAAACACGAACTGTTTCATTAAAGAATCTTCATGCCATCCCACTCCCAGCTTATGTATATGCTTATGAAATCTAAATAAATGAATGGCAGCATCATCACCCTTTTCATCATTGAATGTTGGAAGATATGTTTTCCAATATACCAGAGGTATTTTATTGGAATAACCAAGAATGGCAGCAAGATTCATAGGATCATACCTTACAGCCCGAGAAGTCATCTTGATGGTGGAGAAACTGAATCAACTCCTCAAACTTTGCAACCCTGTTTGGTAGTGGAGCTGCCATAGAACATTATGAAGAATGGATCCTTCATAGATGGAGTCACCAGGTTAAAAGAGACATGAAATTATTGATGATTGACCGTTGTTCATAATCAATAGTCAAAACTAATCCCTTCGTTCAAATCCAAGGAATATTTGAGACCTATCCATGTATCTGTCTTTCTGACCATCAATCTCCCCAGTGGAATAACCTTCCAGAATCTTTCAATGGAGTCTCCAGGGAAAATGATACAACCTTTTTCACATGTAAGAATCTATGTTTTCCCACATAAACCCTTTATCCTTTGAATATTTGCCATTCTTCCCAGGGATGATCTTCAATATTGTCCCCGACAACGGCGCCAGTTTGTTGGCACTGGAATTGAACCCGAGGTTGTGAAAGGATCGTTCCCAGGTAACAGCAGAACCACTTTTGAAGAGAGAACTGGCCGTCTGCTCTTTCAAGAGGGATCTCTCACCAAATATTAACAATGCCAGATATGTACAAGTGAAAAGATGAATTGTTTGTAAGGGTGGTTGAAACAGAACATCGAACCATTGGGAGATGGAGTCAAGATGTGTAACAAAAATAAACAGAACTTATGCAGGTGATTTTAACACAGAGGCAAGATAGCCATTCGGTTGTAGTCAAATTATAATTATCTAGTGGGAAAAGGAAGAGAAAGAACAAACCATTAACACAGAGCATTAAAGAATGAATTTTGTATTAACTTTAGAAGAAAGCTTTAGTGGATATCTGAAACAACAGATAGAGCATAGTATGTATGAATTCCAAACTATTATACACTTATTTTAGACATGAAAGAAAACATAATGGGGGAGATAAAATGGAAAACATTCACATGAGAAAGGAAGCAACAGACTGTAACACAAACAACACATGAATCCCTGTGAAAAACACCGACTTCGGCTTTGCAACTTTATTAGAAAGCTCTTGAAAGCATACAACACAAAGTTACATTGGTTCCAATGCTTTCTCCTTCTTCAATAGGCAAATTTATAGTGTATTGGACCTCCTAAACCGAAATTAGAATCAAAATTTGTTACAAACTGAAGAACATCTTCTAACAAACTCAAACATGGCATCTCTGCCACAATTTACATAAAACAAAAATATAATGCGGACCCTTGAAAAATAGGCTTAAACAATCCCTCCTGCATATCCCAGATCGTGACATCTGTGCAAAAACTGAAAGATATTATTGTAACTAGCCATGTTCCTGAGAAAACCCATGTCTTCTTTTCCTCTGATTCGGCTCCAACTCCTCAAGATCTGATTTTGGAATTGTTGACTCAGATAGTAAACCTGTAAATTTCTGGAAAAATACCCTGTGAATATTTTTTAAATTTTCCCAACTTGTTATTCCTGTGTAAACACTGAAGGAGGTTTACAAGGGTAGGACAGGGATGAAGAAAAAAATCTCTCCATTTCATGAAATTCAACTCCATTTGGCTAAAATAATTCTTTGAATTTGATGACTAAAACAGTCATTCTGAGATCTGAACATTTTCCCTCTAAATATGACTTTGATTCTCTCAATACACAACACTTGTGTGAAAATATAGATAGTTTATTGTATATGGGTATGTTATAAAGACAAACCTCTCTCAGTTTCCAAAAATTTCTCTTCAGTTGCCGAAAATAGTCGCTTGAAATTGATGATTCAAGCAGTCATTTATAGGGAAAAAATTCACCGGTCGATTCAAGAAATGCATGTAAATGCTCTTTATGATAAATATGCTATTTGAAAATTATCATCGCCAGACTCAAACAAAGTGTAGAACCATGCAACTCTAAACACTCTTCATTTTCTCTGAACGGAAACATTTAGGATCACTGATCTCATTCTCAAAGAATGGGATAAAAACACATGTTTTTATTTGCTCATTCCGTCCAATCTCGAAATATTAACTAAACATCATTTTCACCTAGCAGAAAACTTTAGAACCATCAATTTGATTTTCCAATTCAACACATGCCCTAAGCTTCCCACCATTTAAAATTTTGCTGATTGAAAAATTGACTTACTTCGTGCAAGTTACATTAGCGAAATTTATATGAGCTGCCGGTCTCTTCCATCCTCTTATCTTCACCATTAAACTTTAACAAATATACCCAATTTCTCCAATTGAAAAATTTAATTGCTCCGTGCAACTTCATAATGCAAAATTTATTTGAGTCGTCGGATGAAATGTAGTCTCCATCTAGACCATTGACCAATTCTTAGCTGTGCAGGAATGCACCCAGGATCCTTTCAGTGCATCCTTAATGCTAGACGAATCTATCGTTGAAACATCCCACAACTGATAAAACAGTAATCGTGCCTGCTAACATAGTTTCAAATAAAACAAAACCTTGTTTCTTTGGAATATGTCTCCATTGTTTATTTTATTTATTTTCCCTCCTTTTATGCAATACATTCTCAAGCTCTTTGTTTGCTTGGTATGAAACAAGCAGGACACCAATGGGTCCGTTGAGACTAATTTATCCAACCACAGGTGCTTGCATTGGATAGCTCGATCATCCAAAACACTTGGAAAACACAAAGTTCTCATAATGAATAAGACTTAAACTCTCCTTGCTTCCACCTCGTTGAAATCCAATTAATCTTTCCTCTCCTCTTCAAATCTTAACCACAACTCAAATGCGCCTTCAAAAGCCAAATGGTTTTCTCCAAATGTTGCGGAAGAATTTGTACATGTCATTTCTACTTTTGCGTTATTTATTATATTGCAGGAATGTCTGACATGCAAGAGAAAAATTCATGTTTAAATTGTTTATAAACAGCAATGGTTTCAACATATGTTAAGGAACAAATAAAGAATCATTTGGCAGCTAAGCGCTTGGAATTAGGTGGAAGGATTTGCTTGGTGTATGGACCCCATCTTTTAACTTTATGTCAAAGAAGAAATAAAGTGGTAATATCTTAAGCGACTCTTGGGCTTAGCCTAAAGTATCTCTTGGTAAAATATCCACATTTACTTTTACCATAAAAATAGCCGCTCTTTACATTTGGATTTATAGAAATAAACTTCATTTATTTTTATAAACCTAACTTTAACCCACTTTTATAAAATGTGCTTTATAAAATTTTTGCAAAATCTATTTATCCATAAAAAAAAATCTTTTCTTTATAGAATATTTTATTTCTTTAACCAAAGACCTTTAACTCTTTTGTTCAAAACACCTTTAGAACCTTCTCTTCTTGCAGACCTAGGAAATTTTTATAAATTGCTTAGCGAGAAGAATTTGAAAACCACCTGATCACCAATATATCTTAAAATAAATTTAATGATAGCACTAACTCTCAACGAAAATAAATAGTGCTAATAGAACTCTTCTCATTTTATGAAAAATTATGGATCATGAACATTCCAACTTTGATACTGTGTTGGTACAACCATTGAACAATAGAAGAGAAAGAGATTTCCAGATCAAGAGTGGTGGTGTGTAAAGACACCTTTGCACGTAAGCATAATGGGAAAGCTCCATAAAAGAACAATGATCCAATTTGATAGACCAATCCATAAGTTTCATCTATAAATATGTTTGGACATGGACCAAACCAATGACAAGTGGATGTTAACGATCAAAATTCACACACATGCGACATTTTATATAATATTGCAGTAAGGTGTCATCAACATATAGAAAGCATCCCAATGAATACATCCTCATCAGATTCAAAAAGAATTATGATTCCAAAAAAATGGCAATTAACAATCAAAATAAGAGTTCACGGAGTTAAATCCTTGTTCACTCATGCTACAACATGTCTTATTAGTTTTGTGACCATGTGATCCTAGTGCATATTTTTCTTTGAAATCCATGCGACTATAAAAATTGTAGGATCTTATCTATGAGTCATGCATTGAAGGATCATGAAAGATTCTCACAAACAAAAATTCAAACTTGTATCTTCATATGATGGGGCAGCATTGAATATACCCCTTTGTGTACATTGCATCTAGTTCATGAGGTGATGGGGTTCAAGCTTGGATCTAGATATTTCGTGGACACCTCTTGGACTATAAGGAATCTATATGAATGCATGTAAGAAGGGTAAAATAGAGTAAGTTTATTCTGTTGGAATTGTGTTGAGGATTCCTCATAACTCACCTCTTCCTCCACCTATTGGAATTCCTCAAGCTCCCATGCCTCCTCCCTCCAAGGGAAAGTGTTTCCTCTCATTGTTCTTCAAGTTATTAGCATTTAGTGTGGAAAAATAGGACCTTCATATGGGATATTGTTGGCTTCCCTTGAATCCCTCATCTCCTAGATGACACTACATTTAACAAGCTTGACCATTGGGAAATCTAAATTAGTTCTTACATCTTCTTGTTTTTTGGTTTGAGTATCTCCACCTTTATTTTTTTTATTTCATGTTATTTGTTTTATTTTGTTTTGTTCACTAAAAAGGTCTTATAGAATCAATTTGGAGTCATTACATTTTCTTTAGTAAAACAATACTCATCCTTATTGACAACCTCAAAATATTTCATCCCACAAGTGGGAAGGGTTGCACACCTTTGTGCAAATTTTCTATTAGATTTTCTTAAGATTAGATTAGATTATCTCGGATCTTTATCTGAAAGAATAACAAGTACAACAAGATGCATAAGATATAAAATATACACAAGACACAAATATTTTCATCAGGGAAACCATAAAGGAGGAAACCTCGCAAACTTATTCATAATAGTAAGATGATCAAAATAAGTAATAAGAAATGTTCAACAACTATCTTTCTCTCCTCCTCTAACTATCTCTCTCTCTCTAATGCACCTTGGAGAGTGTGTGAGATGTGTATAAATTAGGGAGAGCGCCTCCCTATTTATACCCTTTCAAGTCACTGACCAAATATAATACTCGAACCTACATGTCATCTCACATGGGGCTCACTTCTCCTAGAGAGACCACAATTACATATTACATGATGTTACATTGGGGGCTATTGCCCCGACTTACAATGGAGGTTATACCTCAAGGTATAGAAATAACTTAGACATCCCATAAAGGGGTAAAACACATATACGATGGGGGTACAACAACATAAAATGATAATATACATCAGAATATCTTCTAAAGTTACAAATACATCAACACTCCCTCTTAACTAGGAAGGTATTCTATCTCTACACAGTCATTAACACATTTGGTCAGGTCTTCATTTCATGGTCATCATCACAGAGTCACAGAGTCTTCATCATAGCTTCTTCCATAATCTTCTTATAATTTGATCATTATACCATACTATTTGTCATCAGAAGTTTATATAGTGCCAGCCCTTTTTCATGCTGGATGTAGGCCTAGTCCTTTGCCAGGTCTTCATCTACAGTGCCAACCCTTTTTCATATTGTATGTAGGCCTAGTCCTATTCCAGGTCTTCATCTACAGTTCCAACCCTTTTTCATGCTGAATGTAGGCCTAGTCCTCTTCTAGGTCTTCATCTATAGTTCCAACCCTTTTTCATGCTGGATGTAGGCCTAGTCCTATGCTAGGTCTTCATCTATAGTGTCAGCCCTTTTTCATGTAGGATGTAGGCCTAGCCCTCGGCCAAGTAATCATCATCTCTGTGAGCAAGCCATCAAGTAGGTACATCTCAGGACTTATTATATGCCTCTTGCAAAACCTGCAGGATCTCCTAGGAATGATTATATGCCACTACAAAACCTGAAGGAGCATCCCAGGACTGATTACATGCCTTGCAACACCTTTGTACCCTACTATTACCTTATCATATTTAGATAATCTCATTGTCACATGAATCAAAACTATGATACACATAACACAACACTTACATTCACCAACATGGGAGGACAAATCTACCGCCATCCGAAAAAGGCTCAGCATTTACATCAATGACCATGGGAGGACCAACCTACCACCATGTCGGAAGAGCTTTAGCATTTACATCAACGACCATGGGAGGACCAACCTACCACCATGTCAAAAAATATCCAACACTTACATCAATGACCATGGGAGCACCAACCTACCACCATGTCAGAAAGGCTCCATCACTTACATCAACAACCATGGGAGGACCAACCTACCACCATCTCGGAAAGGCTCCAACACTTACATCAACGACCATGGGAGTACCGACCTACCACCATGTTGGAAAGGCTCCAACACTTACATCAACGAACATGGGAGGACCAAAATACTACCATGTCAGAAAGGCTTATGTGTATCTGCATCTTCCAGACTCATCACTTCCCCTTTGAAGGAACCTAGATATAAAGTACACCAAGATTCTCTCTGAAGTATTCAAACTTCACTCTGGCTATTTCTAGAATAGAATCACATTAGGACTTATTACGTCCAAGGATAACTTGCGAGATTTGCTACGACTGATTAAATCCGAGGACAACCTACAGTACTGATTACGTCTGAGCAACCTATGATCTTCATCGGGATTTTATGCTCAGGCAACCTGTCTCACTGGCTATGCTAGAACTCATCACTTCCTCTTTCGAGAGATCTTGATCTAGATCACGTACTGGAGCTTCACTACTCCTCTTTGCATCATATAAAAGTGCAAGTCATATCAATCAAATAAAATAGCAGTTTTCAAAAGAAACATACTACCACACAAATAGTTGAGTAGGGAAATTTATTTTTCCTCGACTGTACTCAGCACCATGCAGGACTGCATTATGCCAAACCAGTAGCCCATACTGGATCTCAAAATGAAGAAGAAAACTGAGGTGCTCTTCTGCTCTTCTTCTCAATGGCACTACCAATATGAATAAACATAATCATGTAGGTTAGTCTTCCAATTCGTATCATACTTGATCCCATACTCAACTGTACCCTTCAGATACCACACTGCATGCTTTGCAACCAGGTGAGCATGTCACGGATCAGTCAAGAACTCCCTCATGTCATTTATAGCAAAACATGTGTCTAGTCTTGTATTCGTCAGGCACATGAATGAACAAATAATATGACCATACATCATGGCATCAACTGTCTATGATGAATCATCACTCAATATCTTCAGGTTCAATACCATAGGTGTGTCCATGGCCTTGCATTCCATCATCCCGAACCTCTTCAGGATATCCACTACATAATTCCATTGTCCAAGGGAAACTCCACCCACACTCTGCCACACATCCATGCCTAGAAAGTAGTGCATCATACCCAAGTCCTTCATCTCGAACTCGACAGCAAGTCTCCTTCTTTCATCTTTAATGAGTTCCTATTTTCCTATCAGGAACAGGTCATCGACATATAACAGGAGCATCACTGGTCTTCTGCCTTCAACCTTGAAGTAAAGGTTGGAATCCACTTTACTCTTAGTAAATCCTAGATCCATCAGCCTAGTTGTACATCTTGTTGTACCATGTTGAACCTCAATATCTTCCGCAGTCACTCCTTCTGAAGCAAACCATCATTCTCCCTTTTCCTTTTGTATTCTTTGTATTGAAACATTATGTAATGGAGTGACAAGTAGCTTCCTTTGGTACTAATATTCTATGTATCCTTCTAGGGTCATTGGATACCAAGATCCTCTATCTTGAACTTTGTTTAAAATTTCTTATCGCACCCATCTGTGAGCTTTCCATCCTCTATAGGATTTCATCTGCAATCTTGTAGCAAAGGTTAAGATATTCATCACTCTAGGTGATCTTCAAGCTCCTTATGTAACTATGTGTTCTATCCCATGGGTGCCCTCTGAGCTCGTATAAGGCCTTATTTAATTTGTAGACATGAGTCTTCCTGTCATGTGTCTCAACTCCCAGTGGATTCTCTATGTATACTTAACTCATCACTGGTGCAAATGTCTCTTCGTAGTCTATGCCTTCTTTCAGTGAGAAGCCTTGTGCTACAAATCTTGCCTTGTATCCCACGATGTTTCCATCTACTTAATGTTGGATATTGTAGATCCATACGGAAGACACTATAGACTTCCCTTCAGGTATCGACACTGCATCCTAGACATCATTCTTCTTGAAATGGTACTCTTTGATCATAGTCTCCTTCCCTTTCTTCTTGTCTACTTCTTCACATTTGGAAGGCTATGCATCAATGATGTCACTCAACAATGTCAGATAACTACAGTGTGTCTGAGGCCTCTTTTTTTTTAAGTATCGTCATACTATTCTTCATCTTGGATTATTTCTCGTGCCCAATATGGTCTTCATCTCTCGAGGTGTATCTGCCATTCTCTTTATATTCGTCTAAAGCTCTTTCCTTAGCTATGGTGTCTCTGACCCAGGAAGCTTCACGTTCCTCTTCTAAACTTCCATTACTTGTTCTTCGGAATGATCTACAAGTCAATTTGAGTTACATGTTTAGAAACATATCATAATTTCCAAAATATATTAATAGTGACAAATATATGTAATATAACCATGCAACTATTTTATCCAATGCTACAACATTCATCCATATCATGTATACATACAGTAACTTCTAGATGCATTCTGCCCCAATGTTATTAAGAGTGTGTACTATTCCTAATATGCCATAAAAGAGGTTTTAATCTAGATAAGTAGTAATGGAATGTTGTACAACATCATTAAATTCTTACCCATCATGTGAAAATACTCAAACGTGCATAACACATCAACTGAATATAAACAAATGCATAACCAAACAATATCATGAAATGACAATTGAATACTTATCTTTATTTGTGGGTAGAATCATTATTGAGCCTTCAACTTCATCATCTTCTTCATTCGTAATAACATAATTTCTTATCCAAATGGTAATATGGATAATAGGTTCTTCAAGAATTGATTCCTTCGTATTCCTCATCGCTTGAGGGATCTTCTTTGAATCATGAGAGCTCGATCTTCAATTTCTCATATCTTCTCTTCTCTTATTATGAGTCAAGATTCCTTTTATGTGCACTCTTCCCATAGTCTGTTCAAGGTATTCAACCTTTTTTTGGCACACATTCCTCGAATGAATGGATTCCATGATCTTGGGAGGCCATTCAAGGTGGTTATAACAATCTCTTATTCTTCTTCGATTGCTTCATCATAGCATCGAACACTTCCTTTTGGTGTCTTCAAGGATCACACATAAGGGATGAGATGATATTTAATAGAATATGCAATGATTCTCTTGTATCTAGCCTTAGCCTCATCTCCCTTTGGCTCTTATAACTTCCTTACTGAAATACTGATCCAAGTCAATTTCTTCAATGATCATGAAGGTCCGATTTGAGGTGTCCAACCTGGTTCTAGAGCTAGCTGATCTAGGGTTTGTCATAGAAACCCTAATTTTAAAAACTTGGAATTTCAAATTTCTTATTGGATATAAATATTTTCCTCTTCAAGGTGATCTATCTAATGTACTCCTTTTCTGAAAACAGTGGAGGGAAGCTCTCAGAACAGGAAGCCCTAGTTTTCCAATTTCTTCTACAGAAATGACTGATATTGATTCTAATCTATATCCAAAGTTTCAGATCCTTAAAGTATGAAAATTCTCACTGTGATATCCTAATAAGTATTATTTCCAACCCCATAGATTAGAGAAGAAATGGATTCTCCATCAGATTTTCCCAAGATGACTATTTTGGGTACTGTTCAACATAGCAAACTTGTTCGGAGTACCACGTGTCACTGTTTCACATTCTGGGTCTGAAAAGAGTACCACATAAATTAAATTATGTTCCCTACCTGAAAAACCTTGATAAATTTGGTTTGGAACTTCCTACCCTGAGATATAACAAATCTCCCTAGGTCACTTGTTTATGGTTGTATTCTGGAGGAGGCTAGAACCTTGATTTGGAGGAACCATATCACTGAATTATAGAGAATCTGAAGCTGAAACGTTTACACACGGTACAAAAGTAATTTACCTTCAGCCTATAAACATTTTGGATTCTGAGAATTCTCCAATATCACGTTATAGAAAAAGTGCTAGAATGACTAAATTTAGTCTTCTAGGGTTTTTCAGGCATCAAACCCTAATTTGCATAGCTGCCATTGTAGATGTATTTTGGTTGTATAGTGAAAATTATTTTATTCATAAATTGATACCACTAATAGATGTGCCCTATTGAGGCAATTTATCCTAGCCCTACTTGCTTTATGATCTGTGGAGAGAACACCTTCAACTGCAAAGCCCTAGTTCCCACAGCTGCATAGTTCCTTCTTTAAGAGATGATCTGAAACCATGTTATATTTTATTAAGATCTAATTATATTATCTAGGATATTTATCTGAAATAATAACAAGTACAACAAAATGAATAAGATATAAAAGATACACAAGCCACAAATATTTTCATTGGGGAAACCATGAAGGAAAAAACCCCGCAAAATTCTTTAGAATAATAAGATGATCAAAAGCAGCAATAAGAAATGTTCAACAACTATATTTCTCTCCTCATATGACTATCTCTCTCTCTCTCATGTGCCTTAGAGAGTGTGTGAGATTTGTATAAATGAGGGACAGTGCCTCCCTATTTATACCCTTTCAAGTCACTGACCAAATATAAGATTTGAGCCTACATGTCATCTCACATGGGTCCCACTTCTCCTGGAGAGACCACAATTACTTATTACATGATGTTACATTGGGGACTATTGCCCCGAATTACAATAGAGGTTTTACCTCAAGGTATAGACACAATTTAGACATCCTGTAAAGGGGTAACACACATCCCCAATGGAGGTACAACAACATACAATGATAGTATACATCAGAATATCTTCCAAATTTTACAAATACATCAACATTTTCCCACAACAATGGACCAAGACAATTGTAACTATTCGTAAAAGGTGGATATGAGATCCCAAAGTGGACATAAGCTGATAAGGTGAGGGTACTAGTGGTCCATAGGCTCCAAATTCTATCAATGACCTTGTAGTTATGTGGAGATAATAAGAATTGGTAAGACGAGGTTCTTGAGAGTGGAAATTCAAACCCAATTCATAAAATTCCTTCATTCCTTTTTGTTCTATTATGCCGCATCTTTCCTTCTCTCATTCCTTCCTTTTGTCATGGCTCCTTCTTCTATTGATGCTCCTTATTCTGTCGTGCATCTTCCTTCTTATTCCTTCCTGTCACTGCCTCTATCATAGCTCCTTTCTCTTATTCTCTAGCTCTTCTCCATGCTTAGGAATAATTCTAAGGGAATTATGCTTTATGTTAGAATAATCAACCCATAGTTAGCTACCTTAGACATTAATTTCTTTATTTTTGTCTTATTTGCCTAGTTCATGTGTCCCACCTTGTGCAAGTTGTCATTTACCTATCCATAGTGGTCAAACTTGCCTTATTTGACTCATGTAGTGCTTTGTAAACCTCAAGGAATCAAATCTGCTTTATTCCTGGCCTTCTAAGCGCCCTTTTGTTTTTTCTGCTTTATTCCCTGCTTTTTCAGTGTTTTAAGGCAAATGGAAAAGCTTGACTAGGTGAGGTTGACTAGTTTTTTGTCCTACACATCCTCCACTCTTTTCTCCTTGTAAAAGCATGTATTAGTTGTAATTCCATCACTCTTTAGCTTGCCTAAGCCCTTTTTCTAATTCGTGAGCTCCATGACTGATTTGGGATCATCTTTTTGCACCTATGGGGGATTTTCTTAATTTTAGTAAGCCTGATTTATGCTAGATTCGAATTGATCCTCATGCATTAGAATCCCTTATGTATTTTATTTATTCAGCAACCTATTATGTTACAGGGTTGGCTATTATACACTTATTCAATACATTTTAGTGTTTAGTTCATTATTCAGTCTCTTTTGTGAGTGATTTTGCATGTTCAATTGATAATTGTTGTGAGTAAAATTAATCTATCACTGGGTTCAATTTCCACATGGTATCAGAGCCATTGTAGATCGATTTCTCTCCTTCAAAATTGTTTTGTAGGTTCAACATCAGTGACTGGGAGCCTTCTACTGACAGTCGGGACATATTTTCTAAGCTATGGATCAATCACAGAAAACTATCTTGACTCCCTTCAATTTATTTGAATGGAAAGCAGAGATGGAGATACTGTTGAGAGCGAAAGGCCTCTACAAGGTGACTATGGCAACAGAAGCAGAGCCCAATGCAGTTGCAGAGAAGATAAAATGGCACAACAGGAGGGATGAGGCCTATGGTCTCCTGTGTCTGAGTATTTCCAGAGACCTCCTTTTCCATCTTGATGGATTGACATCATTGAATGAAGTATGGGAGAAGCTTGCTTATCTTTTTGGAAAGACAGATGAGATGAGGGGACATCAAATCGAAAATGAGCTGATTTCTCTTAGTCCAAATAGCTTTGAATCCCTGCAGCTATATTTCTCCAAGTTCAAAGCACTTGTTTTGCAGCTGAAACAGTGTGGGATCGAATAGAAGGATGATCATCTCATCTTGGCCATTCTCTTGAAGCCAGGCCCTGACTATTTAGTGTTTTTTTCAACCTTCTATGCCACAAAACTGACAGCTTGAACCTGGAAGATGCCCAGCCTTGCAGATTTCATGGAATCTCTCACACAAGAACAGGATAAGTTGGTGATGATGGGCACCATCAAACCATCCAAAGATCAAGCTCTGATTGCTGGAGATTCGAAGGTGGATTCAAAAAGAAAAAAGAAAGCTAAAAATCCACCTGAGCAAAAGAGAGACAAGAAACAGTCTCTGGAGGAGCCACAAGGTTCCAAGAAGAACTACCAGAAGAAGAAAAACAAAGGAGAAATGAGCAAGTGCGCATACTGCAATAAGGGCAATCACACTGAAAGCTCTTGTATGAAGAATAAAATAGACATGTTGACCCAACTCGTGGAGAAGAATGGAATCTCCCTTCCAGACAGCTCAAAGAAGAGAGAAGGAGGATCAAGTTTAGATGACAGAGAGAGAGTTCATGCATTGGTTGCTGGCACATCAAGCTCACCCAATTTTATCATTGATTCTGGAGCTTCAAGACACATGGCTTCGACCAAGGAGGCATTCTCCTCACTTGAAATGTCAAAAGGACCACCTATAGTACTGGGAGATGACTCTCTCACTGAAAGTTTGGGCAAAGGGAGGATTGATCTTGATCATGGTCAGTTCAGCAATGTGTTGTATGTGCCTAGTCTTTCCTCCAACCTCTTGTCAGTGTACCAGATGACCCACATTGGGTATGCTAAGAAAGTCATATTCTCCCCTGATGAAGTTGAGATCACAGAGATCTCAAGTGGTAGAGTCATTGCAAAAGGAGTTGCGAATCGTGCTCAAAAGGTATACATGTTCTCACACTTCCTACCCTACTCAAACCCCTCTACTCTTTTGATTCATGCTAATGAGGCTAGAAAGATTTGGCATGAAATATTTGGCCACCTAAATTACAAGTATCTTTATGATCTTAGTGAAAAAGAGATGGTCATATGGTTTCCCAAGATAAAATTTTCCAAAGGAGTCTGCCAAGGTTGTATCCTAGGAAAACACCCAGAGCATAAATTTGAGAGAGCTAGTCATGAGAGAACCTCTGCACCCCTCGAGCTGATCCACAGTGATGTTTCTATCCCATTCCCTCATATGTCCATGATTCAGGCCAAATATTCATTAACTTTCATAGATGACTTTTCCAGGTATTGCTGGGTTTACTTCCTGAAACACAAGTCTGAAGTTTTTGGCCTCTTCAAAGTCTTTAAGGCTTTGGTTGAAAACTAGTCTGGGAGGAAACTCAAGGTCCTCGGATCTGAAAATGGTGGTGAGTATGTCAAGTCTAAGTTTATTAATTATTTTTTAGATGTAGGTATTCAGATGCAGCATTCTATCCCTTACACACCACAGCAAAAATGGTGTTGTTGAGAGGAAGAACAGATCACTGAAGGAGATGGCAACATGCATGATGGAGGTCAAAACTTTGCCACCAAAGTACTAGGACGAAGCTATAAACTGTGCAGCCTATATCCATAATAGGGTGCCTCATAAACATCTTGAAGGTATGACTCCTTTTGAATCATGGAGTGGGCACAAGCCAGATGTGACCCATTTCAGGATTTTTGGCTCAAGGGCTTGGGCTAGAATTCCAACATAAAAGAGAAAGCCTTTGCAGCCCCAAAGCCAAGAGTGTCTATTTTTTGGATACTCTGAAGATTCAAAAGGGTACAAAATGATAAATTTGAGCACAAACAAAGCCTTCATCGAAAGGTGTGTTAAGTTTGAAGAAGAACCCCTTGCAACAGTGGAAGTTGGAGAAGCCTCTTCTCCACCTGAACCTTAGGAAGTAAGTAAAGAGTTTGTTGAACATGCTGATTCTTATTTTTCTAATGGAGATGAGTTTATTGCAGACCCTAAAATCCCTACAAGTCCAAAATGGGAAGCCAAGACACTACATGCAGCAGGAGAGCTAGCTGGGGATCCCAATGACCCAAGGAGGACTAGATCTCAATTTGAGAGTGGTCTGTGCATGAAGGATCCTATGTTTGCTGAAAAATGATATTTGATGGTGGATTTTAATCCTCAAACATATGAATAAGCAAGAGTATATCCAATATGGCAAACAGCCATGAATGAGGAGTTCATCTCACTTCAAAAGAGCAACACATGGGAGCTAGTGGATCTTCTCCCAGGGAGAAAGTTAGTCTAGTGTAAGTGGGTCTATAAGACCAAATTTGCTGCTGATGGTTCACCATTGAAGTACAATGCCATATTGGTATCCAAAGGCTACTCACAAGTTCATGGCATAGATTACAATGAGACCTTTGCCCCAGTGGCAAAGATGGATTCCATCAGGCTAGCCTTAGCCATTGCAGCCTCAAGGCAATGGGAGGTACATCACATGGATGTAAAATGTGCCTTACTGAATGGAGATCTCACTGAAGAGATATATATGCAGCAGCCTCAAGTTTTTTCTACTAACCTTTCTCTTGTGTGCATGTTGAGAAAGTCATTATATGGGCTAAAGCAAGCCCCCAGGGCTTGGTATGCCAAGATCGATAGCTTCTTGCTATCACTGAATTTTTTTCGATGAAAATCAGATCCAAATGTCTCTTTGAAGTTATTTAATGGTTAATTAATGATCATTGTGTTATATGTTGATGACCTCCTCATTACAGGAAGCTCAAAGGATGAGATTGCTTCCTTAAAGGGTGCTATGAACCAAGCCTTCTCCATGACAGATTTGGGGCTCTTAAGTCAATTTTTGGGGCTTGAGATTGCTCAAACCAAAGATGGAATCAAGGTGCACCAGTCCAAATATGCCTTGGAATTGCTGAACAAATTCAGAATGAAGGATTGCAAAGCAAGCAAAACTCCTTTCCTTTCAGGAGTGAAGCTGGAAGAAGCTGATTCTTCACCTATGGTAAACAATACATTGTATAGGCAATTGATTGGATGTTTGTTGTATCTGACACATACTAGACCTGATATTTATTATGCAGTAAGTGTGTCTTCTAGATACATGAATCAGCCTCATGAGATCCATTGGAAAGAAACCAAAAGGATCCTTAACTTTGTTCAGGGAACAAGGACACATGGGATCTTCTATAAAGCAAAATCTGATCTTGATTTGATTGGATTTACTGACAGTGATTGGTCCGGTGATAGCACAGATAGAAAGTACACATCAAGATATGTGTTCATGCTTGCAGAAGGGCCAATCAGCTGGTCAAGCAAGAAACAGAGTGCCATTGCACTCTCATCTACATAAGCAGAGTACAAAGGAGTTGTTAATGCAGCAACTCAATGTTTATGGTTGCAGGGTTTACTTGGAGAGTGTGGCTTCGAATCAGAGTACTCAACTACCATCTACTGTGATAACTAGAGTACCATTTGAATCTACAAAGATCCATTTCAGAAGCAGAGAACCAAACACATTGAGATCCATATGCACTACATCAAAGAGCTTGTGCATGATGGCACCATTCACCTACTCTTCTGTTCATCTTCAGAACAAGTAGCTGATATCTTCACCAAAGCATTTTGTGAGAAGACCTTTAGCAATCTCAAATCATTGTTGGGGATTGTTGATCATGCTGTGAAGCATTAGTGAAGACAATATTTCCAAATTTTGTTTTACAGTCCATGTTTAAGGGAGGATTTTCCCAAGTTGGTTTTGCCTCTTTCCTTGGTTATATGAACATGCAGTATGTAAAAGGGTGACTAATCCTTGTTGCTAGGCCCTATACTTTTCTGATATATTACTCATAATTCAGGCTTAATGGGGGGTGTTAGAATAATCAACCCATAGTTAGCTACCTTACACATTAATTTCTTTATTTTTGTCTTATTTGCCTAGTTCATGTGTCCCACCTTGTGCAAGTTGTCATTTACCTATACATAGTGGTCAAACTTGCCTTATTTGACTCATGTAGTGCTTGGGAAACCTCAAGGAATCAAATTTGCTTTATTCCTGGCCTTCTAAGCACCCTTCTGCTTTTTTTGCTTTATTCCCTGCTTTTTCAGTGTTTTAAGGCAAATGGAAAAGCTTGACTAGGTGAGGTTGACTAGTTTTTTGTCCTACACATCCTCCACTCTTTTCTCCTTGTAAAAGCATGTATTAGTTTTCATTCCATCACTCTTTAGCTTTCCTAAGCCTTTTTTCTAATTCGTGAGCTCCATGACTGATTTGGGATCAGCCTTTTGCACCTATGGGGGATTTGCTTAATTTTATTAAGCCTGCTTTATGCTAAATTCGAATTGATCCTCATGCATTCGAATACCTTATGTATTTTATTTATTCAACAACCTATTATGTTACAGGGTTGGCTATTGTACACTTATTCAATACAGTTTAGTGTTCAGCTCATTATTCAGTCTCTTTTGTGAGTGATTTTGCATGTTCAATTGATAATTGTTGTGATTAAAATTAATCTATCACTGGGTTCAATTTCCACACTTTACTTTCCCTAGGCCCAACATACACCTTTGAGTTGGGGCTATCAGTCCATAAGGGTAAATCTCTCCCAGTTCCACTTTACATAGTTCAATCTCTCATGTAACCAACTAGTTCCTACAACTCCTCTATAGCTATCCCAATCCTCAATTATATTTCCCCATCAACCTGAAAAATTCCAAGAAAAATATCCCTTCTTTGAGATAACATTCCCTTGAGTAGCCTCTAGTTCCCTTCTAGAGATATAGCACATGTTGGACATGAAGTCTCCAAATTTGGACTCTAGGGAACAAGCTACAAGCCAGGTTTCTCTCACACTAGTCTACCTGGGTTAATGTCATGCATAATTCATGTTTAACAATGGCATATTCATTCTCTATTATGGTACCAAGTTGTGAAATTCAAAGGTGATGGAAAAGGAGTTGAATGAAATTTGAATGGTGGAAGAATTATGAGGAGACAAACCCCTCTCTAGCTTGGAAAGTCACTTTTATAGGAATATTTCAAACTTCCATGTGGCCACTCCACATGTGACCTATTTTTACCCCTCTTAATCCCCTTCTTAGGATAAGTACATAATGCTTTAATTAAAGAATGGCTCTTAATCATAGTGTAGTAAATTGGTTTAAATTGATAAGGTCTGGGAAATAATATTTCCCCCTATCACTTCCCCACTTTTGGATCCATACCGCCGCATGATTCTCTTCTTCATACACCTTCATGTGCAACCATTTAGATATTTTATATTAGTATAAATATTTACATAGTCTTTGTCATCCTCACCATTTGTTTCTGGCTTCTATCATTTTACATCAATATTTATAATTTACATTGTGAAATAAAAAATGGGGTATTACAAGCATTAAATATAGAATAATAAATAGGTGATCCTATAAGCTCAACAACATCAACAATCTTCTTCTCAGGTTCCTACATTCAGTTGATCTCTAATTCAAGACTCTTCTTGCAATTTTTCAATCCCTTAATAGTCGGATCTTTCTTAGTCATCTATAACAATAAAGCATCATAATTTTATTTTAAGGTTTGATATTCTTGAAACAATCAATTCTTGTCTTGTTGAAGAGGTCCAGCTTCTTCATGAAGCTCACTGACAAACGCCTGTAAGTGGGTATCCTAATTAGCTAGATGGGTATTCTCTTCTTGCAGTCTGCAAATTTTCTTCTTAAATCCATCAATATCTTCATGAGAGAGGGATTGAACCCCTTCTTCCATATTATTGACCAAATCTGACTTATCTCCAAATTCATCTACCAAAATCAAGAAAATGGATTTCATGGTATTTTCTAGCACATAAATCATTTGATATTTCTCATCAAACTGATACAAAAGGCTAGCTTGAAAGAGGGAATCCTTATCTTCCAACTAGGAATGGGTTGTCTCTAGTTCGTTCTTTAATTATTGATTCTCAGTTTGCAAATATGAAATGGAATTATGCAAGTCTTGTAATATTGAATCAAACTGGTTATGATATTCTTCTAATGCCATGGCCTTCTTCTCCCCAATTTCCTATAATTTCTTAAATTCCAAGGCCTCATCATCGTCGAACACACCCATCTTCAAAAAGGATTTTAACGTCATTAATAGTTAATAGTTGACTATGAAAAGTTGAGATGCACTCAACATTGCCACTATCCAATTTTTTTATCCATTTTTCAAACTTAAATCACTATTCTAATCAAATCAACCTTGTCATGGTTCCTTCGATGCACTATTTAGTTCAAGATGTATAAGAATCACTAGTTGACAATTCACCAACTCAAATAAGCTTCAATCTTCACGTAAGTTGATGCAGTTGAAAAAAATAATGTGTATATGATATGGTTGGAACATATGCAAGAGATATATCAGTCAAATTCTTGGTCAAGGGCTATAGATCTCATAAGATGTCAAATTTTCAATTCGATCAACAAGTCAAATAAAACTATATTTTTTTGGTCAAGGTGCACTCAATTGGTTAGTTTATTTACATATCAGCCATGTAGTAAGAATGAAGATAAGTCGATGAATAATATCAAGTGATTAATCAATTGTATAATAATTTCATGTGATTTATCAAGCATTAGTCAAGTTGAATTCTTGATCGACAATTACAGAGACACACAAGTTGCAACTCAACCACTAGTCAATTCTTCCAATCAAACTTAGTTTGCAGCAGCATACAAAAAGACTTACAATCAAAGAAGAACCCCCAATGTTTTATACATAGTTGGTTGATAATGTGATACTATCTTATGAACAAAACATTACACCAACAATGAACCAATCATACATACTATAGGTCGATATCTAATTGTATCCCAATTGACATAATTCTCAATGCATTAAATACTCCATCACATCAGGATTTAGGGCACCAAAAAGTGAGTTTCAATTGGAGTTTCATTCGGGTAATGACCAATCAAAGTGTAATCCACTCACAACAAACGTGGTGGACAGTCGATATGTAGCAAATCTCCATGGAGAAACTTAGGAGATCCTCATCACATAACTCAATATTTTCTCTATGAGATAAAGACACCCAAATAATACCCAAGAAATTTGTTGATCCCTTCAGCTAGGGAACATTATGGCTGAATATGGAAGTAAATAAGGACATCATGATTCACCAAAAAAATGTAGAGCATAAATATCTAATGATCTCTTCTCATTTTATGCAAAACCATGGATCATGAACCATCGAACTCTCATACCGTGTTGGTACAACCATTGAATAATAGAAGAGAAAGATATTTCTAGATCAAGAGTGGAGGTGTCTAAAGGAACATTTGCACTTAAGCATAATGAGCAATCTCCATAAAAGCACAATGATCCAATTTGAGAGAAAAACCCATAAGTATCATCTATAAATATGTTTGGACATGGACCAAACCAATGACAAGTAGATGTTAACTCTCAAAATTCACACACATGCAACATTTTAGCTAATATTGCAGTAAGGCATCATCAACATATAGAATGAATCCCAATGAAGACATCCTCATCATATCCAAAAATAATTCTGATTCCAAAAATGGAAAATAACAATCAAAAGAAGAGTTCACGGAGCTAAATCCTTGTTCACTCACTAGTCTACAACATGTCTTATTAGTTTTGTGCCCACATGACCCTAGCGCATATTTTTCTTTGAAATCCATGCGACTATAAAAATGGTAGGATCTTATCTACCAGTTGTGCATTGAAGGATCATGAAATATCCTCAAACAAAAATTCAAACTTGTCTCTTGATATGATGGGGAAGCATTGAATATCCCCTTTTGTGTACATTGCGTCTAGTTCATGAGGTGATGGGGTCCAGATTTGGATCTAGATGTTTCTTGGACACCTCTTGGAGTATATAGGAAGCCATATGAATGCATCTAAGAAGGGGGAAATAGAGTAAGTTTATGCTTCTGGAATTGTGTTGAGGATTCCTCATAGCTCACATCTTCCTCAATTTATTGGAATTCCTCAAGCTCCCATGCCTCCTTCCTCCAAGGGGAAAGTGTTTCCTCTCATTGTTCTTAAAGTTATTATCATTTAGTGTTGAAAAATAGGACCTTCATATAGGATATTGTTGACTTCCCTTGAATCCCTCATCTCCTAGATGACACTACATTTAACAAGCTTGACTATTGGGAAATCTAAATTAGTTCTTGCATCTTCTTGTTTTTTTGTTTTGAAAATATCCACCTTTATTTTTTATTTCATGTTATTTGTTTTATTTTGTTTTTTTCACTAACAAGATATTACAGGATCAATTTGGAGTCATTACATTTTCCTTAGTAAAACAATACTCATCCTTATTGACAACCTCAAAATATTTCATCCCACAAGTGGGAAGGGTTGCACACCTTAGTGCAATTTTTCCCACAACAATGGACTAGGACAATTGTAATTGTCCATAAAATTTGGATATGGGATCCCAAAGTGGAGATAAACTGATAAGGTGAGGGTACTAGTGGACCATAGGTTCCAAAATTTTATCAATTACCTTGTAGCTATGTGGAGAGAATAAGAATTGGTAAGATGAGGTTCTCGAGAGTTGAAATGCAAACCCACTTCATAAAATTCCTTCATTCCTTTTGACAGGAAGTGGCATAGGTTTACTATTTGGTATTTTGTTTGCGTTATTTTTTTTTGAATCATGATCCTTCATTTTCTTATTTGGAAATACACTCGTTAATCATAAATGAAAAATTCTTCCCCTATGTGAATTCATTTTCAATATTTTTTTACACTTTATAAGCTAAGGAAACAATTTTTGTTTTACTTCCCTCTACTTTGTTTTAAATACGAAGCTATGTGAGGACAACAACTATTGGAGAAGAGGAGAAGGTATCTCTCGGTTCTATAGTGATTTTCCCTTTCATTCATAGTCATACTAAAAGACTAACAATGTAGCAATGGAAGGTAATGATATGTCTCAAATACATCCATAAAGGTGAAAGAAAATGATCTTCCCATCAGAGGTAAGATTTGCTAATTTGTAATTTATTCAATTTGTTTATATCAATTGAGGCAATGTTATCATGATTGCAAATTATTTCAAGACAATCTGAGTGTGGAGTACATATTCATGATTTATGAGGCTATCACCTAGATTGGGCCATGGAAGTTTGAGGACAACATAAGGTCCCAAAAACCTCCCACTTTCATTAGTCTGATCTTGTTGCATAAATGTTAGTTTTGTTCATTTATCAATATTTACATAATATAACTTATGATTGGTCATGCCTATGTTTGTTCCTCTATTATTTAATTCATTCAATCTTCTTTATTATGTTTTTTTTGTTTTCTATAAACACTTTTGAGTGTATATATTGTATGTTATTTTAATATTCTAGGTTTATATTTGTTGCACATAAACTTGCATACTTGAATCCCGTGCATTCATTAATGAAATGTGATTAATAATTTAATGCAACAATTAACCATGAATTAAGTTTGCAATTAATAATCACTTTAAAGAAATAAATCTTAACAATCACCATTGCCTTTTAAACAAATATTTTTAACGCAATCTAGTGTCATGCCTATGAATAAGTGGGCCCAATGGTTAAGAGCATTAGTACAACATGAGTGGGCCTAATGGTTAAGAGCATGTGTTTTCTCTTAGGAGGTCATAGGTTCAAATCCAGAGGGTTAAGTGTATGTACACGTCTGTAGACTTTAGCAGTTAAATTGATGAGCAAAGGGGGGTCCCTTGTCCCACAAACATGGGGGTCTCATACACCAATTTGGTGTCTTGCTTGGTTGTGACCTTAAAAATAGATTATTATTATAGGTACATCATGAGTGTGCCTAATGGTTAAGAGCATGTGTTTCTTCTTAGGAGGTCACATGTTCAAATCCAGAGGGGTTAGTGTATGTACACCTTTGTAGACTTTAGAAGTTAAATCACTGTGCAGAGGGGGGTCCCTTGTCCCACAAACAAGCGGGTCTCATACACCAAATTGGTGTCTCGCTTGGCGGTGACCGTAAAAATAGATTATTATTATACCTGCCTCAGCAGGTATATTGTAATCGATTGCAAGTCAAACTCTTTTAACTTTTGTATTAGTTGGTGTCTTTTGAGGCAAGTATAAAGAATTAAAATCTATTTTGCAAAGTATGACTTAGGGATTTGTAAAATATTTTTTTTAATTTTGTTAAAAAAATATTTTTGTAAACATCTGATTGGTGGATAGAAGATGATGTAAACTTTGGAATTTGGTATCTGGATTTGAGTTGACATGTGGCAACATGACATAATAATAATAAAATTAAAAAAAATAAAAATTATATCCCGTTGGATCCATGACTTCTGAGGTCAATCATAAGCGTTGCATGAAGCAGCCGGTAAGATTATTTGGAGTTGATCTCACCCAATCATACACCAGTTTCAGCGATGTTATGCCTGTACACGGATTGGGAGGACAAATCCCTGTGAAGAAGTAAAGTCATAAAGTGGTTCCAGAGACTTTAGTGACCAACCCAGGACGCAATTTTGTTCTGTCGAACACAGAGGGCTCGGCCACTTCCAAGAGCTCAAGCTCCACCCAGGGCTCCTCAAGTTCCTCTACAAACCCTGCTCATGGCTCCGAAGGCCGCATCTTTCATTGCCGCTATTGCTCAAGAAAGTTCAACAGTTCCAAGGCATTGGGAGACCATCAAAATGCTGATAAGAAGGAGTGGACAGCAGGAAAATCAAATCCCAGACTGAATAGCCTATCAACTAAATGCTTTCAGTATCCTGCTACCCATGCTATATCTGGTTCCAATGTAGGCATACTTTGTCAGAATATTGAGCTGGTGTCGATCCCTTTATCGTTCCTGAAAAGGGCTAGAAATGACATAGAATTGGGGACAGGAGCTTTACCTTCTGTGAAGTGGCCAAGAAAGGTAGATCATCGGCAGCACAATACAGTGCCTGGTCATATGGTTACCTTATCCAATATTGATCAGTTGGTGTCAAACTCTTTATCTTCTGTGAAAAATTGCAGAAATGATATCGAAATGGAGTCTGGCTCCTTAACTTCTATTAAGAGGGCCAGAAACGAAGATCCCCAACAGCACAATACAACGCCTGGCCGCATGGTTACCATTAATACAAGAGATGAGGATCAGCTTGACTTGTCTTTGCATCTTTGATGTTTTGAAAATTCAATGATCGATTCTCACTTGTTTGTTTCGCTTCAAAATTTGAGTTTGCACTCGAGTAGCAAGACTGGAGTCTGGCGATGAAATCTGTACAGTGCACTTCTTAACCATCATTTTTTATATGATATAATCAGCTTTGCTATGTGTTCAGAGACTTGGAAAACCTGGTTCTGAAATCTACATATGTGAAGAGTACTTCACTTTTAAACGTAAGATCGAAGTGTGACGCCATGGCTAATAGCATCATGGCACAGCCCTTGGTACAATAGTTACAGCAGCCATTACCAGGAGTTCGAATGCATGAGACAACATATGGAAGACCTTCTTTACGAGTATGGTGTTGACCTTGCTTTCCATGGACATGTAAGAGGCCATTAAAGCATGCATCTTATGCTTTATACATTACAGCTTAATTGCACAGAACGACCCTTTATTTTTCTGCTATGTATGTTTTCTGAAAGTTTTGAGCTTTGTGTATGGTATTGTAGGTTCATGCATACGAGAGAACGAACCGAGTTTATAACTACGGCTTGGATCCTTGTGGCCCTGTATATATCACTATTGGGGATGGAGGAAACACTGAGAGGCTTCCCAAGCATATTCATGCAGATGAGCCTGGGAACTGCCCCAATATGAAAAATATACATCCAGAATATGGAGTTGTGTGTCCTTTCAAATACACCTCCAGTGCTGACAGCAGGTTTTGCTGGGACAGGCATCCAAAGTGGAGTGCTTACAGAGAATCCAGTTTTGGTCATGGCATACTTGAGGTCAGAGTTCAATTTTAGGATTTTCCTTACTCTGTATGTAATTGAAGAATATTATTATTCAATGCTGTCTAGCTCTGTATATAACTGAAGATTCTTATTATTCAATGAAAATGATTATGGCTGTCTGTGTTGTAGGTACAAAATTCAACACAGGCATTATGGACATGGCACCGGAGTCCAGATGCATATGAGAGTACAGGTACAGGTGATCAAATATATATTGTTATAGATTATAAAAAATGTTCTCATCTCAACCAGGCATCGAACAACCTAACTGAGCAAATTTGTAGAGTTGGAGGGCATGGAAAGTGCTCTGACCATTAATACAAATGAGTGTTAAAAAATTAACGAAAGACAAATGAGTCATTTTCGTCCCAGGGACACAGAAATAGGACAAGACTCATTATTTTAAATGGTTTTTTGCATTGTCTGCAATTTTCCTATTTGTGGGGTAGCTACTTTCTAACTTAATTGATAAAAACTACTTACATATCTTTGATATGGAGACATTTTTCACAAAAAAAGCATTAAAAATGTGCTTACCAGCCAAGACCATGTTGTTAAAAGCTTTGAAAAGGATGCCAACTCTGCAAACTGGTGGTGCAATAAAACTTGGACGAGAATTTATGGAGTTATAGGGTATGCTTCCACGTTGCTATCGCAGCCCCCATAGTGAACCCACGAAGCTGTTCACAAATCAGCAATTGAGCAAATTAGCAAATGCTAAAGGGGGTGTACTTCCAGGAAATTTGTTCCCTGGAATCACTGCAAAATGGACACAGTAGACAAGAGGGGTCTCGTTCGGCCCTCGGGCTCCGGAGCTCAGAAGCCGGGACCAGGTCTCTCTCAGGTCCTTATTTGTGGCCTCTTTACAGGGAATAGATGGAGTGAATCATTGAAAAAAGCTCCCCGTTTAGGGCTAACGGTATTTAAGAAGTTAGAGCACCAGTTGATGTGTCGTGTTTTACTGAGCTGCGTGTCACATGAAGGGCAGTTGTCTTCGTAGTCTAGTATCTGGAATGCACTGGTGGATTAGTCTATAATGTTGTGCATGGTAGCCAAGTGTTGTCTTATACTAATTGAATTAAATATAAAACTATATTTGCGGTTCCAAAAGAGGTGATGGCTCCATATCTGTTCGACACAATAAAAACTTGTTCTTCAACTAAATTTAAAATTAAAACATGAAGATGTAATGAGTGATGTTTTTATTTTAAAAAACTATTGATGCCATCTGCTTATGTGAAGTCTTTATTATGGGAAACTATTTAATATATTTAATACACAACAATAAATTGGATAATCAAATGTAGTCATGCTCAACCCCTACCCCTATGTACCTTGGAATCAACTTATGTCTCATGGACTCTTTGGTAAGAGTGGGATACGTGTCCTATATTTACAAGGCTTTTGTTGTTTATTAATTCGATTCCTAAAGTAGTTCCACCCAAAACTATATTTTAATTGAAATCTTGCTTATTATAAATTCATTTCCCAAAGTAACTCCACCCAAACCTATATCTTAATTAAAAATGGGAAATATTTAAATACCAATAGGAAATATTTAATACAAATATCATGAGACAAGGGACAAAGAAATATGATCAAATCTATACAATTAGATTTGATTTGCCTACAATGATTTCATTTAAACATTGCTACTTGTTTGTAAAGAAAGATCATTCGTTATGACTAAAGTCAATATTAATCATAATAGAAATATATTTCTAATGTTGTTCCCTAGACAAATATCCTCTAAGTTGCCTTAGATGGAAGATTTGTCACTTGAATCCTTCCACGACCCATTTTACTACATTTATATACTAATGTTGACTAAAAAACAAAATGATCCATTGGTGTGACAAAGTATTTAGTTTTCACATTTTACATTTATATAATCTGTTATAGCAAGTGGTACCATCGGCAAGCCTCGGACTCTCGCCCTCCCTAGCCCTGTAATATGTCATATCCACCACCACAGAATCATAGTCTAATGCACCCAAATATGCAGACTCAGACGACCCGCCGTTGACGAACCTCAGAATAATTCCATTGTAGAGCTCTAGTCCGCAGAGGCTTCCGGGTCTCATGTCTTCAAGTCATTTTACAACCTTGATGAACTCTGAAATCTTTGAAAGCTTGATTGCTACTGCAGTCTGATGAAAGAGCAGGCCCTTCACTCTGGGATCCCAGGCATAGGCCGTCAGTAGAGCATCATTGGGAGAAGACAAACATGATCCAGAGGCTTGCATCATGTTTTGGAATCCAACCACAGGATAGCCATAGCCTTCTCTGTTCCTATCATGGAGTCCAAATCTGCCACTCACCATGGCCATCATCCCTACTCCTGCGCACGTGCATTTCCCCATTCTGTTCTTGGAAACTTCTTGAACTTCTTCTGGATCGACAATGTCATTCCCAGGTTAATTAACACATTACAAAAAAAAACCTCTTGATCCATCGCAATAGTTTTTTAATTAAATGGTTGTTCTTGAACAACCTAGTCTGGATTATACTAGAGAGATTGTTCTTGAACAATCTAGTCTATTTGAATAGTTTTTCAAATTGACAATTCTAATCAATCTAATCTAGATGATCTGATACTTTGATTTAAAAAACTATAGATTGAGATCTGAGTCTATTTGAAAAACTACACTATTAGTATGTATCCATAGCAATAGTTTTTCAAATTGACGTTTCAGATTAATCTAGTCTGCACCACACCACACTAGAATGATCTAAGGTGCACCATACTAGATTGATCTGAAGCTTAAATTTGAAAAGCAAACTCACATTGATGACAGAAACCTAAGAACTGAGACATTAAAACACAAAAAAATGATTTCATTACCAGAGACATGAGCAGTGGCTAAAAGCAAGGTTGGTATGGGACGAAATCCAAAGAAATCATTCACACCATCCCCTGAGACATTCATGGAGACTCTGTCATCAATACTATAAATCACTTTTCGTTGCGAAGGATACCAAGTCAAGTCCCCAAATTCATGATTTCTACCGAATTCCACCACGTTGTTCTCTAGATTGGCATCGCTCTTGAGGAAGTAAACGATGGAGCGTTTAAACATGGGTTGCAATTGAAGGGTAACATGTATCAATTATACAACAGATACGTTATATTTTTTTTCCTTCATGGTACAGTAAGATTCAAAGCTGTGACTGATCAATTAATTAGGCAGGTGGTAGTACATGAGATATAATGCCAAGAAGGCCCAGAGAAACCATAGCTGCTTTGAGATCTTTGTTTGGGTGAGTCAGGACAGTGATTCTAGCATAGTTTTCTTCTGGGCAGGTGGGGCTTATGAGTTTTAGGGCAACAACGTATTCATGAACAACACTGCCATTGCCAAAGAGAGAGCTTCCGTGGGCACCAGTGGCGAGGAGCCCAGCAATGGTGACTCCGTCCCAGTAGGGGGAATGAGGGAGTGCCAGGCCTCGTTCGGCAGCTGCGTCTATAAGCTATCGGAGCGTCACACCACACTCCATAGTTATGGTCATGGACTCGATGTTGACAGCGATAATACTATTGAGATATAGAGTGCTTATGATGAGACCAGAGTCTCCACCTGGGCAGACGAGCTTGGGAATTTTGTGAGACCATTTGGTGACCACCCTCATCTTCTGCTTCCTCCGGCTAGCCATGGCAATGGCCTCCAGTGCCTCCTTTTCATTGAATGGGAACACTGCGGAAGCATCCTTGCAGGGGATTCGATCTGGAAACATCCCATAGGCATTAGAGACTGTGCAATTTGTTAAGCCTGTTGTATCTGAGCATTTCACGGGTGAGCCCGACGGACTCCCCCTGACGCCATGAAAAATAACCAGGAATATGGTGACGATGATATAGACAAACCGCCAAACCATTATTAAACATTGGCCCTCTTTGGCGCAATTCTGCACCTGTTCTGTCCAGGCTCTAACAAAATCAAATACCGAAACGTCTCTTTTTTAAGATATCATTTGAAGTGTCATGATGCATGGAAAATCATTTTTCAATAAAAATAACGTGTCGATCGTCACGGGGAAGGGGGGCTCATGTGACAAACTGCAGCAGCTGCATCTATTTTTATTTTACATGAACTCCATAAAATAATTAGAAAGAGAGACATCATATTGAACGACTCTATAAAATAATTAGAAAGAGAGGCATCATATTGAACACTTCTGGGAGTCCTTGTCAAACCCGTCCTCAATCACTTACAGCAACTTCAGAATGACGTCATCAACATCTAGTTCAGGTATACCAATTCGTAGTATCATTTTTGTAATGTTTTCATTTTTTTTGGAAGTTTTCTTTCTTTCTACATTCTAAGAATATAAAGAACAATATTGTCTTTTTCAATGTCTTAACTTTTTTTTATCAAGCTGAATTACATTAATTAAAACCAACAATATTGTCTTTTTCAATGTCTTAATAACTTTTTATTAGACTTAATTACATTAATTTGATTGACAATGATGATAATGGTTATCAATATCGATCATGTTTTTAATTATTGGATGTAAGGTTGCAGTTTATTAACTTAAATAGTTTAGATCTGTTTAGCGATTATTTTATTTTTGTTTTATGAAATTTTAAAAGGGTAAATGGCTACTTGGTTTTCTTAGAACTTTATTTTAGTATTTTAATATATTTTAATGGAAATATTATTATAATAATAATAGTTTTTTTGGGGGGACAAGAACAAATTCAAAAATGTTGATGGAAGAAAGCTACCAAGAGTACTTAACTTGCTACATAATCATGCTTTGAGCTTGTGACTTAGAGAAGCATGTCTATATTGCCACCCTTACATATATAGCAAAATATTATAGAAAACAAAACCCATGCCCTAAATGATTTCCTTGCAAACCACAATTCTGAGATGACGATCCCGGATTTGCAATGCTCTCTCCTTTCTCCATCGCCATCCTTGCCACTTGAAGTTCTGGCTTGTCAAACCAAATTTCCATCTCCGCTAGCATCATTGTCATTGCACGCTCTGTTTAAGATATGGACTCCGCAAACTCTTCACGAAGCTGGGACAAATCTCTATCCACTATTTCTAGGTGCCTTCCCTCTTCAACATCCATTCATTGTAGGTGTCTTTTCTTCCTTCTAAGTTTCCTTCGTATTTCCATAAGCTTGATAACAAATGACAGAGCAAGGTTGAAAGAAGCAGTTGAATTAGAGGAGGAGGCCATGAGATCAGAGGGGTTTCTTAACTAGAGAACCACAGACAAAATTCGATTTTGCAACCAATAAACTGCGATGAAGTGCGAATTGCAAATATTTCTAATTATTAGACCATCACCTATTAAATCCCCTTTGGAGCGCATTAATCCTGAAATCCTGGTATAATCCATCACACATACCACACGATGGAAGGAGAACGGTAAAGGACACTAGAGCAGACCCAAATTGCAGCAGAGCTCACTCGAAATGACCATGGCTGACGTTCAGGAAGTACGAGTTGTACTACTTAAATGAATTTTAAAGGGCTCATGCAACATTCCACGCGTCGATGTAACTAACTTGCCACGGTCCGTCATATGAACTGAGGAGATAAGCAAGATCTACATGGGAGGGTCATATGATAAGCCCCACGATATTATGACCAGGGTCCTATGGGATCTGACACAAAGAGCTAGTCCCATTTAGAATTAGAGTTGCTTTGCTCAAGGAGGAAGCAACCTTTGCTGCTAAATATGCTTTTTTTTATTAGATTAGCATATAATTATATACAACAATGCCACACATTCTATGTTTTTAAAGAACTATCTTCTTGAAAGTTTCATTGTAATAGTTGGTGCTTACATTGGAATTCAGATTTTTCAAAATCTCCAATTGTTGTTACATTTTTAATATCTATATTGTTAAGTATTTATTAGGCATACAACATTGTTAATGTTATTCAATATCCATTTCTTATGTAATATTTATTAAACTATTATGAAGAGCCACGTACTAGGCATCTATGTTGCTTATCTCAGCTATTGGTAGTGACAAAAGCTCTCCTATTCACAAAGACAAGTAAACTCATTTTGGATCTTTAATTTCAAGGACTTACTTAATAAATAATTAATTCATATACACATATAAATATAAATAGTGACACTTACAAGAAGTAACAAGTAATGTAACAACCGATAAACAACAAGTAATCTCACATAGACATATAAGTACCATGGCAACAAGTAATACATTGTTGCAAGTTTGAATGTTTCATAATTTCATCAACTTTTAGCTTTAAACTATATACAATATTACAATAAAATATTTCTAAGAGGTAGGTATAAGTAGCCTTGCTGCTATTTCATCTTGTTATTATTATTATTATTATAACAATATGCATTCATGTAGGAATTGATGCTAAGAAATATAAGGTGAATCAACCCATTAACACAAATGGATCATCTAACACTATAAATCCACGCATAAAAAAGATTAGTACCCACAAGGGGAAAGACTCCACTAACTATTATAACAAATTAATCTAACCTTGGTTATTCTGCAATCATTTTGTTTTCACATAATTAGTAGTTAGATTCCTTTCGCTTGCATCGATATGTTATTTATACGCATTTCTTTTACTCACATTCATTACAATAGTTTTATTATATTCAATCATTTGCATAGGTTGTTAGTTCAAAGACATAGGGATTTAAGCGTTACCCATGATCCATTCTCATTTTCCTCTTTACCATCCCACCACCAAGGGACTGAATATAAGACTACTACTATGCAAGTAGACCTCAACTATGTGAATGATATGGATATGATTGGTTCATAGGGAAACTATGGAAATGTTGTTAAGTAAACTAATGTAGTCGCTTTGAATTTCAACAAAATATAATCATTGGTTAGAAAGTTGAACGTGTAGTTGAAGCATTAAATAAAAATCAATAGAGCTAGAATGACTGGGACAAGGTAGTTAGGGGGAAATATTGTTACATTGACAGTGACACCCAGTGGATAAAAAACTATAATAGTACATTAGATCTC
>LPNX010141100.1:0-43091 GCA_001517045.1 Pseudotsuga menziesii | reverse complement strand
CCCCCCCCCCCCCCCCCCCCCCCCTCAAGATGAACAATGAAAGTAGTCTGATCACCCTGATGGAATCACCCCCAACAGTGAACGGAGGTAAGTGAAATTATTTTCTAAAAATATCTTGGTGAAGATGTCTACAATCTGCTCATCAGTCGGGTAGTATTGCAGAATGATGGTCCTGCCATGCACTAGCTCTCTGATATAGTCCATGCATATCTCTACATGCTTAGTCCTCTTCCTGGTAACTGGATCTGTGGATATCTTAATAGCACTTTGATTGTCACAAAATAGGACAGTGGACAAAGTACTACTAAGATCAAACTCTGAAAGAATGCCTTGAAACCAAACTGCTTGGATGCAAGCATTCATTGCTCCTCGATACTTGGCCTCCACTGAAGATAATGCTATGGTGGCCTTCTTTTTTCTAGACCAGAAAATGGGGCCACCAACAAACATGAAGACATATTCAGAAGTAGACTTCCAATCAATAGAATCACCTGTCCAATCGAAATCTGTGTATCCAACCAGCTCTAGCTCAGAGTCTGCAACATCGTGAATGTCGTAGGTCCTGGTTCCCTGAATATACTGGAGGATTCTCTTGGTTTCCTTCCAATAAATATCATGGGGCTGCTGCATGTATATTAATATAGCATTCACAGCATAATAGATATCAGGCCGAGAATGTGTCAAATACAAAAAGCTACCAATCAACTGTCGATAAATAGTGTAGTCCATGGGAGGTGTGCTTTTTCCTTCTTCAAGGCTGATCCCTGAAAGGAAAGGGAATCGTGAAGGCCTAAATTCATCCATGTTAAAATTGAATAATAGGTCTGATATGTATTTGTACTGAGTGACCATTATCCCATCATAATTTTTCTCAATTTCGAGCCCCAAAAATTGTTTTAAGATCCCCAAATCGCTCATTTCAAATGCATTGTAGAGAGAAGTTTTGATGACTGAAATAGAAGAAACTGTGCTACCTGTGATCAGTAAGTCATCAACATATAAAAAAATAATAATCAAATGACCATCAGACTACTATATATACACATTTGTATCTGATCTACACATTTGGAAGTTTTGCGAGAGAAGGAAGGCATCCATCTTGGAATACCACTCTCTTGGGGCCTGTTTTAACCCATATTGTAGCAGGGATTTCTCCTTGCTACAGGGGCAGGAATAGATCCCTTATGTCTATAGGATGGAAGGGTAGGTTCCTGCTTGAAAATGCATGAAAGAAAAATGGAACAGAAAGTAATAAACAAAACAGAAATCAATGGTCGTGAGCCCCTCTGCAAACAATGTTAGGGCTTTGCTCCGAGAACCTGCAAACAACTATTAAATAGAAATAAACCTACAAAACATGTTAGAAATCAAACCTGCATGAAAATATGGGTTAGGAAAATGACTAAAACTAATAAAAAAACCACATAAACAAACAGTGGTATATCTCTTCTTTGGTGCAATGGGCCACCATGCCCTGGCTGGAGGAAGCACCTCCCTATCTCACTCAGCAATGGAGGAGCTATGGCTCAATGGGGAAGATGAGTGGATGAGAGGGGTTTGTGGGTAGCTTGAGAGGAAAAGAGTCTCAAGGCATCCACGGGAAGCATAATAGTATGCAAGAGAAGATTTGTTTGAGAGTGACCCTCACCCCTCCTTTTATAGCTTTCTTGGGGACTTTTGGGGTTTTAAGCCCTAGGTAAGGGCTTTAGCCCCTTCTTCCCTAACTTTAGCTCCTTTTAGGGTTTTAGGCTCCTTTGAGGGGTTTTAGCCCCTTTTTTGGAGGCTTTAGCCCCTAAGAGAGTTATTTTAGGCTCATTTTTGGGGTTTTTAAGCCCTTTTCTTCATTCTTAAGTCTTTTTGAGGGTGTGGGGGTCTAATGGAGTGATATGAGGGTTGATCATGGGTGTCCTTGGGTGGTGTAGGGAATGTAGAGCTGAGTGAGGGATTTTTTGGTTTAACATATTGCCCCTTGATGTGTGAGGTCAGTAGCTCATTGTATGGCTGACTGACATCATAGGATTTGCTGCGGAGAGGTGGTGCTTCCGAGGCCGGGGCATGGTGGCTTATGGTTTTTGTATTAATATGGTTCACATCAATGGGTGAGATACAAATAATGTGTGACATGTAGATGGATGAGGAGGGCATCCCCATTCTCATAACAATGTCAAAAGAATAATTTGATCTATGCTCTAAAATACAAGAGCCGATCATATACAATTGATGATACATAGTGGTTGCCTCAATGTGAGGCTGAATACAATACTGATCTGAAGAATTGCTACATTGGACCCATGGAATTCTCATGGAATGCTATATCTTCATGACTGATGACCTACTGGATCTGGGATGATACATAGCTGTATGGACTCGCTGATTTATATTCAGAGTCTGTGTGGTACAAGTATGCTACATCAATCATAAATCTATATAGAAGCATTGGTGGGGCTTCTGAACACTGTCTCCAACGCAACCCAAAAATCACAAGGGACATAACCTGCTTAGCTCCCTTGAATAGACTCATGAATGTTCTAGATTCAGGTGACATTCGAGGTCTTCAACCAAATACTGAACGGACCAAACCCTGTACGAATCTCAATGATGCAATAATGTAGTTGGAGTCAAGCATGTGAGAAACAACCATCCTGAGAGGCACTAAGGACTCCTCTCAAGTGGTCCAAGGAACTTATAAATGATGTTAATGAAACCAAGGTATAGGGACCTCTGGGTCTATCCTCTAGAATATGTGTGTTGTCATCGACAGAGGGAGACCTACCCCTAGTCAAGGCAATGATGTTTCCTTGATTAGAAGTGCGAGTGAGATAATTGAAAGGTGTGAGACAATCTGCGGACTGACCCACTGAATGGGGGGGGAGGGGGAGGGAAAGAATTGAACAGGGGCAGGGGGAGTGTGGTAGACTCAAACTTCCTTTGTTCAGAGTATGAAAGCAGGGTGGACTAGGAAGAAAATGAAACTGACTCATGGGAATGGGATCATAGCTATAATACTGGGAATGTCACTGCAGATGGGAAATACTTGGGGGAGGTGGACACTTTTGATATTGATGGATTCCCAGGAAGACACATTGCAGAGTACTATAAACAAAGGTGACCCAAAGGGGGAATGCTTCGAAACTATTTTCTATGGGGTGGTGTCTAAAGAAACTGTTATGGTACGATCTCATGGATTTTTGGTGAGCTCGAGAAAGTAAATGCTCACTGGTGCTTTCAATTTTAGAGAGTCTAAAAGCACGAAGGATACTCCAGTGTGGGATCTTTTTCATTGGTAGTCTCCTGTGTCTGAAAAAGGATAAAAGTATACATAGGAGAGCTCATCCATCCTGTAGGGGATGAGAGACTTCTTTACCATTGGTAGTCCAATCAAGCTACAAAATGTTAAACCTATACTGACTGGATGGTCATTCAAATAGTTTTACGAGCATGAACGCAACCAAGTTTGCTCGACAATATTTTCTTGATGAGAAGGATGGAAAAGAGCTTAACAACAACCTATGGTGAGATTTTTCATAAAGTGCAGCCCCTCTACCTGAGAAAGCATACAAGTATGAAGAGGGGAATGGTCTTGGATTGAATATGCCAAGGTGGTCCTTTTCATTTGATGGTCTACATGGTCCGCAAAAGGAGGTAAACGAGACGATGTAGATATGGAAAAGGAAGTAGCTATGCTTGGCTATCTTTTCATTGTTTTTAGGAGTCAAAAAAGATCTTAAACAAAACTCCAGAATGGTCAACCGATTGCAGTGGCACAGGCAGTGCCCCATGTCGGGATGGTGGATAGTGGTCCAAAGGTCATCTGTGCAGTATGGACAGAGCAAAAGGCTCTCAAACATACCCATACATGTGCGGGATAGATTGCGGCAGAGGCTTGCGAGTCGGTGCGGTAGAGGAATGCAAACCGAGATGGCTCTCAAATAGAGGTTAGGAGAGCTGTGCATGAGTTGTGGTGGACGGAATTGACTACATGCGATGTGAGGGAAAGTCTGGGGGCACTTATATGCCAAATACATACGAGAAAAATAAATCATTTTGTGGAAAATGGTCTAGAGATCCATGTAAGGTGTGATTGATGAAGTAGACAACTATGTGTTAAAATTCAAAATAAGAAGAAAAATGATGACCCTTAACGGGTGGTGGCCCGAAAACCTGCATGAGTAGCGATAGGGAAGAGTGATACAAGTACAGGTCCACAGACACTTGTATTGCCATGTTGTGGCTTGTAGATTGAGGTAGCTTCTGGGAAATGGTCCTAAAATTTGTTTGTTAAACATGAGATGATAGTCTCATAAGAAGATAGAGGATGGAATTCTAAAACCAATGGCGTGAACGACATCTCAAATGGACTCCGTATGGTCCTTTTATGTCGAATGGGAGAAATTAGGTAAAAAAGGGCCAATATAAGGGTGGGGAGCATTTGGTGAGGCGTCATTGTCACTGTTCATTATGGAGAGGTGGGCCTTAAATATTCATTTGCTGATTTCTCCTATTTCGACCGGTGGTTTCAAGTTCCATGACTTGCAGGTAAGAGCTCTCACTGAATCTCTTCTTTTTATTGGTTTCCATCCTACATTTGGTTACCCGGAGGTCCTCCATGAGCATTTTTGGGTTTCATGGAGCCAAGTCGCACATTTCAAAAGAAAAGGAGCGACCTGGTCACATCTATGGGGCATTTTTGAGCTACCTGGTCACTCATTTTTCCCAAACAGGTGCCACTTGGAATCTGGGGGGTGTTTTTTGATGAGAGTAGTGGCTGACATCTGAGTTTTTGCTTGTTCAGGATGGCTGAGATCAAGTGGTGAGAGAGAGACTGTAAATACCTATGGGAGGCATCATTACGAGATGGGAATGTGAGAGATACACTGGCCCATTGCGGATTGCTGAAGTTCATGAAGATACCCCTCATGAAGAGCTTGGGTTTGCTACTACAAACATTGGTGAGTTTTTGGGATGTTGATGAGGAGGCATTCCTCTTTTAGGGCCAGTAGATTGAGATCATGCTAGTAGATGTATACTTTCTGCTGGGCTCCCTATGTTGGGAGTTGTGGGTGAATTGGCATCAGTGTTGTCTTGGGGGGAGACATTGGAGGAGTTGTGTGATAGGCACTGTTACACTATGGCGTATGTGCATGGCTCCTATATCTTGATGTGTGACATCGAGGATCTATTGACATAGGTAGTGGCGACATTACTGCTATGTATCTTGGGTTCCATGAGGAGCCACAAGATATTTGGAGGGCAGATTCAGCTAGTAGAGCATGCTATGGGTGGCATGTATTATGGATGGGCTCAGATGTATCTTTAGATTGTTCGACATCAGCTAAACAAGTCGAAGTCATCTGCAGAAGGATTTTGTTTTGGCTCCTTTCTATGTGCTTTATTCTTTGAGAAAGTACTTACACTGCGTCTGCACCGGGCTGTGCAGGATAGTGTTCCACGGGAACCACGGATGTACTCGTGGTGCCAGATGATGATCTGAGAGGGTGGCAGCAAAGTGGGCCGCTTCTTTACTTAGGAGTTGTTGGAGCAGTGGTGATCGAGGAGTACCCATACGTGGGTATGAACCATCATGGGGACCCCAAGATGCCCCGACTTCCCGGCTAGGCGTGGGGACCAGCTGGTATGTATGCATGATGTTCTTATGTTCATATTTATACATAGTGTAGTTTGAGTTGGTTGATAGTTGTATGTTGATATGTGTGGACTGATGCTGTCCTAATTTGTGTATGCAAATATTGGTCCTCACCTGTCGCCGGGGCATCGGAGGCGGGTGGTTACTATAGCTCCTATGAAGGTTCCTGTTGGGAACCCTCGTAGGTGATGGCGGGAGATGGATGGACTGCTGCCACATCCAGAGTGGCTTGCTACTAGGATATCTAATGATGGGTGGTAGCATATGAGCAGTGATATGATCGCTTCTATTCATAGTTTTCCTCCTGAGTGGACTGCTGTGATGAGGAGGATGGCTATGGCCTGTGAGCACGTTCATCGAGCGACGAGAGGTGATCTTCCTACAGAGGATGAGTCTTCTGAGGAAGATGATGATACTGATTTAGATGATGAGTCTTAGTCAGATTAGTAGCCTAGTGGGGTTGTCCCTAGTACATTGGTGCACTTAGGAGTTTTTGTGTCGCTATGTATATCCTGCTAAGAAAGCATATGTGGCTTCTCATTTTGTATTGGACATGTTTTGGACATGCGACTTGATCTATTTATATATATATTTTTGATGCACATGGATGCGATTTCATATCTGTGAGTCTTTTTATGATGATGTGGAATGCAATGCCTAGATTATGTATTATTACATTTGTGTGTGAATTTTTTAATATGATTATGCATGATGTTATGGTTGTATGTTTCCTATATGTGATTGTGAATGTGCCATTTTAGAATGTAATTATCCATTTTATTTGTTACACCATTGAGGTTTTTGGGAACATGTGTGAATGTGATGGATTCAAATGTTCTAACCATCTATTTAGTGCACAAGAACTTTCTAAAGAGGAAAGGATCACGTACCTGATAGTAGTTTTTCAACTGAGAAACAAGCAGCTGGGAGTCTAAGAAGACATCAATATGGTGAAATCCTAACTGGAGAGTGGTGGCCAAGAGGCCATTGACACCATCATATTCATCCTGGTTGTTGGTCACAGTGCCCATGCATATTCCATTGATATGGATCAACTCGTGCGATGGGGAGTAGATGACCCATGCAGTCGAGGCGAGGTTCGGAGGCCATCTGCTTGCTCCATCAGTGAATCCCATATACCGGTTTGAGGCGTAATCCATTTGGAGCAATGAGGGGAAACAATACATAAGACTCACTTTTGAAAAATGTGTAAAACAAAAAAGGAGAAATACTATAATACAAGTTGTACTGTCATCACTCAAAGGGGTGACGTTAGAGGGAAAGTCGTTTGGAATTTCTAGGGATCAGTGGTCATTCCTTTGTGTGACATGATGAATCCTTGTAGATGGCCCATTAGGACACAGAAAACACACTTGAAAGGGTTCAAGCAGATTGCGTACTTGCAAAATTGTAAGAATACTTGTCGCAGGTCATCTATGTGTTGTGTTTGCTTCTGCGACCGTGTAATGAGGTTATCCAGACAAACCAACATGGTGTGGTTGAGGTCACGGAAATAGTGTGTCATGGTGCACTGGAAGGTGGATCCAGCATTTTTCAGGCCAAAGGGCATGACTTGATATGTGAATGTGCCCCACGGGGTTGTGAATGTCATCTTATAATGGTCTTCTTTCCGGATTTGAATTTGGTTATAGCCGGAAAATCCATCCATGAAGGAAAAGGCCTCATGTCTGGTGCATGCATTGATAATATGATTGACGAAGGGTGTTGGGAAGTTGTCTTTGGGACATGCCCCATTGAGATCGTAGAAGTTTATGCAAACGTGGATGGTACCCTATTTTTTATTCATGGGAACAGGATTAGAAACCCAAGTGGTGTAAGCAATGGGGTAGATGAAGCCAGGTGTGTGTAGCTTCTCTATCTCAGCTTTGACTACAGCCACTTTGGAAGGGTGGATTGGCCATTGTTTTTGGCGTACTGGGGCCACATTAGGCCATGTGTTGATGTGGTGTTCCACGATGGATGGCTCTAGGCCAGGCATTTCAGTGTAAGACCAAGCGAAGATGTCATGGAATTCTGGGAAGAGAGCTTTGTAGGCAGCGACCTCTTCTGGGGAGCAAGGTGCCCCCAGCATGATTTCTTCAACAATCTCAGGATTGGTTGAGATGTTGATTTTGATGGTGGGTGAAATGTTGGCCATGTTCCCTTCTTCGAAGGCGTCTGGTGCAGGGATGGTTTTCTTTAACCAGTGGACTTTCCCATGGATGAAATCTTTGGTTTCCATGAAAAACTGGTTAGACCGTGACACAAGTTCTTCGGGGAGGAAGAATGAGTGATGGTACATGTCATCCCATGGGTATTTCGGGGCAGTTAAAGCTTCATGTATCTCTTCATCATTGCGGAAGCAACAAAGAGACAGGTCTAATGGATCGTCGTTGGAGGTGGAGATAAGCGGGTCAGTTGAACTGGACATCATGTAAATGGACATGATGTCTCAAGAAGGTGGTGGGGGGTGAACTTCTTCGATCAAGGTGATCTCAGGCTTAAGGGAATGTTGATAGAGTTCAGCTAAAGCCATTCAAAATTTGGGCAAGTCTTGGCAATGGTGAGAGTAATCTCCATACAAACCATAGAGGGCACAAGCATGGTTTGTTCTCAATGACTTCTTTCTAACTATTGGCGTGGTTGGGAGTTCAACCATGGGGAGGTTTTCAGTTGTGTCCATGGCATCCAAATGCGCATGGATCACTGGAATTTTAGGGAAATTCTGAGTTGGGTGGCCCTATTGTTCGTAGATAGCACAAGGTGGGATCTGCCAAAGTTCTGCGGTGGCTTTGGTGTTCTTTCCCCTCGCCATTTTCGGATGGGACGATGCGGGTGCAAGTACGGTGGTTGGCTTTTGCGGGCTGGGTGGAGGGTGAGACTCGATCGCAATGGGTTGCATCAGGGTTAAAACAACCTATGGAATTGGTGGTTGAGTTGGTGGATCAATATACCACACCAAAATTCCCAATGTAAAGTTAGGTAGGCTCAAGGTGGCCATTACTGGCTTTCTCATGACACCAGGTGAACAAAAGAGGAAGGGAATCGTATGGACTAGAGATGAGCCTAGATAACTCCCTGATGGTTGTATGTGGGGGTGAGGTTGTGGTTGTGGCTGTGCATAATGCTACTACTATGGGTGATGTTGTAGCTATTGTTGGTGTTGCGGCTGTTGATAGTGTTGGGGTTGGGGTTGGGTCTGCAGCTGTGCTTGTTGTTTGGGTGCAGTGGTGCTGGATGAGACCATGCACAAGTCCCCAGTCTCATTTTCTGTCAGTGGTGATGACACTAAGGGGAAATGAGTCATCATGGTGGTATTGGCAAACAACCCAGGGCCCACATTCAACAATGGGGATACTGGTGTGTTGTCAACCGTGGTGTTCATTGCAGGGACAACATTGGCATGTGTGGTCATCCCTTGTGGCTCAATGGTGGTGATGATAGGGATAACCTTGGCAGGTACTGTTAACCCTTGCAGATTGTGATAAGTGAGTTGATCAATCGTCATGATCTTCCCTTCGTGAGGGAACATCATGAGACGGAAGACAGTTGATGCGACAACTCTCATGGAATATGTATAACTTCTTCCAAGGAGAAGGTTATAGTGTAGTTGAGCATTGATGACCTCTATGCCAATCAGCACTATCTTCCCAGCTAATGTGATGGGGACATGGGGGAGGATTCCTTGGGCTTTAGTGGGATGGCCATCATAAGCCTGTAGATTTCTGGAGGATGGTTGTAGAATTGGTGATCCAAGTTTCTGTGAGACTAAGGTAGACATTATGCACGTAGATGCCCCCTCATCTACTATGCATCAATGCACAACCAAGTTCTAGATAGACACCGATATTTGGAAGGAGATGGTGGATTGCATGCATGGTTCTCCATTCTCTATGTCAAATGTGATCAACTTGGAGTAGGAGGGGTCTACGGCCCCAAGGGTGGCTAGTAACGCTTTCTGCTGCGTTGGGAACGTTTTGAGTACCTCCAGAGTGGACATGGCCATTGGTGTTTGGGACAAATCATCCACAATGCTATAGCTAACAGCAGCTCTAGCTGTGGCATTGTTGGCCACTCGACGTATGGGGGGGTGGGGGAAAGGTGGTAACTGAAGAGGTGCATTGATCAATTTGGATGTAGATGCCACTAATGTGTCAGTGGGTTTGGTGGTGGTACCGTACTGATTCCATCTAGTTTGTAGATTAACCTCTTTAGTCGTCATGGCTAGTAGGTGGTGGACACCTGTTTTTGCCGTGGGAGGTGCCCCCGGAGCATTGGGATTGGCTTGGGGAGAGGGTGTGGTTGCCACTAATCCTTGGACTGGTAATGGGTTTTGAAGCACCATGGGGTGAGGTCCTTGTGGTGCTAGGTTGGGTTGGGCTTGATTTGTAGCGTTGGTGGCTTGTTGGGCCTCGTTTTGAATGGCCTGTTTAGCGGGACCCATGAGGGGACACTCAAATGTGTAGTGCCCATAGACCTCATAGAGTGTGCATAGTTGGTTTGTGCGCAACGGGGCATTGCATCTAAGTGCATTTGGTCGTGGGGGTTTTTCGGCGGGTTGATTTGCTACGACATTGTTGTGAGGGTTTGGTTGTTGACCGCCTCCCTGCGGTTGGTTATTGGATTGGTTCTGGCACTAATTATTTCTAATTTTCCCTTGTTGATTGTTGGGGGCAGGTTGGTTGGGACGGTTTTGTTGTGCAAATACTTCTACCAACGGAGTGGGTTGAGCAGGGGTGAGGGCTTGAACCACTTGCACTAGTGGTGCATAATAAATTTGGGTAGGCTGCAGTGCCACAAATGTGGGAATTTTCCCCATGTACTTCTATGTTGGCCATGCCATGGCTTGAGATTGCTGCGGTGGCATTGGTTGTGCATAGGAAGTTGTTGCTATGAACTAGGACATCATTCTGGCATAGTCTAGAGTTTGGTTTTGGTAGGCAACACTAGTAGTGTTTCTTGGTTGTGGCGGAAATGCAGGTGGTGTCAGACGGTGTTGTGGTTGTTGGGAGACCAAGCCTATGATGCCATCTGCAGCATGGGATGCCCCCAGTGCATCCCGGTAGCAGGTACCCAGAAGGGGAGCATATGGAATGACGGTGTAGAGGTATCCAGACTGTGCGTAGATCAGATCAAACTGTTGGAATTTTAGTATGGCCTCTTATTCGGATTGTGGATGTTCGAATGTGACGTCCTTTGCTATGGGTGGATGGAAAGTTTTGAGAAACCAATCCAAAAATATCCTATCGTCAGGTTAGATCTTGCACAAACTACGACGTCGCCGCCACTCATGGATGTGGTCAGTTATATGTGTTGCGGTGCTCTGGCGGTAGGATAATAATATCTCCACCCCTTTGTCATATCTGACGGGGAGTTGGAAATACTGGAGGAACATGAAAGCTAAGGAGTTGAAATCTGGGTACTTGGCTTGTGGTAGCTCAATGTACCATTTGGCTACCACACCTGTGAGGGTGCATTGGAACAGTCTTAGCCTGATCGAGTCATGTATGATGTTATTTGAGGAGCACCATAAATGGAATATCATGATGTGATTTTGGGGACACTCCCCTGCCTTCCCTTCAAACTTGGGAATGTCTGAGGGAAGTTTGGTTGGCATGGGGGGCCAAAAGGTTTGATGGTGGATGGGGTCATTTGTCAATCAAGCCAAATCAGGAAAGTTAAGATGAGCCATGAAAGGTAGATTTGACCCCAAGTTGATGTGAGATGGGGAAGGTATGGTGGTGGGGTTTGCAAGTGCATAATGTCCTTACATACCTGGGGGTGTTGGTGGTGCCATTGTAGATGGGCCAATGCCCCCAAGTGTGGTGTTAGGGACAGTGTGGATGGAAGGGCCACTTCCCCCATGTGTGATAGGAGGGGTAGTGTATGTGGAAGGGGCACTACCCGCAAGTGTTTCAAGTGGGATAGCTTGAGTGGTTACTATGGATGGTGGCAGCTGACTGATGACATTTTTCATGATCATGCTGGGGCCACTTGCAAGGTTGTTGGTGATAATTTGTGGTGTGGACATGGGTCCACTATCTATGGCTATACCAGAAAATGGATCTGGATTTACACCATCCATGGGGATTAATGGTACAGTATGGAGGTCTGGTTTAGACCGATATAGGTCTGAATCTGAATCAGAGGCTGTATGGCCTTTTGATGGTATAAGAGGTCGTCGAGAATGATCTTGATGGTGTCATTTCAATATCCCAAATTGTGGTTGTTCACCTCTTAGGCATGAGGAAGAGCGTGGGGGATCAATTGTTTTATATTTATGTATCAATCTGGTGGGAATGATATTTTGGACCCCAGTTTCAATGGATTCCTATTGGATGTAGGTGGTCACTCAACCACCAAGACTATGAGAAGATAGCCAAGACTACCAGAAGACAGTGCTTGGATTTTTCCTCACAGGCATTTCTACTCAATCAGTGGGGGTCGTTGCCTGTTTTGCTTGGTAATTCCTCTCAGCGGCCAGCTACTTTGGGGTTCCCTTGGTACTCCTCATAATGAGTTTCTAGGCAGAGCCCAAGTACTTCGCATGGTTAAGGCAATCAGGGACTTATGTCCTCAAATACTGCAGATTTTTGAACTTAGTGTAAATTAATAAATTTTAGTGGCTTTCTCAGTGTCATGAACTGAGTGGGGTTGATTATGTGGTATAGTGTATATGTCTTGTTGTTTTTCTGTTATCAGGTGGCTGCAATTGGTTTATGAATATGACGTAGATTTCATATCATTGTGAATACAAGCAGTAAATAAATAGAAATTGTGTATACAGATACCATTTTTTACCCTGAATTGTGACAACCTAACTAGGTGACTACCTTACACCTATATTCTTCTTCAACCAAGAGAAGGTGCTAGGCTCTCAACACAATGGGACTAAGCCCATCCGTAGATCCACAAGTCACCTCTCGGATGCAAGGTTGGTCAACCGGGAGGACGCTTAGCACCATGAGAATCCCTCCTTCTCTACCCCCTCTACCTTCCAAGTCATCCGTTTTAACGGTTTTGAACAATATTCAGTGAAGGGCCTATTACTATACGAGTTGTTCCCTTCATCTTATCCCAAAATACCCCAGAGGATGATGACTAGGTAGAGGAGGAAGGGTAAGCAAGACTGTTAATTTTATGTCAATTTTAGTTAAGCTACATTCATTAAGCCATTATTTTTTTGGGGGGGGAATTTACACTTTATTTGTACATGGAATTGTTGTAAATTAAAACAAAAATAGAAATGCAACTAATGTGCTGGAAAGAGGCGGCTGAGCCATACTGACAGTCCCTAATAACTTAAAATTTAACTTCTGAGTGACAAACCGCACATTTCGGGCCAAATGTGGTGAGGGGTCGCCAAATTTTTCCTGAAACAGGTGAAGGGGTTGCACAAATTTCACAAATAGAAGCGGTCTGTCCTTCTGAGTGAAGTCACACCTTTTGGGGGAAAAAGGATGACCTAGTCACACCTGTGAGGGCTAAATGAGCGACCTGGTCCCCTATTTAGGCCCGATAAGTGTGAGCTGCTCCAAATTTGGGGTTTTTCTAATCTCGAGTTAGATCCAAACGATAGTAACCTGTACTGTGGCCAAACAGACTCATATTTTCCTTACATAGGATTCGGCAGTAACAGAAACTGAAATTAAACAATATTTAACCTAGATCTGACAAGAAATTTTAAAACTAGGGCATAAACTGAAATAAACTTGAAAATTTTAAAAAATGAACCAGGGATCCTATGGGATCGACCTGGTATGGTCACCAGTTCTATAGCAGGGATTTATTCTTGTTACAGGGGTGGGAATGGATCCCTTCCATCTATAATATGGAAGGGTAGGTTCCTGCTTGAAAATGCATGAAAGAAAAATGGAGTAGAAAGGAATAAAAGAAACAAAAAGAAATGATCATGAGCCCCTCTGCAAACAATGTTAGGGATTTTCTCCAAGAACCTACAAACAACTATTAAACATAAATAAACCTGCAAAACATGTTAGAAATCAAACCTGCAAGCAAATATGGGTTAGGAAAATGACTAAAATTACTAAAAAAAACACATAAACAAGTAGTGGTATACCTCTTCTTTGGTGCAATTGGCCATCATGCCTTGGCTAGAGGAAGCACCTCTCTATCTCACTCAACAATGGAGGAGCTATGGCTCAATGGGGAAGATGAGTGGATGAGAGCGGGATGTGGGTGGATTGAAAGGCAAAGAGTCTCAAGGCATCCACGGGAAACATAATAGTATGTAAGAGAAGAGTTGTTTGAGAGTGACCCCCACCCCTCCTTTTATATCTTTCTTGGGAACTTTTAGGGTTTTAAGACCTTGGTCAAGGCTTTAGACCCTTTTTTGGGCTTTTAGCCCCTTCCACCCTAACTTTATATCCTTTTAGGGTTTTAGGCTCCTTTGAGGGGTTTTAGACCCTTTTTGGAGGCTTTAGCCCCTAGGAGAGTTATTTTAGGCTCCTTTTTGGGGTTTTTAAGCCCTTTTCTTAATTCTTAAGTATTTTTGAGGGTGTGGGGGTCTAATGGAGTGATATGATGGTTGTTCATGGGTGCCCTTGGGTGGTGTAGGCCATGTAGAGCTGAGTGGGGGATTTTTCAGGTTAACACGTATAGTGACTTCTTTAGCTTGCAAACCAAAGATGGATCAGAGATGTAGCCCTTAGGCTACTTCATTTATATATCCTCATGAATATATCCATGTAGAAAGGCTGAATTAACATCCATATGATGCACTTCCCAGTGCTTAGATGTTGAAATTGCCAAAACTAGGTGGATGGAGTCCATTTTTGCAACCGGTGCAAAAGTCTCATGGTAGTCCACACCTTGGACCTGGGAGAAACCTTTTGCCACCAGCCTTGCAATATATTTTCAGATTCTACCATCAGTAGCAAACTTGGTCTGAAACACCCACTTGCATTGAACCAATTTCCTTCTAGGAGGAAGAGAAACTAGCTCCCAAGTAGTGTTTTTCTGAAGAGAAATCATCTCTTCATCCATGGAAACTTTCCATCTCGGATCCTTCCAAGCATGGTAGTAGGAATTTGGGTCTGAAATAATCATCAAATAACAAGTTTTGGACAGCAAATTATCAGCACAAGAGAGCACAGTACCTTCTCTTTGGAAATCAGACCGGGTTCTCCTTGGATCATCCGGATTTCCAATGTTATCTCCTGCGGAGGAGAGTGTCAGTCGAGCCCATGTGGGAAGATGATTTTGTACTTCAGGTTCTGATTCAGCATCTGATGTTTTCTGTAAACTAATATCAGAAATTAGAGGATCCAAATAAGGGTCATCACCCCCAATTTCATCATCCAAATATTCAGTAGAAAAGGAAGTAAATTCAGCAGTTTTCTCCTTCACTAGTTCCACCTCCTGAAGAGGCTTATCGAACTTGACACTCCTTACAATGATGATATGTTTTGTTTTGATATCCAGTAGCTTGAAACCTTTTGATTAATTAGGATACCCAATAAACACACATTCTATGCTTTGCGGTTGAAAATCCCTCCTTTTATCAAGTGGAATTCGGGCCCATGTAGTGGACCCAAACACCCACAAGTTCAACACATCTGGCTTGCGTCCGAAGTATGCTTCGAAAGGGGTATTCCCTTTAACATATGAGTGTGTCACTCTATTTTGAATGTATGCTGCAGCATGCATGTCTTCATCCCACAAATTTGCAGCCAACTTCTTTGATTCCAACATACAGGTGGTCATCTCCTTGAGAGACCGATTCTTCCTTTCCGCTACACCGTTCTGCTGGGGAGTGTAGGGAATTGAATGTTGGACCTGAATACCACTTTGGGAGCATATGTGCAGAAAATCATTACTGGAATACTCCCTACCATTATCATATCTCAATATCTTGATCTTAATCCCAGAGGCATTCTCGATCAAGGCCTTCAGTTCAGTGAATTTTTCAAATACTTTAGACTTCTTTTTGAGAAAGAAGACCCATGTGTACCTGGAAAAATCATTAATAAAATTCAAAATATACCTTGATCCATTCATGGATGTGATAGGCATGGGACCATTGATATCAGAATGTATCAGCCCCAAGATGCATGTAGCTCAGTTTGCCTTCCCCGGATTGAACTTGTGCTCAAGGTGCTTTCCAACCACACAGCCCTTGCAAATTCTAGTGGTTGCCTTGATGACTGGGAGGCCTTCAACCATGGAGATTTTCTGTAATTGCTGAAAATATTTGAAATTTATATGGCCAAACCTATCGCACCACATTCTACTAACTTCATTTCCATGAGTCAGTAGTGCAGTGGGTTTTTCATCTGCCACAAAGTGGGAAAACTCATAGGATTTTCCATGATGGTTTGCAAGGCCTTTGGCAACAAGTTTCCCGGATGTAATTTCCATTATCTCAAAATAATTAGGGCTGAAGGATAATATCTTAGGCACTCCTATATGTGTCATCTGATAGACACTAAGGATATTTGAAGCCAGAGATGGTACATACAAAACATTTGAAAAATATCCATTCTCAAGATCAACCGTACCATGTCCTTGAAATGATGGTGGAGTCATCTCCCATGTGGATGGGGATGGATTTTATGGTATCCAAATATGAGAAGGATTCTCTTTTAGCCATCATGTGGTTCAAATCTCTAGATTAAATCAAGAGTGCTTTGGAATTCAAAGTGCTTGCCATGAGGGCATGACCTCTTTCATTCTATGGTTCCCGATCTTGCTGATCTCTCCTCCGAAATATTTTTGAAAGATTGATGTCATTTCTCTCAAGGAGAGAGGTAGCTTCATCAAGTTTCTTCTTCATGCAGGCATGTTCAGGGTGGAAGCCCTTCCCACAGTATGAACACTTGATTTTTTTCTTTCCATGATGCCCTTTTCCTTTGTTCTTCTTTGAGCCGAAAGACTCATAATGCTGCTGGTTTTCAACTTTAGGTTTAGGAGCTTCGAATTTAGTTTTTGGATTCTTCTGCTGCTTTCCTTTACCCTTCACATATTTGGGCCCTGAGACATGGAGGGCTTGATCATGAGAGGATATGATGATCCCCATCTGGACAAGCTTATCATGTTCACTAGTTAGGGACTCAATGAAGGCATTGAGTGTAGGCATATTCCATATAGGGGTTGTGAGCTTCCCCGCACGGAATGTAGAGACAAAAATAGAATATTCAGCTCCAATTTTGGAGAGTATGGCAAGGATGAGCTTATCATCCTCCTCCACTTTGCATTGCTTCAATAGTAAGAAGATGTGCTTGAACTTTGTGAAAAAGTCATTCAAGGTCTTGAAATTGGAAGGCTGGAGAGACATCAACTCATTCTCAAGTTGGTATACTCTCAAATCATCCTACTTTCCATACAGGGTTTCCAATTTGTCCTAGATTTCCTTTAGAGTCTTCAATCCCTAAAGATGGAAAATAATATCTCGGGAAATAGAGAGGCGCAAGAATCTGAATGCTTCATCCTTTTTGTTCAAGAATCTAGCTTTGTCTGTCACAAAAGTAGGCTCTTCTTCAATATCCATAGTGACACTATAGATTCCTCTGGCATGTAGCTAGATCTCCATGTCTCCTTTCCATGAGTGGAAATTGAATGAAGTCAAGAGTTATATGGAAGAAGCCATTTGAATCTGCTCGAGCGAATGCTTTCACCTGTTAAAAACCTAAAAATCACAACAAAAAAGGCACCATAAGGCCAGACAGCCTGCACATTTTAGGCTTTCATCACACCCAACATAGTCAATCAAGCAAGCTTGATCAACGATTTCCTTACTTGGGGTATTAAGTGGTAAGCCTTGGCTTCTGGTGCAATGTTGGATTTTTGAGCTATTGCTCAATTTTCATGCAAGATCTGTCAAAAACCTTGTTTTTGAGAGATCTGAGCTTTTTCCCGCCATGAGATATGATACCATATTAATCTGTCACAGTAATCTAGGGACTAAAATACAGTCTCATAATAGATTTCAGATAATAAGGTATGAAAATGGTGTAATAGTGCTACAAAATGAATACTCGTTCTGTATTATCAATAAAGAATGAGTAATACAATACAATGATCATGCTACAAGCATGAATGACAAAGCAATTCGAATTCCCAAGGAGGTCATTCAAATTGAATGAGTGAGTCTAGCTTAACTGAATGTAAGCCACAGTCAACACTCAAGTTAACCACTGATCAAAACCCTAATTGACTCAACTGAGCCCTAACTGAAGTTGGAGTGCAATAAATGATAGAGCCTAACTGAAAGTAGCTCAGACACATGTCACTGCAAGACAACCAACAAGTGGTAGCATATCAATGACTCCAATGAATCTCGATGAGGTTAACTGAAGTGCAACTGACCATCAAAAGTGGTTGGAGGCACCCCTGTTGACTCCAGTTCATTAATTAATCAATAAATAATCAATTTAATGAAGGAATGCACCTTCACTGCTCTGTTTAACTGATTGTAACAATAAATTAGCAATATGGGGCATTAATGACACTGATATCACCCTTGGAGTGCTCTAGTTTTCCTCCCCGAATGTAGGATAAGGCTAAGTTAGCCTCCTTGACTAAAGGTAGCATGCGTGTGCTCATGCTGATGTCATCTAGTGCTCCTCTGATGTCAATTGAGTCAATAAAACTTAGGACAGTGGTTTAACTAGGCCAAATTGACCAAAATGAGTGTGTATGGTGGTGAATGTCTCCAAAAAGATGGGAGTGCTAAATGCCTACAAGAATCAAGCCCTCTTAGCTGGAGACTCTGGGAATAGACAAGATAAAGGGAAGAAAAAAGGAGAATGTGAATGATGATTCAAATTCAAAGGAGAAGCATATCCTTTCCAATGGAGACTTAGGTTCCAAGAATAACAAGAACAATAAATTTGAGAAAGCTCAATGCTCTTACTGTATGAGAGGACTTTATCCATAAATTCATTGTATGAAGAAGATCATTAATCAAATGGGAAAACCCCTTGAGTAGAAAAATATTTCCCTCCCTAAAGGCATAAGGAATACTGACTTTGGGGAAAAGTTTGAATATCATGATGAGAGATTCCATGCACTGAAAGCTAGATGGTAAAAAACACATGCCTTCCTCATTGATTTAGGATCCTCCAATCATATGGTTGCATCTAGGGAATTATTCTCTTCATTACCAACTTTTGATGTTCCAATTATTCACATGGGTGATGATACCCAAATTCAAACTGAATGAAAGGGTTTTATAAATTTAAAACATAGAGTGTTCATAAATGTACTCTATGTGCCCACTTTAGTTGCAAATTTGTTATCTATATACTAGATGACACATACTGGCTTACAAAAGCGAGTAGTATTTGATCCTGACTCAGTGGATATCTCAGATATCTCAAGTAGGAATATTATAGTGAAGGGTGTTGCAAACCATTCCTCCAAGGCAAGGATCTTGGCTTATCTATATACCAGATGACACATACTATCTTACTAAAGCGAGTAGTATTTGATCCTGACTTAGTGGAGATCTCAGATATCTCAAGTAGGAATATTATAGTGAAGGGTGTTGCAAACCATTCCTCCAAGGCATATGAATTCTCACACTTTCTTCCATACTTAGATCCAATACAATCTCAGCTGCCATTCGAAAGGGGAGGTAAAAACACTATATATACACCTTTTTTTAATGATGTATTGTATAAAGTTTTAGATTCAAAAGACGAGTAAAATGATCAACATGATATTGAGATTGAGATTGAGCCTCAAGAGGATCTAGATCTAGATCTAGCTCCTATTCCAAATCAAAATCCTAAATGGGCCCAAAATCTCATTGAAGCAGCTAGGAATGTTGTTGGGGATCCAAATGATAGAAGAAGATAGAGGTCCCAGTATTAGAATGAACATGTTGCGCTATCTCATTCAGTTTCACTTCCTTCAATGAGGTTCAACAAGCTTCTTGAGACATGCTACTTGATGGTGAGGACTGATCCACAATTCATCCCACTGAAGAACAAATTAGATCAAGTCACTATTCCTCCAGAAATAAGAGACAAAGGAAATAGTCCTTCTCCTATCTATCATTATATTGGAAGAAGATGGAATAGTTCACATCAATAGTCCCAGGATGCTGATGCATAGAATAACTGAGATTCTGCATTACTACTCAACAGAGTTGCAGATTGCAGCAATTTTTTCACAAGTTCTTGGTAAAAGAGAAATTTTTTCTCTTAAGTATGGAAGCTTGTTTCTTGATTACATGCTTATTTTGAGGGGGGTTTTTTCCCATGAGGTTTTCCCCATTTTCCTTGTCTATTGAGAAATATTGTATTTTAATTTAGATTGTATGGGTGACTTTTGGCCCAATTTCCAGGACCCAATTTGTCAAAAGTTAGGTTTAAGGGGGGGGGGTGTTAAGATTAATTAATCCTCCCTTTACCCACATAAGTATATTTGATTGATTTATATTATATTAATAGGTCATCATAACTCACTAGTGCATGGGGGACACACCTAAGGGTCATCTTTGTTGTCAGGAATTTCACACCTTCTGCGGACAGAAGCTGTTCCTCTGGTTTGAATGGTTCAAATCTAGAACAAATAATTCACAACAAGGTTCGAAGACTTCTCCTAGATACTACAGACACTTGGAATACAATCTTTGATGGAATGATGTGGCTCTTCACCTATGGTGAAAGATATCCAAGAAAATACCTGCATAAACACATCAAACACAAAAGATCAAAAGTACCAGAACATTATCTATAGTTCTATATTGGTGACTAAGGAATCCAATAATAAACATGCAAGATTACACATAACAAGTATATGGGAAAGGAACCAAATTTTCATTGATAAATGATGAAATAGTTTACAACCTGTGCCTTAGTGTTGATGCACTCCTCCACAAAACTGATGTCTTATCCCCAATAGCTCCAACTTGCTCCTCTATGATCACTTTAATGGATCGGGTCAGAATGTCAAAATGGAAGCATGAATTTGCTCTCTCCTCAACCATGGGGTATGAGCCTATTTTTATAGGCCTCAAATGGATAGACATGGTTGATATTTTGGTGGGTGAGGTGGATAGGAGATCCCCAAAGAATGGATCTCTAGTTCAACTGACCCAAGTGAATAGGGATAAGGCCTTCCATGAAGCTTTTGATCTAGAAGCTTCATGAAGCCTCTCTTTTTCACTTTTTACCAAGGGCAATGCTCCTACTCCTTGATGACAGAGCAGTGCTAGGGAAAAACCACTTTTCAAACAAAGGATAAAGGAGGTGCCACCACCTATCTTCAACACAACTCAGGCGATGCTGAAGAAGGTACCACTCCTAGGCTTAAGGGTAGAAGCGGTGCTTGGTTTTTATATGCAAGTTTGACATTTGGATCAAGGTTTTCACTTCAAGATTTGGGAATGAGGGAAAACATGGATGTTTAGGATCTTATCACATGTTGATGAAGAGATTTGGGTGTAATAGAATGCCCCCCAAAGCATGAGGTAAGAGGGATATGATAGGTGAGATCTTTGATAGAGAAAGTTATCACTTCGAGGCAAAAATCAGCTTGATCTGAGATCAACATCAACCAGGAATCTACAATACATTGATACTTTTGACTCATGAGAAAATGTGTTTTCACCATGGTTGCAGACCAATACAAGGAAGATCCATGGGAGAGATAAACAAAGATGGCTACTAGAATACATCATAGATCCATGTGATAGAGGATTCAAACTTGGACATAGCTACCAGACATACAATGTAGATCTATTTCATACAGATGCAAGTTTGAGCATAGCCACAACCATACAAATGTGGATCCATGCTGGTACTTCATACAATATACTCCATCGCAACCTGGGGAGAAAGCTATGAGTGCTTTATAACAAATACCGAAGATCTTCATCTCGTCTTCCATAAAGTATGATTCTATCCATGTGATTACAATTATCTGAAGTCGAACATGGTAGAAACCACTTGATTACTGGCCAATGATGTGAGCCATTAACAAGTGCGAGGGAGATCACCATGGATGTCAATGATTCTCAAGGTACCCTAGTACAATATACTGAGTGTGAATAGATGTTTTGATGTCAAACACCCGATGGAATCTTTCGATCAAAGGTCAATGATGTGAACTTATGTTTAAAGCAATAATATATGTCATTGAGGCATACATATCTCAAGGTACTAAACTTGTTTCTAAGACTATTTCATGAATGATGAGCTGATGTTGATAGGAATAGTCTCTTCAAAGGAGGGACATGATGAATCCCACATCAATGACATGAAAAATGGAACAAATTTCTGGAATGTTGTTGATAATGTAACCATAAAATTGACTCAAAATTACTGATACAAAAGTTTTTTAACTATAGAGGTAAACTTATTTTTACTTTGAACATCGGGTGGCATGACAAAAGAATTGGCAGCATGATTGGACCAGACAGACACATAGTACGACTATGGACAATGAATTTTTTTGAAAAACTCAAAGGAGTGACATGACTCATGAAAGTGGATTGACTTGTAAGTTAGCTGAATACCCAATTGACTGAATGATATGAAAACAAGTGCCATGTTCAAAGGTGACAAACAAGTGCCATTGATTTGCAAAATTATTCCCTTCTCTTAATTTCCCTATCATGATTGATGAGTGCCTCTTTTTGTTTTTATGACTCCAAAGAGGGTAACAAACACTCATTTGATCTTGTCTAAAGACAAGTCCATTCTCATATATTTCATGAACCTGAGAAAGGAGGGGTTCATTCCATGAACGGGTCTCTCAGTGTTTAGTTTAACAAGTCCAATGAAAGAAAACTTGGTTTCATTCATGTTTAGAGAGTCTGAACGAAGATGGAAGAAAACTCCAAAGGGTCCTTTTTGGTATGATTTAGTCTTTAGTCTCTAGGGCCTGAAAAAGTATAAAATAATACCCCTGCGAACTCTTCCAATCATGATTGGCTAGAGTGTTCCTTTTTCGTAAATATTCTGTCTGAATCAAAAAAGATATAACCTACTGTTAGAGAGACAACCCTTCAAATACTTTTACGAGTATGAAGCAGAGAAGTACTCGAAAATCTTTTAATATTTAGGGAGTTCGAAAAGAGTTTAAAGGAGACTCCATTAGGTTTCTTTTTCACGATGAGAATTTTTTTATGAGCCTAAAAAGAATCGGAAAAAGACTTGAAACTTTGATACTGAGTACTAAGAGCATGACCAAAGTGTCGAAACAAACGCTCGGGGACTTTTTTTGTTTTTTGGAAATTCAAAAAATTCAAAAACAAACTCCTCCATAGACACTACTGTTCATATTTTCAACCCTGCAAGACTTTAAAAATTCCATTAGTCTCCTAAATATTTGAATAAAGGATGTTTTCATATCAAAATGATTTTAAAATATTAATAATAATGTGAAAAATCCTAAAAATACATTTAAAAATCCAATTGAACAGTAAAAACAAGTCATTTTACTATTTACCAATTTGTGAGAGAATTTGGGAGACTTTTGGAGCCAGATATTCAGTCGAAGATTATAGGAGCATTGACCGTCCATTTTGAGCACCGTCAGAGCTAGGTAAATGTTAAAGCCCTATCCTTTCATTTTATTATCTCCATTTTTTCTTTGGATCAGGTTTCAGGGGTCTTTGAATAAGCCCTAATGCCAAATTGTGGGCACCGCTCCTGCCCCTTACGAGACAAGCAGTGCCCAATAAAAACTGCCCCTATTTAGTTTCACTCAGGCGTTGCCATCATTCTATGTAAATGGAGGACAGGTAGTGTCGGCCATGAGGTTGGAAAACTAAACGGGAAATCCAACATAAAAGTTCTTTGATGATTTTGATGGTTGAATGTGGTTTTAACTAGCCCGTTTATTTTTTTTGGTAGGTTTTATCTGGTAAAAAATGGTTTTATGGAAATAACGGCAGCATGATGATGATGATTCCCTCGCTGAGGGAAATGCAGGGTGCATTATTTCTTTGAGAGATTTTGGCCTCTTGAAGTTTTTCTGCACTACGAGTATGATATCCCATGAGCACCTGCTAAAGCGTATTCTACGTATGTGGAACTATGAGCAGCAGTACTTTGAGGTGGGAGCTCATGTACTGACCATAGAGGTAGAAGATATCTACCCTCTGACGGGATTGTCTAGACGGGGTGTGTTAGATTTTATCATTCAAGCTAGCATTACGATCCTAGGATATTTAACTGAGAGAATAACATGCACAGCAATAAAACACAAGAGATGAGAAACACAAATAATTTTCCTCAGGGAAACCATAAAGGAGAAAACCCCGCAACTTCCTCAGAGATAGAATCAACACCAAAAATAAAACCCAAAAACATAAAGATGATCTCCTGACAGCAGCAATCTCTCTCTTGTCCCAACAACTTTTCCTCTCACTCATGTGCCCCAATGAGTGAGTGTGTGTGTGATAAATAGAGAGGCTCACTCTCTATTTATATTATTTCGTTCACTTGAAACCCACTCCAACATGATGGCCTCACTTAACAATAACTTACTAGAGTCGACATCTTTAGGAGTGTCTAATAAACCTAGTGCCCCACAACTTGTGGGGACTTTTCCTCCTTCGACCAAAAAGGAGGTTTATCCTTAACAAAATGGTGGGGACTATTGCCCCGACTTACAATGACTCACCTAGGGTCGAATTCTCTAGGATAGTCTAATAACCCTAGGGCCCCACAACTGTGGGAACTTTAACCCTTGACCAATAGGAGGGTTACCCACAATGACTTGACATGACTTGTTTATATTATAGAAACTTCCCAGAATAAACATTGGGGTATGACATGACTCAAATACATTACAGACACATACTAGAATAAACATTGGGGTACAATACATAATATATATATATATATGAATACATTTCGAAGTTACAATTACATCAACACTCCCTCTTAACTAGGAAGGTATTCTCTCGACACAATTTATCAGCACAAGTCTTCTTCTCTGTATCATTTGGATCATCATTGAGTTTTTGTCATCTTCATTTCAAGTCATCTTCATTTGGATCTGGATCGTCATCATTGGATCTAGATCATCGCTCGATCTGGATCATAATCACTGGATTTGGATCATCAGTGGATCTAGATCATCACTCGATCTGGATCATCATCACTAGATTTGGATCATCATCGGATCTAGATCATCATCACTGGATCTGGATCATCACTTGATCTGGATCATCATCATTGGATCTGGATCATCACTCGATCTAGATCATCACTACTGGATCATCACTGCTATATCATCATCACGGTTGATATCTCATGATTCTTCTCGTCATAGGAAGTTCTACAGAGACAGCTCTTTTTCATGCTGGTTGTAGGCCTAGCCTCCATGTAGGTCTTCTTTAGCACTTATATCTGACCCTAAGTCAGAATGGCCCACCCAACACTTACATCTGATCATGTAGAAACCAATCCTATAGTCATATCAGAAAGGCACTCCCAACACTCACATCTGACCATGTGGGAACACCTCCCACAACCCTATTAGAAAGGCCCAGCACTCACATCTGTCAACCAATGTCAGAAAGGCTCAACAATTACACTCACCCATGTGAGGAACCAATCCTCCATGCTGAAAGGATATGCACTTACATATGACAACCAATGTCAGAAAGGCTCAGCACTTATATTCGACCATGCAAGGAACCAATCCTTCATGCCGAAAAGGCTCTGCACTTACATCTGATAGCCAATGTCAGAAGGTCTCTGCACTCACATCTAATCATGTAGGAACCAATCCTACAGTCACATCAGAATGGCCCTAAATCCCAGACCAAGATTTCCTGGTAACTGACCAGGTGCCTCCATTCAAAGAATGGCAACAACCCTTATATCTGATCAAGTGGGAAAAAATCCCTCAACCACATCAGAATGGCCATGCACTCACATCTGATCATGTAAGACTACATCTTATAGTTGTATCAGAAAGGCCCTCAGTCCTAGACCGAATATTCCTGGTAACTGACCAGGCACCTCCATTCCAATAATGGCAATAGCTCTTATATCTGATCATGTAGGAACCAATCCTATAGTCATATCAGAATGGCTCAGCACTCATATCTGACATGGAGGGAACCAATCCTCTCACCATGACAGAATGGCTCAGCCCTTACATCGGACCATGGAAGGAACCAATCCTCTCACCTTGTCAGAATGGCTCATGGACTCATCACTTCGCCTTGGAAGGAACCTCGATCTGGAGAACACCAAGCTTCTCCCTGAAGTACTCAAATTTCAGCTATCTATTCGTATGTCGCAACATACTAGAGCTTCATTGCTCCCCTATGCACCATATCCCTGATATAGTGATACTTGATCTCGATATGCTTTGACTTGTCATGGAACACTGAGTTCTCTGACAACTTCACACAACTCTAGTTGCCACAATGTATACAAGTAGCATCCATTTGGAGATCAAATATATCAGATAGTAGCTTCCTCAGCCATACTGCCTCACAATTAGTTGAACAAGCTACGCCATACTCTACTTCAGCTGTACTCAGTGCCACACAGGATTGCTTCCTGCTAAACCAAGAGATCACAAGTGATCTCATACTGAAGAAAAACCTTGAAGTGCACTACCTGCCCAATCTAAATCAACATAACCTTCCAGGTTAATCTTATGATTCACCTCATACTTGAGCCCATAATTAACTATACTCATCAAGTACCTTACTGCATGCTTTGCAACCATCAGGTGAACATGTCTCAATGTGTTCATAGCAAAGCAAATATCTTGTCTCGTATTCTTCAAGTACATCAAGGACCCAATCATCTAATGATACATCATAGCATCAACCGTCTCTAATGAAGAATCACTCAATATTTTCATGTTCGATGCCATAGGTGTGGTCATGGCCTTGCAGTCCATCATCCTGAACCTCTTCAGTATCTCTACTGCATACTTCCCTTATCCAAGGAATATTCCATCCGCATTTTGCCACACCTCCATGCCTAGAAAATAGTGCATCGACACATAATAGGAGCATCACTGGTATTTCTCCTTCAACCTTGAAGCAAAGGTTGGAATCCACTTCACTCTCAGTAAATCCTAGATTCATTAGTAATCTATCCATCCTATTATACCATGTCGAACCTCAATATATATTTTGTAGTCACTCCCTCTGAAGTGGAGCATCATACTCCCTCTGTCTTATGTACTCTATGCACTGAAACATTCTGTACCAGAGTGACAAGTAGCTTCCTATGCTAATAATATTCTATGTATCCATCTAGTGTATATAATTTCATCTTCAACCTTGTAGAAAAGGTTAATATATTCATCAAGCTCATCATGTATGTGTTTCAACTCCTACTGGCTACAAATGTCTCTTCGTAGTCTATGCCTTCTTTTCGTGAGAAGCCTCATGCTACGAATCTTGCCTTGTATCCCACGATGTTTCCATCTAATATATGATGGAACTACGAACTTCCCTTCATGTATCGATACTGCATCCTAGACATCATTCTTCTTGAAATGGTCTTCCCTTTCTTCTTGGTTACTTCTTCATGGCTGGAAGGTTCTGTATCAATGATGTCGCTGCATTCCTCATATTATTCTTTATCTTTGAACTGTCGTCACTTGTTCTTCGGAACAAGTCTCATTCTTCTTTTCTTGTAGGTGATTATGTATGCGATCTTTCCTACAAGTCAAATGCGTTTGTATGGTTAGAAAAATTTCATAAAGCATATTCATAATGGAAAATTCTTATGCATAAATAAATGATCATGCAACTATTTTAGCCAATACAACATTCATCCATATCTCACAGAAAATTTTCTAGATTCCTTCCATCTCTACTAGGACAATATTGAGATTGTGCACTAATCCAATGTGTCAGAAAAGAGGTTTCATTCTAGATAAGTAGCAATGGAGAGTTGTATAGCACCATGAGATACTTACCCATCACATGCATATTAGTAGTATACTGTCATTAATGCAAACATTCTATCATGCATAATACATTAACTGAATATAAACAAAAGCATAACAAAACAATATCATGAAATGACAATTGAATACTTATCTTTATTTGTTTCGTGGGTAGACTCCTTGAGCCTTCAACTTCATCGTCTTCTTCATTCATAATAGCATCATTTCTTATCCAAATGCTAAGATGGATAAGAGTTTCTTCAAGAGTTGAGTTCTTCATATTCCTCATTGCTTGAGGGATCTTCTTTGGATGGTGAGAGCTTGATCTTCAGTTGCTCCCATTTTATTTTCTCTTATTATGAGTTGAGCTTCTTCTTCTTCTTAGAGTCTGCTGAAAGTAATCACTTCCTTCTAGCACACATTCTTTGAATGAATGTATCCCATGATCTTGGGAGGCCATTCAAGGTGGCTATCACCACTTCTACATTCTCCACTTATTCTTCTACCACTTCAAGTTGTTCTCTAATTTGAGAGACCCCCATAAAGTATGACTGTATGGTCTCTGCATTCTGAATCTTCACATTCTTCAACTGTTTTCTCAATGTCATATCCTGATTTATGTTCTCCCCTTCAAATAGCTTGGTCAAGGAATCAAACATCTTTGGTTCCTTTAGGGAAGACACTTGTGGTATAAGGTGATCTGTGATTGAATCAACAATGATCTTCTTGGCCTTGACCAAGTTCTTCTGGTGTAAGGATTTTAGCCTCATCTCCCTCTGGAACTGGAACCTCTCCACTCATGTGGGTTTTCAATTCATTTTCTTTAGAGAGATCATATACTTCCATGCTTGGAGGTTGTCAACTTCACCAATATTATCATCAAACTGATGTGATAGATCACTTTGAAATGAGAACCTCAAATGAAACATTAGAGGAAATTTGGGGTCTAAAATGGGCCTTATAAGAAAACATGCCAAAATAAGTTTTTGTAAGTTGGAATTCAAGAACCAATAGAATTTCAATAAAATAAGTCAACCATAATGGTTGAATTGACATATTTGTCATTAAAAAAAACTACTTTTTTTGTTCGTATTTTCGACATATCTCATTGTGTTTTTACTCAAATTTCGATCAGGAGATCTCGTTGGATGTGGAATTTGATTCCACATCCAACGAGTACCCACACTGCATACTTTTGACGGGCCCCGCTACCCCAAAAACAAGAAATACCTGAAAAAATGTGACGATGACATCATCATCACATTTTTTCAGGTATTTCTTGTTTTTGGGGTAGCGGGGTCTGTCAAAAGTATACAGTGTGGGTACTCATTGGATGCAGAATCAAATTCTGCATCCAACGAACTCTCCCGATCAAAATTTGAGTAAAAACACAGGGAGATATGTCGAAAATACGAACACAAAAAGTAGTTTTTTTCTTTCTTCCTCCAAGATTAATCAATATTATTTTATTATTTTAACTATTAATTTATTAATTTAACTATTATTTTATTATTTTCCTTAGGAGGCCCATTTTAGACCCCAAAATTCCTCTAATAATAGAAAAGATTAGATCTTACTGATTTGAGATGTCCGTCCTGGTTCCGGAGTTGGTTGATCTAGGGTTTGTCAAAAAAACCCTAATTTTGAAAAATTGGAATCTTTTAGATATGATTGGATAGAAATATATATCTCTCCAATCTTAGCTATCCAATGTATTCCTTTTCTGAAAACAATGGAGGGAAGCTCCCGAAACAGGAAGCCCTAGTTTACCAATTTCTTCTGCAGAAATTCCTGATACTATTTATATGCTATCTCCAAAATTACTACTCCTTTATGTCTAAAACTTCACACTAAGGTATCCTCACATGTCCCTATTCCAACACCATAGGTTTCATCAGAATTTGTTACACCAATTGGGACTTATGATCATTTTCCCAAGGTTACCTGTTACAGGACTATTCAGAACTTCAAAGTTGTATGGACTGCCACATGTCATGGTTTCATCTTCTGGGTCTGAAATTTGTATCAAAGAAAATAAATTCCTTTCCATTTCTGGAAAATATTCATAAATTTCATTTGGACCTTTTTATCTCAAGATATAGCAATTCTTCCCAGGTGTCCTGTTTATGAATGAATTCTAGAAGAGGTTGGAACCCTAATGTGGAGGGATCATATATCCCAGAAGATAGCGAATATGAGTCTGAATTTTCTATACAATGTACAAAAGGATGTTATCTTCTACCTCTACAATTTTCAGCTCCTGATCCTTCTCCAATACCTAGATATAGAGAATGTACCAAAACTTATCAGTTTTATTATTTAGGGTTTTCCAGCTCAGTGTCAAACTAGGGTTTGACTTTACTGGAGTTTTACCCAACCAAAAATATTGATCCAGGTCTATAAACTTTTATTTTTATGAGGATGGAAATTGTATTCCAAGCTCACTCAAAAATTCCTCTTCTAGAAGAATCCCTAATTTCCCGCACCAAAAAACTAAAAATGCTCGGAATCGAATTTCGCTTTGACGGAAAGATGCACCCTTCAATGGAGAGTCATCCTAGCATACTTTTTATGATGGATTGTGGAGAGAGACCCAAAAGTTAAGAATCCCTAGCTTCTCTAGCTACACAATGTCTTCTTCTCAAGTTATCTCTCATAGCATGTTAGATTTTATCATTCAAGCTAGCATTATGATCTTAGGATCTTTAATTGAGAGAATAACATGCACAGCAATAAAAAACAAGAGACAAGAGACGCAAAGAATTTTCCTCGAGGAAACCATAAATTAGAAAACCCCTCAACTTCCTCAGAGATAGAATCAACACCAAAAATAAAACCTGAAAACATAAAGATGATCTCCTAACAGCAGCAGTCTCTCTCTTGTCCCAACAACTTTTCCTCTCACTCATGTGCCCCAATGAGTGCGTGTGTGTGTGATAAATAGAGAGGCTCACTCTTTATTTATATTCTTTCATTCACTTGAAACCCACTCCAACATGTCGACCTCACTTAACAATTACTTACTAGAGCCGACATCTCTAGGAGTGTCGAATAACCCTAGTGCCCCACAACTTGTGGAGACTTTGCCTCCTCCGACCAACAAGGAGGTTTATCCTTAACACAATGGTGGGGACTATTTCCCCAACTCACAATGAATCACTTAGGGTAGAATTCTCTATGATAGTCTAATAACCCTAGGGCCCCACAACTTTTGGGACTTTAACCCTTGACCAATAGAAGGGTTTCCCACAATGACTTGACATGACTTGTTTACATTATAGAAACTTCTTGGAATAAACATCGGGGTATGACATGACTCAAATACATTACAGACACATCCCGGAATAAACATCGGGGTACAATACATAATATATACGGATGAATACATTCCAAAGTTACAATTACATCAATAGGGTGCTCATATTTCATTAACTGGATGTCACAGCCACACTTCGCAAGTTCTCTCGGCTTGCCGAAGGTGGTGTGCGGAACTACCCAAAAGTCTGTTGAGGGCATGGCCAACTCAACAAATCTCCGATAGACTATGCCTTAACCTACGGAAACCGTTTATATTATAACACTTAACTTATTAGCAATTTAACTCTGTTACATTATCCTTACGGTGCATTCAACACTTATCCAATAAAATGCAGAAAAGATGTAGCAGTAGTAAAAGACATCAAGAGATAAGTGTGGGTTTCCCAACTGGCAGAGCCCAAATATTTTATTAATAGAAAACTATTACATCAATGGAGTTTCCCAAGGTAGATCTCTGGGTGCAAGCACACTAGCCACTACACCCAAAAATACAAAGAGATTACAAGTGCGCAAGACTATCCCTAGCTTAGGAAACTAGTAATATACATCTTCCCTGACAAGAGTTGGTTCCCTAGTCTGAATGGTTCAAATCTAGAACAAAACACAAACACAAAATGATAGACTCTCCCTAGATCTGGTTAATCAGTTGAATGAATTGCCATGATACTTCTCTCAAAGGTTGTCCATGCTATCCTTAAAGATTACTACAGAAGAACCTATAAAAAAAGGAAAACAACAAGAGAAACATGATAGCATACAATATAATCAACTAGATATATGCTTGTGACCAAGGAATAAAGCAATACATACATATGAAACTGTAAATATGGTAAAGAAAAGAAATTCCTTATNTGGTGTTGAGAGTTCCTTCCAATGGATCCTTTCCTCTAACTTCACCTTGCCTCCAAAGACTCAAGAATGATTTTGACAGAGTTTGGGTATGCAACACAATTCTTACCCTTTTTTCCCATGGGGGATGAGCCATTATTTAAATGAATGGGAGGATAGGTATGGTTGAGGATCTCATGGGTGAGGTGGAGATAAGATCCTAAAAGGGAGGATCTTGAGCTCTAGCTGGTCCTAAACCATAGGGCTGAGGCTCCATGGAGGTCATCTTTGAGAATCCTCTCGAAGCTTCTCTTTTTTCCTTGAAAAATCGAACACCGCTCCTCCAATGAAGCAAATAGGCAGTGATAAGGGGGAACCACTTTTTGCAGTAAGGATAGGAGCGATGGCACCACTTCTTTCTCATGTATCAGGAGTGGTGCTGACTTGGGTAATGCTTTCTATCAATGGGAGAGGAGCGTTACCAGCTCAACACATGGAAAAATTGCAAGGGGATAAGTTGAACCTTCATTTCTCTAGGGAAAACTTTGAGGGATTGGAGAAGACAAGGGAATACCTATCTCATAACATGAGGGTGATGAGATTTTGGTATAACAGAATGCCCCCCAAAGTATAATGGATAGAGGGAAATGATAGGAAATATACTTTGAAAGAACAAGGTATAGTCCTGAGGAAAAGATCCAATGGTTAGAACTTCTCAAACATCACAAAATTTCTACAGCACATTTGATACATGTATGAAATGAATCACAAAATGGCTACTAACCAATACAATGCAGATCCATGAGAGATACAAAAAATTCATGGCTACTAAAATACAACATAGATCCATGCGAAGAAGACTAAAATTTGGACATAGCTACCAGACATACAATGTAGATCTATGTCATAAAGATGCAAATATAAGCACAGCCATGAACATACAAGTGTGGATCCATGCTAGGACTCATACAAAATACTCCATCACAACCTAGGGAAATCAATGAGCGCTTTTAACAGATACCCAAGGTCTTCATCTTGTCTTTCACAAAGTACGATTCTATCCATGTGATTACAATGTTTTGATGTCGAACATGGTAGAAACCACTTGATTATCACTCAATGATGAGAACCATTAACAAGTGCGAGGGAGATCATCATTGATGTCGGTGATTCCCAAGGTACCCTAGTACAAACTACTAAGTGTAAATAGATGATCTGATGTCAAACACTTAGTTGAATCTTTCGATCAAAGATCAATGATGTGAACCTATGTCGAGAGCAAGAGAATATGTCATTAAGGAATATAGATCTCAAGGTACTAAACTTGTTTCTAAGACTAATTCCTGGATGATGAGCTGATGTTGACAGGAATAGTCTCATCGAAGGGGGTCCATGATGAATCCCACATCGATGACACGAAACTCGAAACAAAGTTCTAGAATTTTGAGTATAATATAACCATAGGGCTGACTCAAAAGTAACTGACTCAAAAAATTATTTTGACTACAGGTTTAAAATCTCAACATGAATTCCCTTTGAACATCGGGTGGCACGACCGAAGACTTGGAAACATTGACTTGATGAGGCAGAACATAATGTGAGAATGGACAATGCATTCTTTGAAAGAATCAAAGGAGTGACATGACTCATGAAATTGGATCAACTCGGAGACAAGCTGAATACCCAATTGATTGAATGAAATGCACACAAGTGCCATGTTCAAAGGTGACTAATAACTACCATTAATTGCAAATGAAATGTATTTCCCTTCCCTTAATTTCCCCATCATCATTTATGAGTGCCTCTTTTCATTTTTACGAGTTCAAATAGGGTAACAAAGACTCATTGTAGCTTATCTGAAGACAAGTCCATTCTCATACGTTTTATGAACCTGAGAAAGGAGGGGTTCGTTCCCAAAAAAGGGTCTTTCATCGTTTGATTTTATGAGTTTGATGAAAGAAAACTCATTTGTCGTTTCATGTTTAGAGAGTCTGAAATGACTAAGAAGACTCCAGAAGGTCCTTTTTCGTATGATGTAGTCCCTACGGCCCGAAAAAGTATAAAATAATACCCAAGAGAACTCTTCTAGTCATGATTGGCTGGAGTATAACTTTTTCGTAATTAGTGCCCCCTGGTCCGAAAAAGGGTAAACTATCACCAGGAAGACAACTCTTGAAGACCTTTTATGAGCGTGAAGAAAACAAGTTCACTCGGCAATATTTTCACATTTTAAGAGTCTAAAAAGAGATTAAAGACGACTCTATATAAGGGGTTCTTTTTTTCATGATCCAATTTTAACGAGTTTGAAAAACAGTAAAAGTACACTCGATACCTCTTCACTAAGTTTTTAACAAGCACACCGAAGGTATAAAAGGCACTCAGAACCTTTTTCATGTTTGAACCAGAGCACGAAAAAGTGATAAAGTAAGCTCAAACCAGTTTTCATGTTTTAACCAGAGCACAAAAAATGAAAAGTAAGCTCAACACCATCTTACTGTTTTTAACGAGCTTGAAGATCAGTTGAAAGAATGTTTAGGGTATCTGCTTCATTTTTTAACGAGCTTGTAATAGAGAAAGAACTATGTTCAAAATGACCTATTTCATTTTTACACAAGCTTGAAACACAAAATAACTATGCTTGAAACATGGTTTCATTTTTATGCAAGCTTGAAACCAAAAGGTAAACTTTGCTTAAGAAAACCTATTTTCATTTTTTAACGAGCTTGACATAGAAAATGAACTATGCTCAGGAATGGTTTCATTTTTATGCAAGATTTAAACCAGAAGGTAAACTACGATTTGAGGACATCCATTTCATTTTTAAATGTAATCAATATTGATGGTTGAATTGGGGTTTAAGCAGATCAATTGGTGAAAAAATACACCCATTTTGGTGTCTTTACCATTTGACAGTTATTTTTGCTTTAAAGTTCAGAGGAGAGTTGGCGTGGACAATTTACAAGAATTAGAGGTGGTCAAGTATATGACCATAACGCCAATTGTGAAGAAGCATAAGAATTCCAGTGGAAATCATTGGAAAATTAATTTGAAACCTACTCTTCTTCTTAATTTAATAAATAGTGATATATTATGATTGATTGGATATTTTGTGACCAAATTGTGATTTGACATAAACTATCCTCTGCATGGATATTGAAGAAATCATTTATTGAGGGTTAGCCCACCATTCTTGAGCATAGGAACTATTTGGAAACACTATGTCTATTCCAAAAATTGATATGGCAAGCATTTTAGATATTACAGAGGGTGAGGAAGATTCCTGGCCCTCCTATTGAAGTCTAGAAGGATCAAAAAAAGCATTTCAAGCTAATATGTTCAACCCAAGTAAACCTTTGCTTCATAAAGGCATTCAAAGATACCAAAATGTCCAAAGACTGAACTATTAAATTTTTTTCTCAACATTCCAACCAAAATATTTTGTTTTCTAACCCTATTGAAAAATTTCATTAAATAATAGATCTAGACACCCAAACAAGCATAGTTGATGCAAAAGCATATTCTCTCATATTCAATATTGAAGATCAATCCAAAAAGAGTGAAGAAAGTTTATGAGAAATTCAATTCCTTCAGTTAAATTAATGTATTATTCTAAGTTTGCAAAATAAATCTAGAAGGTTCTAGTTATGTTATGAGTCATAAGGACAAGAGATTAGGGATGAAACTGAATTTGCATGTTGGCATAATTCATGGGAGAAGCTAGTGGATAGGATATGGACTAATCTATTGGATTTAGTAAATATAGGATCAATTTTCCTAAGTTTAGAAATAGTTGCAGAATTCTAGGAGGTATGTTTAGTGAGCTAGAGGCATTGACTTCTAGGATTTATATTGTAAGTCTAAGGACATAGTAAACTTGGCTTATTGAATTTATTGACCAAACTAATGTGAAATGAAGCCATGAAGAGAAATGAGAGTTCTATTAATAGAATACGCATGTATAGAAATGAATTGATAAAATAGTGTTTCATTATATTATGGATTGTTTCTGTGTATGTTTAGTGGAAGAATTCTATTCTATGTGATATCTCAGGAAATGGAAGAATCTCAGTATTTTTGTAGAGTTGAGATTAATAGAGTTTCATTATCTATGTGAGGCCTAAAACTAATGATAGATTGGCATTTTAATTTGTCATGAGAGTGGTAAATACCAAGCTAAGGATTTGAGATAATTCAGTGAGGAATAACCATGTGTATATTAAGTCTGTATATGAGGCAGAAATGAGAAATATCTGTTGTAAACAGAGATAGAATTCGAATTCAGCTAGAGGACTTAAGGAAAAGCGATTGATGTTTGATAAAGACTGGAAGAACAAGAAGAGGAACTCATGTCTGACACTTTGTAACTTCAAATCATAATTGATCTAATGATGACCAAATATTAAGTCATGACCCATTCTTTACTATTTCATACCCTTTGTTGAATTGTGGTCAAGTCCTTCTATATTGTTGTAGGACAAAGAAAATTTAAATAAGTGATTATTATGCAATGAATGAAAGGATATGGTTGCATTCTTAGAAGTGGTGAGAGAGATCAACATTTACTCTTTCAACTAGATCGATGCAAATTACTTGGAAATTGCTATGAAGGAGCACCCTATATATGTTGAGTATATTAGATCTTTCTTGCCATAAAATTTTGGGAAATGGAAATGTTAAGGGAAAAATCAGCATCTTGTGAAATGCAACAAAATGATGAATCCTTGTGATAGTTTTGTATTCTGATTCCTCTGAGCATCTTCTTTGTGTCTAAAATGTAATAACATGGTGAATTCAAGTAAAAAATGAGTATTTTGTATTTAAATTAGTTTTGATTTTCAAATTCAAAATGATTTGTAGATTGGCTGTTTTGTATAACATAAAAGGTCTTGGCCTCAATTGAGTTAAGAAATCAACTTACTATTATTGTTCTTTATTACATATGAATTTGTTTCTGGATGCAATCTTATTCCTTTAAATATTTAAGTTTGGTCATTTTGTTATTCTTGCTACAATGTGGAAAATAAATTATATTAATGTTAAAGATGATCAAAAGCGATCATTGGAACTGCCAATTACATCATGTAGAAAACCTTAATGGAGTGCCTTAAGCAACTCCAGGCTATTGACATTAAAATCCAAAGTATCTAGATAGAATATGTTACTGACTCATACAGCTGTCAAAAGATGAAGTTATCAAAACCCCTGATCAATCACTATAAAGCTACTAAAACCTATCTGAATTATCATCCATAGTACAAATTATAGCCATGAAGGTATCCTTTGTAATCTGGGTTCATAGTTGGTTTACAGCACATGAAGAATATTTATCTCTTCCAGTATGGTAAACAAGCAACTCATTTTATTTTTTCTTACTGTGGTTATTTTACTTTTGGAAAATTAATGATAAAAATTTTCAAGGATTAGAGTGAAGAATGAATATCTTGCATGTGGATCATTTCTGCATTCATAGTGACTTATGAGAATCCTATACATTTTGTATTTTTCCCTACATTAACTTATTTGTCAATGTATTTTTAGTTAGAACTTGAAACCTCTTACATATGGATGTGGATACTATATCAAAAGACCAAATTGGTGTCTTCAGGAAGATGCATAGTATCCCCTTCCATTCTCTACTACCCAGTGGTCTCTTGCTGTCCATGGGATTTACCTATCCTCCCTGGAATTGATTTTCTTTGATTGAATGAGCACAATAAAATATAGAAAGGCTACAGGATTACACTCACATTCTAATATCAATAATGTGTTTTTTATGAACCACTCTACAATATTAGGATCTAGCTGAAACTCTGCCACCTATTCTGCATGATTAAACTCAAAGAATTTGTATAGTTTTTGATGTTGTAGATATTGAAAGAGAATTTGTATGTGATTCTATCCCATGTGATGTTGTGGGGATGAATTCCAAGATTATGGGTCAGTACATTGACTTTGTTGTTGATAGATTTCTGGTGAGTATGCTCAGAGGTTTTATATTTTGTACTAATCAAAATCATTGCATTCTTATGATTCATCTATTGATTTAGTAGTGCTATTGTGGGGTTGGTTAGGGATTGATTTGTAAATTATTTTTTTGATGCATTCAGGTTTCCTTGGGTTGTGATAAAGTTTATCATGTCTTAGAGAGTTTTCTTTTGCTAAGGGAAAAAAAGACAAATGTAGGGGTTAACCATTTCAAGAAACATTGTCGTCTTCAACAAATTTACAAATCACTAGTTTGGTCCATGGTATAGGCCACTTATTTCACAAGCAACTTCATATAATCCATGCTAACAAGGGCGAATGGAAGGAACTAACTTACCCTAGATAACCCATAGAAAACCTGGATTCACCAGATACAAGATGAGGACCCAAGATCCAAAGTATAAATATGATTGAATTGTATCACAACTCCTAAGAAATATATGAATATAACTCCAAGGAATTGCATAAGTAAACAACATCAAGTAGTCACTCTATCTTTGTCATGTGCATGTGTGTCCTAAATAAGTATATACATATGTATGAAAAATGAGTTATATAGTAATTCTCAGTCATTATCCATGTCTATGGGAAGTACCATTTATATATTAGATTAGGAATTTGAGATATAATTTCAAGTTCCCAGAACACCAGTCTAATTTCAATGCTAAGTAGACGCCAAAGGCACAAAATAAAAAATACCCATCATGCCCAAAAGCTTCAGAGCTCTAAGCTCATGCAAGGTTTTGAACTTAATGAAAAGCTCAACTGAAATGCATGTGATGTCCAGAAAAAGCATCTCCCATCCGTCTACTACAAATAATATGCTCGCACTCCCAAGCTTCCAACAAGCGATGGCTGCGGCTTATGTTTTGTGTGGAGGCCTGTACAAATGCATAGGACTTGGTAATTATGACAAGATTCAAGGATATCATGGTTTTGAATGGGAATATATGGTGTAAAGTTTGAAAGAACTCTGGCATGTGGCTCATTATTTCACTCCACTGGGTTACATAGAGATTCGCCATCTCCATTGGAAGGCTATCCTGATTTTCGCTTATCTTCAAACCATCTCTTGGATACTCCTCATGGAGTTCCCTCATAGCAATTCCAGGCTAGAGGTGGGAACCCTCCTATTCCTTCTTCCTTAACGGTGGTGCAATTCTGGTGTGCAGTGGTGCCATTTGAGCATTGTGGTCGACAATTTTGGGTTCAATCAGGCTAAGGACCTCCCGGGTAAGACTCATACTCCTCTTGCTATCTGTTTGTGTAACCTTTCCTGGAATGCTCTGTCTATCCACCAACCCCTTGTCTTGGCCATAAAGTGGATTTTTGTAGCTCTTCTTTTCAACCAAGACCACACTCTTGCTGCATTTAGAATTTTCTAGGCTCTGTCCCACAACCAAGCTAGTTTTTTTACAAACGCCTCTGCCTGTGGTTTTAAACTCTACCTGACCCATTACCAAGCTTCTCTTTGGCTCTCGATGGAAGCCTTTATTTTTGTAATCATGCCTCCCTAAAAGCATCATCACCATGCATCCATCTCTCCCATGACTGGTAGGTTAGAACCTATGATCCCACCCCTTTGGTTTCAGAAACAGCTGGTGGAAAAGAGCAACTGTTACAAATGTGAAATCCCTGAGTTGGTCCAAGCCAACATTCAGTGCACTGAGAGAGAGTGTTAGAATAATCAACCCATATTTACCTACCTTAGACATTAATTAAATCAATTTTGTCTTATTACCTAGTCTCCTAGATTCCACTCTATGCTAGTTGCCTTCTACATATGATATAAGTCAACACTTGCTAGAAATGAGTCATGGAGAACTTAGGAAACCTCCTAGAAACCATATTCAGCATGTCTGCTTTATTCCAGATCCTCCAAAGTGCATATCTGCTTTTTTTGTAAAGCTGCATGTTTTATTGAGAATTAAGGAAAAAGGAAAAGCTAGACTAGGTGTAGTTGACTTCTTTTTTTCCCACATCATCCTCCATCGTTTTCTCCTATTCAAAGAATGTATGAGTTTTATTTCCATCCCTTATTAGCTTTCCTACTTGAATTTTCCAATTCATGAGCATCTTAGTGGATTTGGAAATTGCTTTATGCACCTATGGGGGATTTGACTAGATTTAGTAAGCCTACTTTTTGACTATTTCGAATGGAATCCTTATGCATTTGAATATCTCATGTAATTATATATTGCAGCATCCTATTACTTCACAGGTTTGGCTATTGTACACTTATTCAATACAGATTAGTGTTATGCTCCAATTTCAGTCTCCTAATTTGATGTTAATTTTGCATGTTTGATTAGCAATTTTGTGAGTGTAATTGTTCTATCACTTGGGTTCAATTTACACATGGTATAAGAGACTTTGTAGATCAATTTGTCTCCTTCCATATTGCTATTTCAGGTTCGACATATTGACTGGGAGTATTTTTTGCTGACTAAAGGGCACAGTTTCTGAGCTATGGACCAATCTCAGAAGATCATCATGATTCCATTTAATTTATTTGAATGGAAAGTTGAGATGGAGATATTGTTGAGAGTGAAAGGTCTCTACAGGGTTACTATGGCAACTGAGGTAGATCCCAATGCAGCTATGGAGAAAATAAAATGGCACAACAGAAGGGATGAGGCCTATGGTATTTTGTGTCTGAGCATTTCAAGAGACCTCCTCTTACATCTTGATGGATTGACTTCACCTAATGAAGTGTGGGAGAAGCTTGTAGATCTTTTTGGTAAGACATATGATATGAGAGGACATCAAATAGAGAATGCACTAATCTTTGTAATGTCCTATTTTTGACCCCATTTGCATTAAAGGATACATGATGTATATATTGTAATTAATCATGGTGAGGAGCTAAAGGCAAAAGCCCCACCATCGATTTGGTTATGTATGTTTCAGCAATAAGGATCGTTGCTGATGGTATATCATACTATCTGGCACATTATAGTTTTGGACATCATGTAAATATGCACATTATTAAAATAAACCTACAGCCAGCTACGACGGTGCAACGTTGAATGAAAAGGGCATTATTCCTAAGGTTAAGGGGGGGTTGTCCAACCCGTGGGGGTCATTGGGATTTTTCCATGTGTTGGTCACCCATTTAAACCTCTATTGTCTATTAGTTGGGAGTAGTTATTGCTGAGTAGTGGTGGGTGTGGCAGGACTATCAGTCCTTTCCCACGTGCCCACTCCACCAGCGGACTCTTCCTCTTCACGTCGCTGGGGGCACATAAGTGACATTCCATTCTTCCCACTCACTCCATTTTCCCACTCAGGAATCCATAGTTTTGGAGCTTGCTCATTCTTACACTGAGAGGTATGCTTCCTCATGCACACCATTTTGGGAATTCTCCATCACTTGTTCATCTCGTGCAGGGACGCATAGGATTCACCTTGGTTTTGGGACTCATGCATCGAGTCGGGAAGACATGTTCTGTCACTCATGTTTTCTTGTGAATGAGCCTTTACAATCTGTGTGGTGTGTAATTTTATGCTTGCTCTCCTTACCAATTGTGGCCTGTGTTTATGTGATCCCTTGTCTATGCTGGGAGTCTGTCTTCTTCCCCATTTATGGACTGTGTAATGTTGCCATCATTTCATTGTTGAGAACGGGCTATTGCTTTTCCCATGTTGGTAGACTGTGTCTGCCCTTACGTTTTGGGGGTCTACCTATGTTTTTCTCTTGTCCAAGCTGAGAATCATACCTTTTCATCTCCATGTGGGATTTGCTGCGAGTTTGTGTTTCTCTCATTGCTGCAGTGGTAAAAGCGTGGTTGTTGTCTTCCCCTGTTTTTTGGGTTGCTATATATGCAAGTACCTTTGTAAGTTTCTCCTGAGTTGTTTTGGTCATGCTAGGGCCAATAACAACTATGAATCATCTTATCTAACCTGAGCTGTGTTCACCCTTTCATTTGGGTTCTCACTCTGTTATCTTTATTTTCTTCACAGAGCTGTGAACTATTTGTTTTACTACGATATGCAGTGGTTGGTCTTCGGACTATTTAGAGTAGGATTAGAGGCTGGGTATGCTGAGAAAACTGGTGTTTGGAGCTATAGAAATTTAGGCCTGCAGTAGATTAATTTCACCCACAACAATTAACAATTGATCATGCAAAATTATCAACAATGGAGACTGAATATGGAGCTGTAACACAAAATTATATTAACTGAGTGTACAATATCCAACCCTGTAATAACATAGGCTGCTGAATATATAGAATACATGAGCAAATTGAATGCATAAGGAAGCATCCAAATCTAGCATAAAGTAGGCTTACCCAAAATAGGCAAATCCCCCATAGGTGTAAAAAGTTGATCCCAAATCTATCAAGGACCCCACGAATTAGCAAGGGCACATAGGCAAGCTAAAGAGTGGTCAAATGGCAGCTCATACATGCTTTTGCATGGAGGAAAGAGTGGAGGAGGAAGAGGCAACAAAGCAGATTCACCTCACCTAGTCTTGCTTTCCTATGTGCCTTAAAACACTGAAAAAGCAGGGAATAAAGCAGAAAAAGCAGATGGGCACGTAGGAGGCCAAGAATAAAGAAGATTTGATTCCTAAGGCTTTCCCAAGTGCTCCATGAGTCAATAATGGCAAGTTTGACCTCTATGGATAGGCAATTAGCAACTTGCACATGGTGGGACTCATGGACTAGGCAAATAAGACAAAATAAATGAATTAATGTCTAAGTGGGTAAATACTATGGGTTGATTATTCTAACATCCCCCCTTAAGCCTGAATTTATGAGTAATAAATCAAAATATAGGGCCTAGCAACAAGGCTTTGTCACCCTTTACATACTGCAATGTCCATACAACCAAGGAAAGACGCAAAACCAACTTGGGAAAATCCTCCCTTAAACATGGAGTGTAAAACAAAATTGTAGAATCTTGTCTCCAGTCATGCTTTGACAGCATGATCAGCAATCCCCAGCAGTGATTTGAGATTGCTGAAGGTCTTCTCACAAAATGATTTTGTGAAGATGTCAGCTACTTGTTCTGAAGATGAACAGAAGAGTAGGTGAATGGTGCCATCATGCACAAGCTCTCTGATGTAGTGCATGTGAATCTCAATGTGTCTGGTTCTCTGCTTCTGAACTGGATCCTTGTAGATTCGAATGGTACTCTGGTTATCACAGTAGATGGTAGTTGAGTACTCAGGTTCGAAACCACACTCTCCAAGTAAACCCTGCAACCATAAACACTGAGTTGCTGCATTGACAACTCCTCTGTACTCAGCTTCTGTAGATGAGAGTGCAATGGAACTCTGTTTCTTTCTTGACCAGCTGATTGGCCCTTCTACAAGCATGAACACATAACCTGAAGTGGACTTCCTGTCAGTTCTATCACCTACCCAATCGCTGTCAGTAAAACCAATTAACTCAAGGTCAGAATTGGCCTTATATAAAATCCCATGTGTCCTTGTTCCCTGAACAAAGCTAAGGATCCTCTT